>JAFBJZ010000330.1:380000-425000 GCA_016785225.1 Psettodes erumei | reverse complement strand
TTACATATTTATATACATATTTATCCTGAGTTTACTGTTTCTCAAGCGCCCTTGTCCCATTCTGTATTCTATTTTCATTCTATTTTTCTACCCCAGTGTTTTATGTCATTGTATTCTACTGTATTTTAATGTACCGGATTGCTGCTATGACCACATAATTTCCCTTCAGGGATGAATAAAGTAAACTATCTATCTATCTATCTATTTAAACTGCGTATTTTTATTTACTGATAATTTTGTCATTTTGAACCCAGAAATCGTGACGTCATACTTCATCATATGGATCTCAGTTCTGACCCGCCTGTATTTCTTTCTTCAGCACGTTTAAATGTTTATTTTTTTTAATTTTTGGCAGCAGTGGGTTTCCATTGTCTGAGCTTCATTAACGAGCCTGAACAACCTAAACAGATGAATTATGAAAACATACGGGCTGAGAACTTGTGGCGTTCTCCTCCAACAATGTCTGGCAGCGTTCCTCCGCCCGCTGCCAGTGAGTAAAGCTCCTCATAAATCCACCAGCTCCTCCTCCGTCGCTTTGTTTGTTGGAAAGTTGGAGCGGGGAGGGCGTCCCAGTTCTCCCACTGACACACCAGTCCCGCTGCTGGCAGGACCACTGGGCCTTTTCACGGCAAAGATCAAGGTTCAATGACAGGAAGACCGTCCTTCACTCTTTCCGCCTCATTTATGGTTAATTTATTATTTATGGTTAATCCTTAAAAATTGAGTCACAATTACAGGGACAACTTTCTGCTCGTACCTTTCAAAATAAAAGCACAACTCAATCTTCAGAAAGCCCGAACGCGCCTCAAACCAAGAGGTGGATGATTGTGAACTTTTATTGTTGTTATTGTGCCCTTCAAACTCTGCTTGGATTATTGTACATATGCACCTGTAATTATTAATATGACATAAGACTCTAATAAAACATGTAAAACCTCACAGACGATGAGATGGAACAGGCGAACGTTTACTTTTGGCGTTTTTTTACGTTGATCAATTATCAGAATATCTGTTAATTACTTTTTTGGTTGATGATCTAATCAATCAATTGTTCTTAGCCCCACGAGTCTTCTCTCATTTTATATCTTATCTTATAAGTCGGAGGGATAACCAGAGCTTTTATTTTCCTGATCGCTTCGCTTTATTTCCGGTCTCACCCTGGTTGATTTCGGACGACTTGACGCAGCTCTGGAGTCCGCCGCGGAGAGAGAGAAATTCCTGGTTCTCCTCTGCCCGTGGAGCAGCGCTCGGCTCGGCTCGGCTCGGCTCGGCTCGGCCCGGCTCGGCTCGTGTTGTCTGACCGGCTGAACTGGGGAAAAACTGTCACGATGACAAATATACGACAATAAAAGAATAACACAACACAAACGTGTGTAATCATTGAACGAACGGTGTTAAGCCCCTACCCAACACACACACACACACACACACACACACACACACACACACACAGTCAAGTTACATCATTGATATCAAGAAAAGCGGATGTGAAGCAATTTAGCCTTCACAAATAAAACCATCTGGCTCCAGGGGAAAAAAAGTGCCGTCCATTTTTTTTTAAAATATCAAACAACATGTTGTTAATTTTAATTAGTTAATTGAATGTACAACAGTTTACACACTAATAGAACTGAACTGTGAACTTGGTTTTTAATCACTTTTGTGTTGTTTTTATTAATATTAGTATTCTTTCTCGGCTCGTTCCTTTCTTAGCAGACACAAAATAATGTTCAAGATCTTTAACATCAATTAAATTTAATATTTACCTGTTCAGGCCTTTAAGGCCTCTGTGGTTTAATGTCGGTAGTTTAGCTTAGGTTACAGTCAGACCAAAAAAATCACAGAAAGGGTTATGATAAGATTATGGTGAGATTAGCCAATATAAAGTATGACTGGTCAGAGTTATGGATAAAGTTTGGTCAGTGGAAATACATATTAACAGGGAAACATAGCATGGCGCAGGCTAACAGCGAGCAAGCAACCGTTAGCCTGCTAACGGCTAGCAAGCTCGCCCC
Source organism: Psettodes erumei (assembly GCA_016785225.1). NCBI lineage: Eukaryota > Metazoa > Chordata > Actinopteri > Pleuronectiformes > Psettodidae > Psettodes > Psettodes erumei. The sequence continues at coordinate 422,985 of JAFBJZ010000330.1, read as the reverse complement.
CTAAAAACAAGCACACAACCTGAATTGTTAGCCTGGAAACGGCTAACAAAGTAACAACGTAGCAACGGGCAAATACGAAGGTACCGTTAGCTTGCTAACAATTTAGCTAGCAATTTAGCTAACGAGTCAACTGCGAGCAAGTGAGCCTTCAAGTTGGCTAACAATTTAGCCGACGAGTTAACTTCTCGGCTAATTTTTTGTAGAGTCGAAAAATAACTTATTACAGCAAGTTAATGGTTGTTACGTTATTTTTTGGCGTCTTTATGTAACACTAAATAAAGCTGTTATTACTACTGTCATTGTCATCATTGCATTGTGGTGGCGAAGACGCTATCAACTGTTAGCATTTATTGCTAACAGGCGAGCTACCTCGCTAAAGCGGGGCGTTTTATTTTGGCGGGTCAGAGCGGTAGTGTGTGTGTGTGTGTGTGTGTTTGCGTGCGCGCGCGCCGTCGCGGACGCGCTCGGCGGTTCTCGCCTTCCATCGGGAGTGTGTGAGTGTGTGTGTGTGTGTGTGTGTGTGTGGACGCTCGGCCCGAGGGGGGGAAGGAAGGTTCCGCGGAAAGTCGAGGGACATGCGGCGTCTCCGATCCAAACTCTCCGCTCCGACACCGAGACCGGACCCGACTGAGGAAATGAACTGAACCGAAGCGGAGCGGACACGGAGGAGGGGAGGAGGGGGAGAGGAGAGAAGAGCCGTTCACTCCCATCGATCCTGTATCGAGGTATTGATTCCGGGGCCTGGCTTTTTGAAGGAGCACAGCTGTTTGTGGGGGAAATGTGCTGCTCGCGGTGTTTGTGATGTCACACTCACGATTTGCATTTATCAGTGTGTTCGCACAGTCATTGAAAGAAAGAAGGAAAGAGGAAGAAAAAAAAAGAAAGAGAGAGAGAGAGGAAAAAAGAGAGAGAAGAAGAAAAAGAGAGAGGGAGAGGAAGAAAAGAGAGAGAAAAGGGTGCAGACCTGATCAGAATCAGAATGAATGCAGGACCAGTCTGTGCTTGCAAAATCTCAACTAACCACAACTCAAGGCTGTGACACACACACACACACACACACACACATAGAGGGAAGTGTGTGTGTGTGTGTGTGTGTGTGTGTGTGTGTGTGTGTGTGTGTGTGTGTGTGTGTGTGAGTGAGACCACAAGCATCCCCCCTCAGTTCATCAGAGGTTGGCGTCACTGTGTGTAAACACACACACACACACACACACACACACACACAGTTTCTTCCTTCGTCAGACTCAGCTGCAAATTAAAAGTTAAACAAAACCGCAGCTTCCCGTGTACAGTCAGATTATGTGACTGTGTCAGATTACACCGCGGCGGAGTAATGGATTACGCCGGTTTATGACGAGCGACACCAGCGAGTATTCTGTAATCCACGCTCCTCTCCCGTTTCGTGGGACAGGCAGCTAACGAAGAGGAGATTATTAACCAATAATTGATAATCTCACAGACTAGATTGGATTTACAGGAATACAGTAACAGTACGTGAAAATCCGTCATCCAGAAAAAACGACCAAATTAATTATAATGTATATATGTATATTAAGTATAATGAGCAAAAATATAAAATTATGTTAATTCAGGATTATTTGAAGACAATCTCTCTTAATCTGACATCACTGTCCGGTCGTAAATAGTGTAAATGACACGGCGCGCGCTCCTGTGTGTCGGAGGTTGGTGGAGGAACCGACCCGGTTCCGGAGGCTGGAAACGGTTAAAGCGTTCCTCCTCCTCCTCCTCCTCCTCCTCCTCCTCCTCCACATGGACGCGTTCCCGCTCTCGCGGCGGCGGCGGCCCAGCTGGCAGCTCCGGCGCCGTCTTTTACGAGCGATGGCACGCCCGTGTGAATTTGTGCCGACCCGGGAATTCTTCAGCTCGGGTTCGGAGGAGTTCTGGCGGCACCGTCTGTGTCGTGTCGTTCCCTGCAGGGGGGGGGGGTGGTTCCCGTGGCGACGATGCGGGCGGCTCCGGCTCTGACCGCGCTGAGCGTTCTCCTCGGCCTGGACTTCCTGTGCGCCCTGCGGTCCGAACCCGTAAACGACGGGACGGAACCGAAGCGGAAGAACCGGCCGCACATCGTGTTCATCCTCACGGACGACCAGGTGTGTGGGTTACGGGGCACCGGGTGAAGTGGTTAGAACCTCGGCATCGGGTCACTTCCGGGTCGACCCGGAAGTGACCCAACCCCCGACCTCCGTCGCAGGGCTTCAACGACGTGGGCTACCACAACCCGAGCATCAAGACGCCAACGCTGGACAAGCTGGCGGCGGAGGGCGTGCGCCTGGAGAACTACTACGTGCAGCCCATCTGCACGCCGTCGCGCAGCCAGCTCATCACCGGCAGGTACGAGGCCCCGGGCCGGGAATAACGGGATTATCGACCAGGGTTAATAATCCCCGTCCCGTCCCCCTGCACAGGTACCAGATCCACACGGGCCTGCAGCACTCCATCATCAGGCCCAGCCAGCCCAGCTGCCTGCCCGCGCACATGGACACGCTGCCCGAGCGGCTCCGGGACGCCGGCTACGCCACGCACATGGTCGGCAAGTGGCACCTGGGCTTCTACAGGTGAGGCCTCTGCAGGTGAAGGGAAACAGGAAGTGCGGCCGCACGCAAGGAAGCAGGAAAACTCCGAAAGAGGGAGTTCAGATGTGGGACACACGTGGGGGGAGGGGAAACATACCGACACCTAAAGTTCAGCGCGGGTCCTCGGGGTGGGGGGGTGGGGGGGGGTTTGGATCGCACGCCGCCAGCGGTCGCCGGGGAACGCCACAGGAACATGAATAACGAAATGCGCGGTTCCCCTCAGGAGAGCGTGCCTGCCGACCAGGAAGGGCTTCGACTCCTTCTTCGGTTCCCTGACAGGAAGCGTGGGTTACTACAGGTGCGTCCCGAACGCTCGCTGCGCCCCCCTCCCCTCCCCTCCCGACCCCCCCCCACACTTAACTACCGGCGCCTGTCCCCGCAGTTACGGGTCCTGCGACGGCCCCGGGTTGTGCGGGTACGACCTCCACGACGGCGAGGGCGTGGCGTGGGGCCAGGAGGGGAAGTACTCCACCACGCTGTTCACGCAGCGAGCTCGCAAGATCCTGGAGAGCCACGACCCAGCGGACCGGCCGCTCTTCCTGCTGCTCTCCCTGCAGGTACGCCACAAAAAAAACACCGCCGGCGCCGCGTGACGAGGCTCGTCACAGGTTCGAACCGGAGTGTGTGTGTCTCCAGGCGGTGCACACGCCCCTGCAGCCGCCGAAGAACTACATCTACCCGTACCGGGACATGGCCAACGTGGCCAGGAGGAAGTTCGCCGCCATGGTGTCCACGGTGGACGAGGCGGTGCGGAACGTCACCTACGCCCTCAGGAAGTTCGGCTACTACAAGAACAGCGTCATCATCTACTCCACCGACAACGGCGCGCAGCCGTTCACCGGCGGCAGCAACTGGCCGCTGCGAGGCCGCAAGGTGACGACCGGCGCGCGCGCGAACCGCTGGGAGGGTTGGGATTTTTTTTTTTGGCGCCAAAACGACCACTTCCTGGTTTTCAGGGTACGTACTGGGAGGGCGGGGTCCGCGGCGTGGCCTTTGTCCACAGCCCCCTGCTGAGGCGCAGGAGGCGGGTCTCCAAAGCCCTGCTCCACATCACCGATTGGTTCCCCACGCTGGTGAGCCTCGCCGGGGGAGACGTCAGCCAGGTCAGTGCCGCCGCTGGTCTCGGGTCAGCGCCGGGTTCGGAATTGTCGTCGTTTCTGAAAATCTGCCCCCCCCCCCCCCGGTCCCCCGCAGAGTCCCGGCCTGGACGGTTTCGACGTCTGGCCCACCATCAGCGAGGGGAAGGAGTCGCCCCGCCACGAGATCCTGCACAACATCGACCCCCTGCACAAACCCCCCGCTCAGACCATGAGCTGGTCCGCGGGCTCGGACGGAGGTTCAGGTAACGTCTGTCAATGCGGAGAGGAGTGTGTGTGTGTGTGTGTGTCTCACTGCTCACGTGTGTGTGTGTGTCGTCAGAAGACCCGACGTTCAAGACCCCCAAGAAGAAGAAGAAGAAGAAGAAGAAGAAGATGATGAGGGTCCTGAAGCAGCAGCCCAAGCAGAAGACGGCGTTCAAGCTGAAGAACGCCAAGACGCATCGCACCTTTTCTCGACACGCCGCTAAACCCAAACCCAGGACCAAAGCCGGCTCTTCTCAGTCCCCGTCCCGTCTCAGGCCGCATGTGAAGTCCTGGTCCAGATCCCAGCCTCAGGCCCAGTCGCATCTCAGGTCAAAGTCCCAGCGGACCGGACCCCAGAAGCAGAACTCACCGGGGTCGGGATCGGCTCAGCTCAAGTTCCGCTTCAAGAGGACGTCGTCCCGGCACCAGAATGCGTCCTGGCCCAAATCCCCGCCCCATCCGGTCTGGGACACGTCGGTCCAGGCTGCCATCAGGGTCGGCGACTGGAAGCTGCTAACGGGAGACCCGGGCCACGGAGACTGGGTCCCCCCTCAGGTACGGTACCACGCATCGGCAGGACCGATTTTGGGGGACGATTGGGATTTGATGTGAATCTGGGTCCTCAGGTGCTGCCCACCCTCCCGGGCCGCTGGTGGGACCTGGAGCGCACCTTCTGGTCTCCCTCCACATCCCGCGCCCACAAGACCGTCTGGCTCTTCAACATCACGGGCGACCCGTTCGAGCGGCGGGACCTGGCGGACCGGAGGCCCGACGTGGTCCAGCGGCTGCTGGCCCGGCTTGCCCACTACAACCGGACGGCCGTGCCGGTCTACTTCCCCCCCGACGACCCGCGGGCCGACCCCGCCCTGCACGGCGGCGCCTGGGTGCCGTGGGTGGAGGAGGAGGAGGAGGGGGAGGGGAAGTACCAGAGGGTTTACAAGAAAGGAAAGAGCGCCAGGAAGAAGAGGAAGAAGAAGAAGTGCCAGCTCTGCAAGCTCAGGTCCTTCTTCCTGAAGCTCAACACCGGCATGATGTCCAACCGGATCTGAGCCGCCTCACTTAAAGGGCCGGCGCGCTCAAATCAGCGGGCGGACAGGTTCGCCGCCGTCCACGAACGCAGCTCGCGAACCGAGCGGGTTCCTCGACTCGACGCTGTAAAAACAGCTGTTTACGTTCTTTAATGTAAACAAACAAACAGTGTGAGGGTTCGTTAGCGGCGTTAGCTGCATGATCGTCGGGATTATATCTCACTGTGTTTTAAGCAGTTTTTAAAATATATTTTATATTTCCACTTTTTTTTTTTTTTACTCCCGGCCGTTTCTTTTATATTTCCTGTTTGTTTTTAATCCGCTCGCTCGTACTGTGAACATTTAACAGAATACGTCACAACCTCATCAGCTGAGTAATTTGTATTTTTGTTTTAATCCTGCGTGTTGTGAAAATGGGTCGGGGGAGTGAAACACTTCACCTCCACATATTTCCGCGTGTTTGCTCAAACTCCGACCACCAGCCTTTCCCGGGAAACGCCTGATTTCTCCACCCCGAGAGAACGGAGGTCAAAGCCTCGCCGGGGACGATGTTACCGTCGTCACGGTGACGTAAAGCTTTAAAACACACACACACACACCACACGTTTAAGATGTTTACGACTTCACGGATTAAAAAGACGCTCCGCTGAATGAAACGACGACAAACGCACAGTTTGTTAGAAACACAACTCAACCACAAGGTGGAGCCACATCATCAGCGATGCACACACACACACACACACCGCCTTCAGACCTGATTTCTCTGGAGTAACTGTACTTCACTGTACTTTACTGTACTGCACTGGGGGGGGTCATCAGGTTCACAGTAAATAAAATAAATAAACTTAATAAAAATACAAAAAGAGAAGTTTGTGAGACAAACTCACTCACTCAAGTTGCCCCCCCCCCCACAAGAGGCTGGGGGGGGTCGGGGGTCAGGGGTCAGGGGTCAGGGTGGGGGGGGGTCAGAGGGCTCAGCTTCAAACAACTTCCTGAAACGTGACGTCAGCGCTCACACAGGAAACACCTGAGGTCGACACGAGTAAACAAAGTAACGCCTCCTCAGCGTGAGACACAGGTGAACACAAACCAACCAATCACACGCCTCTGAGTCACAGGTAACGTTATTGATTATAATCAATAATAAATATCACACATACACACACACAAGAAGGAGACGTGCGGGTCAAAAACATAATGCCCTGGATTTTTATTTCATTTTGTGACATTTCAAGGAGGCGTCTTTTCCCATGAGTGTGTGTCTGTGTGTGTGTGTGTGTGGAAGAGACTAAAAAAACAAAACAAAACAACAACAACAGACAGAAGTGATGGACCCAGCAGGACCGGGCTCGGGTCGTGGTACAGACAGAGAAGAACTACAAGTAGCTTTGTTCAGTACCGGCCTCTTCACAGAAGAGAGGGTTCGTGGAGGCTTCTCTCTCTCTCTTTTCTTTCTTTTCTTTTCTTTTCTTTCTTTTTTTTTTGAAGGCACCCCATAACTTCATGGCCTTTCAGCCTTCTGCAGAGTTTTTAAAAAAAGTCTTCACGCCCATTACGTCGAAGCTGGAATGATATTTAACGTCAGTTACTGCATCTTTTTTTATTTTACTCCCTTATAAAAGTTTTTTATTTATTTCTTCGTCTTTTTTCTTTTTTTTTTTTTTTTAGACCGACAAAAGAACAAAGTCCCGTGAGAGAAAAATAAAAATAAAATTTAAAAAAAAAGTGGGAGATACAAAAATATTTATTTTAAAAATGATAGGGCGGGTGGAGGTGGGTTATAGTTTAGAGAAAATAAAAAAACACCAGACGCCAAAACTGATAGAGAAGCAGCATCAATAAGAACTAATCAATAATAATCAATAATAGTGCTTAGATGAGTCAGAAGCAGCAAAGGCTTCTGGGAAAGAGTCTTCGTCCCCATTGGTCTGTTACTCGGGAACATTACAGGTGTGGAAGAGCCGAGTGGAGACCGACAGACTGATGCCACCTGCACCTGGGACCTGCACCTGGGACCTGCACCTGGACCTGGGACCTAGACCTGCACCTGCACCTGCACCTGGACCTGGACCTGCATTCACTTAGTCCTGCACCTGGCCCTGGACCTGCACCTGGTCATTCACTTAGTCCTGCACCTGGCCCTGGACCTGCACCTGCACCTGGTCCTGCGCCTGGTCGTGCGCCTGCAGCCTCCTGCACCTGGACCTGCAGCAAGACCTGGTCATGCCCTTAGTTCTGCACCTGCACCTGGACCTGCACAAAAGCCGTTCACTACATCCAAAAGATCAACCAACCAGCGTTGCATGGAGCTAAACACCGACTACAGTGGGGGGGGGGTACAGTGTATTAAAACAAAGTGTGGGGGGGCGCCTGTAAACACGGCACAATAAATAGATCCACCAGCAGGTCGCCGTACGACACTCGCACCAGTTTGTCGTTCTCTCTTTTTAATTTTTGATTTTTTCTTTTTTTCCATTTCGAGTGCAAAACATCACAAATGAACAGTTCTGTATTCAAGTACTGTTATATACAGGGGGAGTACAAATATGCAGTACTGTACATATAATTGCCATATTAAGAATTTACAGACGATCTCTTATTAACAGTAACAAACGGGGGGAGAAAAAAAAACTGTACGAGATGAGCATTGCAATTAAGTCCCAAAACGGTTGCCATGGAAACCCGGCCTCGCCGCCACGATTAACAAATGATGCATAGCACCGGGGGGGGGGGACAACGAAAAGGAGTCACGCTTCCCCCCCGTGTGTGTGTGTGTGTGTGTGTGTGTGTGTGTGTGTGTGTGTGCGTGGGGGGCGGGGCTACGTGACCTCCATGGCCACTGTGTTCTCCGACAGGCCGCTCAGTTTGTCCTGTTCGTGGTTCTCCCTGCGAAACAGAAGACGGGACACGGTGAACTCGGACCGGACCGGACCGACCCCCCCCCCACCAGAGCGGCCCTCACCTGGGCGCGATGTCCAGCGGTGAGGCCACGGCTGTGGCGACCTTGGGCTTCTGACAGTTGGCGGTGGCGTGCGTGAACTTTAAGGCGGACGTGGACATGGCGGCGCTCAGCGTGCGGGGCGCGTGGACGCGCTTGCCGGCGGGGACGCCCAGACGGAGGCTGTTGTTGTTGTTGTTTCCCAGCAGGACCTGAGTGGCGGCGGCTGCGACGTTGGCGGGGTGGGCGGTGCCGTTGTTGTTGCTGGCGGCGGAGGCGGCGCAGGGGTGGAGCGTGGCGGGGGGCGGGGCGGCGGCGGTGGCGGGAGGGGCCGGGGCGGCGGGGGACGGGGACGCCGTGCTGGAGAGGTGCAAGCCCTTATAGACACCTGAGGGCGGGGGAGAAAGTTAGACGCGGTTCGGACCCGCCCGGTACCGTCCCGGCCGCGAGCAGAGCCGGCGTACCTGAGGGGGAGAGGACGCCGTTGACTCCGCCTCCCAGGGCCAGCTCCTCCTTGGTCTTCAGAGCCAGCAGCTGGTCGGTGGTGACGAGGGCCGAGGCCGCGAACTGAGCGCCGGCCTGGTCCAAGGTGTTCACCGGGCCCTGGGGATTACAGATTACAGATTACAGATTGAGAAAAGAGAAAGAGAAAGAGACCAAACCCCCTTTCCCCCTTTTTGTATTTGTATGTAAAATTATTATATTGTTATTGTTGTATTGAACTACCGGTGTACTGACTACAGATTACAGATTACTCAGGACCTACCAGTGTTCTGAGCACAGATTATTCGGGAACTACCGGCATTCTGACTACAGATTACAGATTATTCTGGAAGTACCGGTGTGCTGACTACAGATTACAGATTATTCGGGACCTACCAGTGTGCTGTTGGCAGTGTTGGTGCTGTTGGCTTGCTGCTGGATCTGGACCTGGATCTGCTCCAGCTGCTGTTTCTGCATCAGAGCCAGCTGCTCCTGATGCTGCTGGTACTGTTCTGCTGTGAAAGCTGAGACACACGGGTTCTGTCAGAACCAGGAAGTGGACCCGCGCCCGACACGGTGCACGGTATGAGAATAACCTCCCCCCCCCGTGCCGACGACACACACACACACACACACACGTGGCAGCCCGTCCTGTGGCCCCGCCCCCACCTGCACCCGGGACCCTGAATGAATCAATGCACCCTGATTGCGCGGGGGCGGGGCCGGGCAAGCGGAAGCGTCTTACCGGCGACGGGCGTGGGGGCGGGGGCGGCCCTCCCCGGGCGCTGAGAGCCGCAGGGCCGCCCCCCGGCCGGCGAGGAGGAGGGGGGGCGCCGCGGCCCCCGGCTCAGCCTCCGGAACAGCGGGTGGGCGTTATCCAGCTCGTGCAGCGGTAGCGTCCGCGGCCTGAAGTGCCGCCATCGGCACGACTTTATGTTCAACAGTATCTGACTGAGGTCCGTGGGAGGGCGGTGGGGGGCGCGAGACGGGGGGGTTCGGTCCGAGGTATTCGTGTCTGAGGTACTGGCCGGCCTGTCGGCCGCCGGCGCGGGAGGGGGGGGCGAGGGGGAGGGGGGCGGGTCGAGCGTTTCCGGGTCCAGGCCGTGGAAAACGTTGTCGTGGTCCGTGTGCGCCCGGTCCAGCAGCACCCTGAGGGGAGGGGGGTGGAGAGACCGGGTCAGCGGTTCTGATGAGGGGGGTGATGAAATCTGAGTGGGGGGGGGGTTACCGACCTGCCGCCTCGTCCCACGCGCCGCCGGGCCAGGCCCAGGCAGCGCCGCGGCACGGTGAGCGTGGTGAGGCTGTAGCGGAAGCGAGCTTCGGCCAGGCCGCCGTCCCGGGGGCCGCACCAGGGCCAGCCGCCCACGCGGTCCTGACGGACCTGCAGCGACACAGAGAGGAAGCTGAGCCCGGCCCGATCGGCACCAGAACCACGCGGGGGGCGGGGCCAAGAACGTCTGGGGTACTCACGGCGTAGTACTGGCAGCCCGCCTTCCTGCGAAAGGCATAGGCGCCGTCCGGGTCGTTCTCCTCCTCCGCTTCCGACGAGCCCGAGTGGAGCTGTGGACGCAGAGGTCAGAGGTCAGGGGGTCAGGGGTCAGGCTGGGGGTCAGAGCTCCCGGGTTCACGCGGTCGTACCTGGGAGTACGGCTCGTCGTCCGAGCTGGGGAAGTCGTACTGGTTCAGGTCCTTGGCGTTGAAGACGGCGGGGCCCGGGTGGTGGGCGGCGCCCGACGACAGCGGCAGCACCTTCTGCTTCTTCTCGTACTTCCTCTTCTGCCGGGGCGCCTCCATCTTCTCGGGCTGTGGACACACACACACACACACACGCCGGGCGTCAGCGCATCCCCAGCTGCGTCGCGTTTGCGTTCGGACGCCACGCGGCCTCACCTTGGACTTGTAGTCCTTGAGGTCCATGTGGTCCTGGTGCCGGTACTGGTTGGTGAGGGGCACCAGGGGGATGATCTGCGGCCGCACCAGCGCCCGCTCCGCTAGAACCTCCGCCATCACCTCGCCGCCGAAGTCCGACATGACGTTCCTGTAAAGGGAGGGGGGCAGAGTCCGTCAGAGCGTCCGACCAATCGGGCGGTTTCGGCGCGGTCCGAGCGGAGACAGGTCGGCGGCGCTCGCCTCTTCTCGAAGATCTCCAGCGTGAGGTGCAGCAGCTCCCGCTTGCTCTTCTCCCGCCGCTTGATCATCTCCAGGATGGTGACGGCCCGGCTCAGGTCCCGCCGCAGCTTCAGCATCTTCTCGTAGGACGCCTCGTCGTTCTTGCGGTTCTGGAGGAAACGGGTGGAGAACGTCGGCGGAGGAGAAGATGAACCTTTAAAACGAACTTTTAAACCCGACGAGTCAAACGACGGGCCGCGAGAACCCGACAGGACCCACCTTCCGGGTCTGCATCTTCTCGGTGCGGCGCCGGAAGGCCACGTACGGGTCGCTGGTGCTGGAGCCGTCGCGTTTCTCCTGCTTGACGTTGGGGATGAGCGAGTTGGCCTTGCTGCTTTTCCTCTTGCGGCTCCAGTAGTCGAACACCTCCTTGATGAGCTCGTCGTCCTCCTTCAGCAGCAGCTTGGCCTCGGGAGACTCACCAGCTGCTGGGGGGGCAAGGTCAGGATTAAAATCTTTGTGGGGGGGGGGGTTGTGTTTGTGGGGGGGTGTACCGACCTGCTGCCCGCTGCCTTTCTCCAGCCGGTCGATCATCTCCTCAAACTGCAGGAAGCTGATCTCCATCTTCTTCTTCAGCTTGTTGACGAAGGCCTCGTCGTCCGAGTCCAGGTCGTAGTCGGGCTGCTCCGCGTCCAGGCTGAAAGCTGCGGGACAGACGGACGGCGTGAGGGGGCGGCGGAAGACCCGAAGGCGCCGGACGGAGCGGGACGCCGCCACGTGTCACGGCGTGAGAGAGGAAGCTCAGCGCGGCGGTTTGAGATGCGCACAGAACCCGTCCTTCAAGAACCACACAAATCCACGATCTCCACCACGTCTGAACGAGCCCCCCCCCTCACACCACACCACACCGGAGCTCAAACGGACCGGACCAGGCCGAGCCGACGGGTCAGAGGTGAGTCTGGCTTCTCTCTGCAGCTCCGGACTAAGAGACCTGAGGGACGTCTCGCCTCATTTCTAAAATCAGCGCACGTCCGTCCAGAACACAACAGAACCGTCCCGACCCAAACCAGCGCTGACTCTGACAGAACAAACAGGCGCTCGCTGCCCGGGACCAGATTTAACTGGAGCAGCTAACTTTCAACTGTACTGTAACGACACACTGTACTGTAGCAATAACACACTGTATCGTAACGACACACTGGCCTGTAACGATACACTGTAACGATACACTAACAATACGCTGTATTGTGACACACTGTACTGTAACAATAACACACTCTACTGTAACGACGCACTGTAGTGTAACAATAACACACTGTACTGTAACGACGCACTGTAGTGTAACAATAACACACTGTAGTGTAACACCACCCTGCTCTGAGCTGACCAGTTTCCTCCTGGTCTCAGGTCTGGAGGACGAGAAACTTTGGTCACTTCAGTTTCCAGCTGATTAAAATAAAAGCGTCTTGGCGGCGGCGCGCACACACACACACACACACACACACACACACACACACACACACACACACACACACACACACACACACACACACACGCACGCACGCACACACACACACACACACACACACACACACACACACACACACACACACACACACACACACACACACACACACACACACACACACACACACACACACACAAACACACACACAGACAGAACTAAAGTCAGAACCGTTCAGGAAACTGAACTACAGTTCATCTCACTGGCCTGGATCCGTCAGCGCGTGATCCCGATCCCGACCCCCCCCCCGTCTCCGTCGGCGACGCCCACTCACGCTGTATGTGAATGAGCTGCTTTGGCATCTTGTAGTCTCCGGGGTAGAGGGAGTCGTAGTAGGTGATGTTGCTCTCCGCCTCCGGGACCGGGATGACCATGTTGTCCCGCTTCTCGCCGTACACCTGCTGCGCCGAGATGGCCCGCTGGAGGTGGTGCTCCTGCAAGAGACGGGTGACACGGGTGAGGCGGGGGAGGCCACGGGACGCCAGCGACAACACAAAGTCACTTCCTGCTGCCGCAAACGCCACAACTGGTTTCTATTTACACGAGCCGATGCCAGAACCACGCAGGAGCCGGGCCGGGCCGGCGGAGGGGAGTTCCCCTCCGTCAGTTGGTCTTATCTACTAAGTGCGAGGAGCGCCTGACGCTGCCAAGCCTGGGGGGGGAATCAAACTCACGGCCTCGTGTCAACACATCGTGGCCCCACTCTCACCCGAACGTCAACACAACACAAACCGTCCGGCCCAGAACGAACAAGCCGCACGTGCTGAGGGAGTTTCAACGATGTCACGCTGCACAACCACACACACACACACACACACACACACCCCGCTGGACCGGGACAGGACTCCCGGTGAGGGAGCCTGGGGAAGCACAGGGGCACCGGACGCGCGCCCTGCAGACCGCCTCCACAACAGGCCTGGTTTAAAGTTCCCACGGTACCACGACGACATCCTCAGAACCGGACCCTGAGCGGGACCCGGGATCTGGGTCTGTCAGCCTGCTGAGCCACCTGACACGCCCCCCCCCACACACACACGCCTGCAGCATCCAACACACACCACCACGGCATCACCTGACAACCCCACCAGGCTCCACAGGTGAGCTGCTCATCAAGCCAATCAAATGTCAGCACTGAGGAACCACAGATGTTTATTATTGTCTCATCAGCAAAATAATAAACAACAACAACAACAACAACAACACACCGTGTCCCTAAAGTGACCCACAAGTTTGACAACACAGGTGTGTCAATAGAAATGAGTGACAGCTGCAGACACACAACAGCTTAAGTTGTTTCAATGACCACACACACACACACACACACACACACACACACTGGTGAAACAATAATAAAGCAGTGGAGTTGTTACAGGTGTTGACGTTCCTGTCCGCACGCGCCGCCCGCGCGCTCCCCCTGGCGCCGGCCGCGCGCCACTACGCCAACACAAGGCCCCCGTCCCGACGAGACGAGACAAAATGTCGGCGCGGCCGAAGTCACATGACTCCTTTGTACTCGGAAAACCGCCTCACGCGCAAACGAGCCGTCCGAACCGGGCGATCCCGTCCGATAACGACGCGACGCGGCCCCGCGGGGCTCGAGCGGGCCGCCCGGGCGCCGCGCGCGGGCTCCCCGACCCAGAAATCCGTCGCGTTTCTTCCCAGAAATATGGCGGCCATTTTGTGAAAGCTTGCGCAGGAGGAAAAAAAAAAAAAAAAAAAAAAAGAGGGACGCCTCCGACCGCGTTCAGAATAAAACACGAACCACGGCGATATATTTTCACATCATACCGATTCCTCTTCTTTCTCCATCCCCGTCGGCATCTGCGGCACGGCCCGGTTAATGGATGCATATTCGTGGAGGTCGGGCAAGTCCTCGCAACGGAAGACGGGCAGCGGCTTGGACGCGTCCAGCGCCCGAGCCCGAAACGACAGTTTGCTCATTTTTTCACCAGTCGAGGTGCAGTGTAAATCTATCCGATCGCCTGATATTCACCGCGGCGCCGAGTGGAGCTTTCATGGATGTTTCTGGGCGGTTAATCGCTATGCCAACGTTCGAGTGGTTGTAGCTTGTATTTAGGGCGTCGCCAACGGAGCCGGGGGAAGGCCCGGATCTCGGTCGCTCGCTCTCGGACTGTTTTTTTCCGACGCTCCGCTCCCTACCGTTGGTTCAGTGCGCCATGGACAACATGGCGGACATTTAAAACTCTTTTGCGCTGTTTGGCTCGGAGCGGTCCAACCCCCCGATCGCGGAGCGACCATTCCCACGCGGGCCCGCGCGCATGCGCGTTGCGCGGGTTTTTTTTTGGGGTGGGGGGGTGGGGGGGCATTTCCCTGCAAACTAACTCCTCTTCATACATGCACATAAATTATACAAGTAAACATTAGCAAACGGCCGAAACGTATACTGAGATGTAAAAAATAATAATAATAATAAAAAAATAAAAATACATGGGGGAAATAATGCACTCTATTTAATCCATCTTGATAAATTAAAAAAAAGGGTTAAAATATATTCTATAATATATAAATAACTTACTATATTAAAACATTAAATTACTGGATGGAAAATAATACGAAAAAATCATAATTTACCCAGTTTATGAATTAAGCAAAATTACTTGTGTGTAATTTTTTTAAAAATGTGAATAATTTCAGTTTTATAACGTCAGCAGCCATCGTACTTGTTCAAAGATATGACATTACTTATTAATATCAAGTACATAATATAGCCACGTATTTTTAATCAGAACTCTCAGATAATGAAAAATTAAAACTTCATCTGTACAAGTTTATTCTGTTGTATAACTTTAAATTTTAGTAATGTATTGATATTATAATATGTGTTACCCTGTGGTAAAGCTGAAATACTTCAGACAATTCACTCTTATTTGGAAGATTATATTAATGTTTAACTCACATTATTATAAGAAAGTTGTATTAAATCAAATATTACTACACTGAGGATTTCTTTTCAGCAAGTTGGTTTTATGCTTTAGGAGGAAAACTGGAGGAATAAAAACTTTCATCATTTTAAAAAGCCAACGCCTCAAATACCAGCTGAGCCTGTAAACCGACCTGAGATAACGGCTCAGATCCACCAGACCTTATCTGTCCCCGCTGACCCCAGAACAGCCCCAGATTTGAAAAAAAGAGAGGAAACGATCCAGGTGTTCACCAGGAGGACAGCGTCGCCCTCTGCTGGTCTGACAGGAACAAGGTTGTTGATTTCCAGGAAGGGACACGCCAACGTGTTTGCATGGAATACAAACGCACATCGCACACACAAGTTGAACATTCAGACACAAAACAGTGTGTGTGTGTGTGTTATTGAGCGCGGCTGCAGTGCAGAGTCAAATCCTTCTCCAGCTGAAGTGTGGCGCACCCAAAGCCAGGACCAGGACCGTGGGCCGAGCGCTGATCTAGGATCTGTGCTTCGAACGCCGCGCAACCAGAGGACACACCTACATCTTTAATTCATCGAGGTCACGGTCACCTCACCTCAGCCCGGCTCCACCCGGGGGACAGGAGGTCTCCTCGGCGCCGCGAGGTCCGCAGGCGGCATGGTGACGGGGAGCGGCGGCGGCGGCGGCGTGCGTACGTGGGAACGCCTGCAACGCAAAGGGTTTAAGAAAAGATGTAACTCGGCCTGGGGAAGAAAAACACCTGCAGGTCAGACTGAAGAGAGAAAACACAACATTAATGTCTGTATGTTGAAGCCGTGCCCTTCACTTACACAGGTAAAGGCCTCCACGTGCTCCCTCATGACCAGACCCGGCCCGGGCGTCCCGTGACTCCTCACACCTGTCCAGGTAAAGGTGAAGCACAGTTCAGTGTCATGTGTGTGTGTGTGTGTGTGTGTGTCATACCTCACATACTTGTTGCTGGCCTCACAATGTCCCGTGTGGGTGGGGTTTGTCACACAATGCCCACTGTTTGGTTTCTCTTCGTGTACTTTTTTTTCTCTCTCTCTTCTAAATGGAGACTCGTGATGGATGGTGATATATCGCTGCTGTCCGGTCACCAGCCCGTGATCCAGACCGACCCGTGCAGGCCGGAGCCGAGCAGTTCCCCGGCACTGTTCAGCCACACACCCTGTCACGGCTCAGGCCATATGATGGGGCAATAATAATAATAATAATAATAATAATGTTTATTAATTAGTAATAGAGCCCTCGTGTGACGCCCGTCAGCCTCCCGCTGCTGTTTTCTCGTCCTACGAGCCGGATCGGGTTCTGCCGTTAATACAAC
Organism: Psettodes erumei; assembly: GCA_016785225.1. Taxonomy (NCBI): domain Eukaryota; kingdom Metazoa; phylum Chordata; class Actinopteri; order Pleuronectiformes; family Psettodidae; genus Psettodes; species Psettodes erumei. The sequence goes on along the minus strand of JAFBJZ010000330.1, from coordinate 406,717 downwards.
TCCTGCCGAACTCCACCCCCTCCTCCACCTCCACCACCACCACCACCACCCCAACAGTGAAAAGCGTTTCCTTCGCCCCCGTCGATCGATTACACGACCTCCTCCCCCGGAGGGGTGACAAAGTGATGGGGAACTTGGTGGGATTTTGGTTTTATTTATTTATTTTTGTTTGTTGTTGTTGTTGTTGGGTTTTATTTTAGCGCCGAATTGCGTCCAGCTGACCGGACAGGAATTTGATTGCGTGTATGAAATCATCTGATGCCAGAAACACTTTTTCACGATGGGCCTTTTCTTTTCTTTTTTCTCTCTCTCTCTCTCTCTCTCTCTCTCTCTCTCTCTCTCTCTCTCTCTCTCTCTCTCTCTCTCTCTCTCTCTCTCTCTCTCTCTCTCTCTCTCTCTCCTCCCTCCCTCTCTCTCTCTCTCTCTCTCCCTCTCTCTCTTTCTCTTTTAGGACGCGACCGTCGCTTCGAGTTCAAAACGTGACGAGAAAATACTCACCGAGTCGTTTTAAAAGGCGGATGAGCAACGTTTCTGCAAGTCAGAAGTAAAAACACACACACACACACACACACACACACAAAACGCCAGGGAACACCAACACGACGCAGCTAGCCACAGTGGGAGCCAACTAACAGCAGCGTTAGCTTCGGGCTAGCTCCCCCGACTTGGCTTCCTGGTAAAAAGCCCGGTCGGAGCGCCGGTGTCCCCGCGTGGAAGACGTTAAATCCCGCCGGTGAGGAAACACGGACGCGTCGCTCGGTCGGTGGAAAGTCGGTTGTTTTCCTGTCGGCGTGCGGCAGCTCGAAACTAGAGAGGTGGAAACCAAAGTGCTACTGTTGGGGGTTAACAACTTTGCTGCGAAAGGCGGCCCGTGATTGGACAGCCGCGGCCACCAATCACCTGTGGAGAGCCCCCCGGGCCCGTGGCGTCACGTTCCACAGGGGATGGAACGGGACGTGATTGGCTGACGAGGTCGGGATGAGGTCTGCGCTTCAGCCATGTTTTTTTTTTCCTATTTTTTTTTTGAAGATTTTAGTAACGAGGTTTTACTTTCACGTCGGTTTGTTCGTTGTTTTGCTGACGTTTCTTTACCTCTATTTAATATTTGTATTATTTCTAATACCGTGCAGACGTTTTCAGGTCATAAAATCACAGCAATGATGTCGAATAATCACACAAAGTGCAGCGAAGTAAATTAAATCAATATTTGCTGTGACGACACACTGCCCAAACCTCCAGCACGGTGCCGTATTTAGCTCAGACTTACTTTAAACTTACTTATTCTTATTACTTTACTTCATTCATATCATACTTATACGATAGCTAGAGCTTTGGATCCTCTTTAAGTGTCTTTTATGTGAAGGATCTGTCAAAAGGTGCGATACAAATAAAACTGGCTCACAGTTTACATCAGATCACTTCAAAATTTGAACTGTTAATAATATCTGAACCATAAAGTTCCATTCAAAGCAGATAGCAGTGGAGTTCAGGTGTTACAGCTCAGCACAGCTGGTGTTTTTCCATTCGTCTCCTCACTGAGGAGAAATGAAAACAACGGCTGGGCAGCAACATTAAGTCAATATCACACTAATCTGTTTTTATTTACGGGGGTAAAACATTTCACGTCCTGCTTCACACAATAATATGTTCACAGTATGGGGGTAAATTGTTTTGGATGTTTATTCAATAAATAATTTTAGAAATACAGAATTGCAAATGTGAATGTGTTTTTAAAAAGGCACTTAAAACAACCTTTTCTTCTTTACTATTCCCTTACCACAAATCTTTAAACTGAGTTTTATCCATTTCTATTTTCGGGTCAATAAAAAAAAATGTTTGATCGAAACACAACCAAGGTAAAAAAAAAACAAAACAAAAACTGGGAGCTTTCCGCAGTTCATCATCTACAAATACAACAAGGCATTTCAACATGAGCAAATTTAGTAAGCAAATAAGGCAGGTTCGCGTATTTGGCATCGCTGTGAAGAGTCAAGGACCTGAGTTGGCTTTTAAATCAAGCAAATAAGACCAGGAGCCGAGCAGAAACGCTGCCGCACCCCGAGAAAACGCCTCCCGCAGGCAGAGACGCGTTTCCACTGATTGTTCAGGTGGATTAAGTCACGAGGAAAAAAACAAAACAAACTGTTCTGTGAATACATATATGGCTTTACACAGAACGCACAACACACTGTACACTGTTCATCGCCGGCATCCCAGGAGCTCAACCCTCAGGTGGATTTAACCCACCACCTTCGCACCTTCAGCCGCCCCTCTCGTTTGCAAAAGGAGCGTTTCATTCGTCGCCCGCCACCGACCTTCAACTCAACCCTCGACAAAAAAAAAAAACACCGATGGCTTGTCGGTTCTATAAAAAAAAAGGCACAGTTAGGCTGAAAACGACACGTTCCCTCGAAACCCGACGGTAAAAACTCCACTGTACACGTCTGTGACGCTGCATAGAAAAGAAAACAAGTTAGTAAAACTGGCGGGAATAGTGGCAGGACGTGTGGTGACTGACAAACAAAACAAACAGTGAGAGCGTTAGAAAACCCGCCCTCCCCTCCCCTCCCCACCCGGTACATCCTCTTCTCCATACAGTGTTGTCACAAGGATGGCGCCGCTCCATCACTTGCCCTCGTACTTTGGGTTGACGACGGTCGTCACGGCGCTTTTGTAGATGGGGTTCTCGCCCTGAGGAGGAGACCAACAACGACGGTGAGTCGACAAACGATCGGACCCGCAAACCGCAGCGCGCGACAAAACCTCGCCGAGTTCGCGAGGCTCCGTCAGGTGGCGCGCGACGGCGAGAGAAGCCGGCCAATCGGCCGCCGCCGGGACTCACCGTGTCCCACTTGGCGTTCATCTTCTCCTTCTCGAACTTGGCGAACTCCCTGCGGTCGTGGATGATCATGAGGAGCTTCCAGATGAGCAGCAGGGCGAGGCCGATCAGCACGATGCCCGCCACCACGCCCGCCACGATGGGGGTGATGTCGTGTCCCGACGGACACTCTGAGGGGAAAGGCGGAGCGGCGGTGAGACGGCGCCGCGGAGCCAGTCAATCAACGCGCGGGCGAGGTTTCCGGTTCCTACCCAGCTTCTCCACCACGTACACCTCCTTGGTGTCGTTCCTGATGGCGAAGGTGTAGTAGAACCAGCAGTCGTTGGCGTCGCGCTCCTTGCAGTGCGTCAGCGGGAACTTCTGGTCCGTGGGCTGCGGCAGCTTCACGTCCTTCACCTTGATCAGCTGGAAGTAGCTGCAGTCGCGCTCGCACGTGTCCTTCTTCTCGCCGGCCTCGAACGCCCGGCACTGGACGCAGTCCCTGCAAAAAAAAAAAAAAAAAAAGGGGGGAGAAGGGGGCGGAGTCAGTCCTGCAGAGGAACCCGAGGCGGAGGTTCGAGGTCCCGGATCCGGAGTCTCGGCCTGCGACTCACTTGTGCTCGGCGCAGACGCCGGGGCAGGTGGGGCAGATCTCGCAGGTGGGACCCTGGAACTTGGCGTTGGTGCATTTGCAGTAGCCGCACTCGCAGGTGCCGCGCCCATTGCAGATCTGCCCGTTCTTGGCGAGGCAGGTGGAGGTCTCCAGGGAGCAGTCGCAGGCGCTGCCCGTGTAGTTGGCGTCGCACACGCACTTCCTGCACTCGCAGCGCCCGTGTCCTGGGGAGGGACGGGTGACGGTTACGGCGGTAAAAAAAAAAACCCCGGCGGCGGCGGCGTTTCACGCGACGCGGCCCTCACCTCCGCAGAGCTTGTTGTTGGAGCGGTCGCAGTTGAAGTTGTCGCACTCGCAGTACTTCCCGCTGTACACCTCCGCCGGATTCTCCCGCTTCTTGCACTCGCAGGTGCCGCAGACGCAGTCGCCGTTGTTGCTGCAGATGTCCGTCCCGTTGTCTTTGCGGCAGTTGGCGTCCAGGTCCTCCGTGCGGACCTCGTCCTTGCTGCACTCGCAGAGACGCCCGATGCGTCCCTCGTTACACCTGGCGCACACAAGAAGTCAATCGCGTTAATGAACGTGACGATAAATGCGACCGGGGCGGTGGAGAACCCTGGCCTGAGGTTGCTCCGGTTCCCGCAGCTCGGATCCGGCCAACACCTACTTGCAGGCGCCGCACTCGAAGGTGCCGTTGCCCTCGTGGCAGATGTTGCTGTTGGGCTCCCCGTCCGCGGCGCACTGACAGTCGCAGATGAAGGTCAGAACCACCTCCACCTCCTCGGTGAAGCCCAGCGGCTTGATCTTGATGACCTCGGACTTGCCGTGCGACGGGCACTTCTGGGATTCGACGGAAATCTTGAAAGACACCTGGAGAGCGGAGGAGAGTCGACGGGCCGGTCAAACGGGACTCAGATCGTCGGGAGACGCCCTGCACGTCTGGTCGCACCGACCTCGTCTCCGATGGAGATGTTGGAGCACTTCCTGCCGTTCTCTCCGGTCCCCTCCACGCCGTTCTTGCAGATGGACTTGTAGGTGATGGACACCCCCTCCGGCAACCGTCCGTTTTCCAGAATCACCTCGGACGACAGCGACTGATCCGGAGCGAGAGAGAGAGAGAGAGAAAAGGACTGAGTGCCGGTTCTGTTTGGGCGGACGTGGAGAACGTGGAGCCGGACTCACGTTGTAGGCGTCGATGATGAGCTTGATGACGTTGGAGGAGTTGGAGGACAGCGTGCCGACGGCCGATTTGGGAATGAGGTTCTTCAGCTCCTGCGGGAGACACGAGAACGGCGGGCGCGATGAAGGCGCCGAGTCGTTATTGGCTCGGCGGCGCGGCAGGAACCCGGGAGCTCACCTTGTAAACGGGCTGGAACTCCTCGGTGACGGCGAAGATGGTCTGGATGTTGTGGTCGCTCAGTTTCTGGACCAGGTGTGCGATGGAGGGGTAGTCCTGCACACACACACACACACAGGAGAATGAATGAATGAACTCCACGTCTTCTCGCGCCCCGTCGGCCCTCGCCGTGCGCGTGACCACGTACGTAGTAGTGGCTCATGGTGTACATGTTGTTCTCCAGGTGACACCTCCCGTCGTTGGGGAGGACGATGCCCCCCAGTTTTCCGTCTCCGGCGAAGTGGAACCCGGCGTCGGTGGAGAACACCAGCAGGCGGGTCACGTTCCTCCAGCCGATGTGCTCCTGAAGGTCAGAGCGTCGGCGTGTTCAGAAACCACGTCGAGCTTCGCCGCGCCTTGAGGCCGCGCCCACCCCCCCACCTCACCTCGCAGACCGCCACCTGCATGATGGCGTCGAAGCCGCCCTCCGGGGAGTCCAGGTTCCCCGAGATCTGCTGCTGGCTGACCAGCCGGTTGAACTCGTCGCCGTTGTCGGTCAGCTTCAGCACGTTCTTGTAGCTGAAGGGGCTGGTGCAGTTCTGGTTGCCCGTGCAGGGGTTGATGAGCCGGGCCGGCGTGGTGCTGATGTACGGCATGACCGTCTTCTCCACGAAGGAGCCGAAACCTGAAGGAGGGGGGGGGCAGGTTTAACACCACAGCTTTACCACGTCTTCTTCAGCGTGGGGGGCGGAGCGTTCCTCACCGATCCTGAAGTCAGAGGTGATCTCCTGCATCTCCCTCATCAGGTCGGTGCCCAGGTTCTTCACGTTCTCCAGATCGTCCTTCATGGAGAAGGACAGGTCCATGAGGTAGTACAGGTCGATGGGGTAGTCCTCTGCGCGCTTGAACTTCAGCTCGAACGTCTGGGGCTCGCCTTCGGGACAGAACGCCACCGTTAGCTTACCGTTAAAACCCACGGCTCGCGGTCGGGGGCCCGGAGCGGCGGGCGTTTACCGGATCTGAGCAGCAGCGTGAGCTTCTGCGGCTGGATCTGGGTGATCTGCTCCGGCTTCAGCTTCTCGGCCACGTCCTTCTTGCGGTTGGTGACGGGCTTGTTCTTGTCGATGCGGATGCTCCCGCGCGGGTTCTCGATCTTGGCCTCGGCGCAGTTCCTCTTCTTCAGGGACTCCAGGTCGTCGCATCGCGCCGACTTGGACTCGCCCACGGTCAGGAAGTTCTGCCAAAGACACGGCGGGAACCGGCGTGAAGGAACGTGTCGACAACGGACGCAGGCCTCAGCACGGATTGGATTCACATGATCCCTCCTGAGGCAGCGTGGAGCGGGACAATGGGCCCAGTCAAGACAAAAATAATGCTTTGACCCAGTTCTGTCAGAACCACATGACCCACAGATGCTGGTTTCTTTTCCCAATGAACGCAGAAGGTCCAGAACCGCAGAGGCAAGAGACGCTAAACAAGGAGCTAATTAAAAAAAAACACGCTCCTCGTCATCTCACTGATCCGAATCCTCGTAAACCGGCGCCTTCCCGGCCCGGTCGCTCTGCGGTTCTGGCTCCAGAAACCCTCCGTGGTTCTGTTGCGCCCCCCCCCTCCACCTGGACTCACCTCGTCCGAGCACCAGCCGCAGGTCTCGGCGACCTGGATGCACTCCCCGCAGGACTGCGCGTTGGCTTTGATGCACACGCTTCCCTCTGCAGGAGGCCACACAGAACTTCCATTAGCTCGCTAACCAGAACCGCGACCCGACCCCACCCGAAAGCTCCAGGCGTCTCGCCAGCAGACGACTTGCGTGCGATGTTTCTCACCTTGTTGCGCCCGGCCGCCGCCGAGAACCGCCGCCAGCGAAGCTAATAACAGGAACCGCAGGTCCATCTGCAACGACGACAACAACAACAACAACAACAACAGATCAGCTGAGCCGCGCACATCTGGACCTGCAGGTGACGCGCTGACGCAAACCTCCTTGTTTGGAAACAACACACACACACACACACCCCCAGGCTTAATGTCAAGAACACAAACTCTCATTTTTCCAGCTGAGGTCGCACAAACAGACACACACAGGAGGTGTGTGTTTTCCCATATTTGGTCACGCTGGTTCACCCCCCAGCGGTCCGGCTCACACAGGAAGAGAGAAGCTGATTACCACTTTGTCAAAGTGTGTGTGTGTGTGTGTGTGTGTGTGTGTGTGTGGGGGGGGGGGGGGCAGCACTGCTTAACTGTGTTGAATCAGACCCACGGCGGCCCACTCCAGGCTCCGCCCCCAACATTCCTGAGGACCGGCTCTGTTTATTCCTGCTGCAAATGGCACAGAGCTGACAGATGGGGGGGGCATTAGGTAGGTGTGTGTGTGTGTGTGTGTGTGTGTGTGGGGGGGGGGCTCTGGCATTTCTGCTAATGATGTGCTGCGTGACGTCTGTGTTCATTTCAAGAAGCTGGTTCGCTCAGACTCATCCGCCGCCGTTTCTGACTCACACGACAAGAGGAAACCGCCGCTCGCTCGCTCGCCGCGGCGGCAGTATTTACAGTATGTGCAGTAAACTCTGCGCTGCCGTGACTTTGTATGGTCAGGCCGCGGGCGACGTCACCGTTTTCCAGCCGCGGTGACACAAAGCAGAAGCGCCCTTCCTCAAATATGGATGTGCGGGGGCGCGGGAAAACGGCCAGAACCAGAACTCGAGCAGCCGGACCCGAACCAGTGATGGAGCGCAGGACGTGAGTCAGAGGTCAGAGAAATCACTGACCTCGGGTCAGCGTCCTGCACAACACAGACTGATATCATCAAGCACGGAGGGGGGGGGCACTTCCTGCCCACGCACAGCGAGGTGCGTTTGGTTTGATACGCTGCCACAGAGTCTGCTGGTGTGTTATCAGACGGGCGTTGTCTGAAGGTTGAGGTCCACACTGTGTGTGTGTGTGTGTGTGTGTGTGTGTTGGGGGGGAGGAGCAGCTTCAGGTGAGCTGAGTGTGAGTCATGGGCAGGTCAGAGTCCGTCACTTCCCAGTCACTTCCTGGTTGCGCGTCTGGGAGAAAGGTGGAAGTGAACCGCGGTGAGGTCGACCACAGAGGTTAACCTCACTGACCGCCCCCCCCCCCAGCTGTGTTTACCTGGTCAACACACACACACACACACACGTCCAAGCTGTTCCACCTCTGACAGGTGCAGTCATAAACGAATCAAACACGCCAAACTCTCCTTTTAAAACAAATAATCTGGTGGGGGGGTCATCTGGCAGTCCGGCAAAATTAGCTGGCTGCCCATCCCACCCCCCACCCCCCACCCTCAGAGCTCAGTGTGGCCCGGCTGACCAGCTGGCCCCACCTGCTGCTGGGGGGGGTCCCAAACAACTCGCGTCCATTTAGAGGATTAAAACCACACCCAGGAAGATGACCCCCCCCAAAGAAAAGATCAGTCTGATCGTACTGTTAAAGACCCCCACCACCAGCCCCCCTCCTCTGAGAGATGACATAATGCATTCCAGTTTAACTAGCTCCATATTGTGTCCTGGAAAAACTACATCACTGAAATATTCGGGGGGCCTGTCAGTGTGATGTCATCGCCCCCCCCCCAACATACTCCGTCATCCCTGACTCACATCGCTTTGGGGGGGGGGACTGAGTCAACCTGAATGACCCTTTAAACCGAGCCGGCCCGGATCAGCCCGGGTTTCAACACCACACAACGAGGGAAGTGACTCAGTGGGGGGGTCACTCACACACACACACACACACACACACACACACACACACACACACACACACACATCACGTCTACAATCACCAGGCCCGGTGCTGCCTGTATCCTCACAACCGGCTGCCATGTCATTACGCCTGAGCCGGGCCAGACCCGTGTTTAACCCGGTCCAGTCCCCACTTAATGAGCCCCTACAGCAGGATTCCTGCTCCAGCTCAGCAAATCGAGCCTCTCCCTGAGCTTCACCGGGGAGGGAGGGGGGGGGAGAAAAAAATGAGCCCCCTCAGGCTGCAGTTGTTCTAACAGGAAGTGTAAAACAGGCGAGACCAGGCTTGTCCGGCGGCCGCGGTCCCGAACCAGAGCCGCGGGCTCCGGTTAACCGAGCCGAGCCGCTCTGAGCCCGGCCACAGTTTACACAGTCCTGACCAGAACCGGGTCCGGCTGCGGCCACAACTACAACTACAACTACAACTACAACTACACACAATGATGGGGAGGGGGGGTAAAAAGTTTTTCTTCTTCTTCGTGTGTGTGTGTGTGTTTCGCCCCGGAAGTGTGAAATATGAAATATGTAAAAAAAATATATAATAATAATAATTAAAAACTAAAATAAACAAACACACACATCCGTCACAGTTACACACACACACACACACACACATACACACTAAATAAAGTTTAACTCGTCACATGAAAACATCAACATTAGCATCCGCACAAAAAAAGTCACTGTTGTGGAGCTACGTAGCTTAGCATGGATGCTAACTGATAAAATGACTTTATACCGTCGTGTGTCGCCACTTTACTCTGTGTGTGTGTGTGTGTGTGTGTGTGTGTGTGTGTGTGTGTGTGTATGTTAACCTATAGATTATCATATATAAAATTATGCGGGGACATTAACTAGCTAGCGCTAGCTAGTCCTCGCTAACCCCCCCACCTCAGCCCCCCCAGGACCCCGGGCGTCGCGTTTTAAATCCGCCTCAAACGGGACAATAACGGACGTAACGGCAACTCACCTTTCGTCGTGGGGGTGTCCGCCGGTTCACGGTGACATGTGTGTAAGTGTGTGTGTGTGTGTGTGTTTGCCCCCCCGCCCCCCGTGGGGAAAAAGTGTCCTCTTTTCCAGAGACGGGGTGAAAACTGGCTCAGACGGTCCCGCTTTGTTTTAGCTAATAACGGCTCCGACGTCACCGATTACGACACGGGCGGGGTTTACGGCCTCGGGTTTAATCCGGGGGGTGAAACAATAATATATATATATATATATAAGTGATAAAAAATAAAAACTGTGCTGAGGAATCCTCCAGCTCGTCCGAACACGCTACAGACGCTGCAGCCCCGGAGACTGCCCCAGTTTTTTTTTCTGTCTAAGCCCCGCCCATGGGAGGAGCCGCGGTGTGCACAGGGGTGCAGGAACAAACGCACCGGCGAGATGCTAACCCGCCCTCACCGCGGATGTGGTGAGAAGTTCACACACGGGTTTTATACAAACAAACACACACATATGACGCATGTTAACTGCTCATACGTCACATACATGTACCTGTTGTACAGTTTGGCCCCCCAGGACAGATTTTGACCGGGGGGGCGTTAAACTCCTAGGTAGTTTAACGAAGCCACGTAATTTCCATTTTATGTTTTATTATAGTGTAAGTATTGTGTACTTGTGTATTTATATAGAGTTAAAATGTGTGTGTCACTCTAAACTATAAGAACACAACCTCATAACACACACACACACACACACACCTCACTCCTGTCGCACACTGATGAAGACGACTGCAGTACCGAGGTCACCATGGGTCCAAACTGTGGTTCTGAGAAGGAGCTGCTACAACACGACCACACACACACACACACACACACACACACACACACACACACACACACACAGGCCGATGTGTTGCTGTCCCTAAAACCATCTGTTCGACGTTCCCTGGACTCACTGGGTGTTTCGGGTCTTAAACCGACACCCTCCTCCAGGCGACCCGACCCGGGCCCAGCAGAACCCAGGGCCTGTGTCTGCTGCCCCCACCTCTCTCCCCTCTCCAACCAGAACCACGTGGAGGCTTCTCTGCGGCCTCTTCTTCTTCTTCTTGAGGTCCTCCAACTGTTCCTCTGATGACCTTCCACCAGCTCTTGCTGCTCCACCTCTCTCTCTCTCTCGGACCTCCACCCTCTCTCCTCCCAGGGAACCGTCAGCTCCGGTAAGACGAGAAGTTTGGGTCGTGCCTCCGTCGGTACCGACCCACTCGGCTGCTGGTGGACCCCCTGAATCAGGGACTGGATCCTCTGGCGGTTCCTCTTCCAGATCTCCTTCTGGAGCAACACCGCCACCCTGTGGTCGAACCGCGCGACTGACCCGGTTCCGGTCTGTGCGGACAGAACCAGCGGAGCAGCTTTTACTTAAAACATTTATTTGATCCAATTCTTTGGAATGTAATAGTCAGTGATCAGAAGTCTGAGACAACGGAGACGGATGAGTCCGGTTCCGACCCGGAAAAGTACAAACAATACTGTGAGTCACTTAAGGCCTCGCTGCTTCCATTTTCTTTTTTTTTTTAAACTTTCTTATTTCCCCTCTTGTTGTTTTTTTTTTATGAGACGGCAAAATTACAGAAGCATACTGTAAATAAAACATTATTTTTTTTGTCTGGTCAAAAAACAAACAAACTAAAAAAAAACAAAATGTACATCAGTGACGGTACAAAAAGACGAGGTGATATCATACCGAGTAAATAAAGTCGTTAAAGACGATATAACATTTTTTTTTCCCCCAGAATGAAAAACATCTTGTGTAAATTTTACATTATAACACTGTGTGTAAAAGAAGCGACAATAACGCCGCCCCCTCTCTTTTCATAAATCAACATCATAAACACGTAGATTTTATTTTATTTTTTTTTAAATACATCAGTGCAACATTGGTTTTCACGTCTAGTGCTGCAGGATCCTTTCGTCCCCAGAAATAAAATTTTTAAAAAAACAGGAGGGACGGAGATTCGTTTCGCATGACGTCAGAACCCGACCGGACCGGTACACGGCGTCCCGACAGTCGGAGCACCTTCATTTGATTGGAGAGGAGGAAGTGGATTTCCTTTTAAAAAAACAAACAAACAAACAAACAAACAAACAAACAACAACAACGTCTCAGCGTGAATCCTCAGCTCCGACGAACCGGACCCCGAACGGTTCTACCAGCACCTGACCGGTCGGGTCCAACGTCTTCCACTGAAAAGAACAACAACAACAACAACAACAACAACAGCAACAACAGTAACAACAACAACAGCAACAGCCGGGACTGTGTTAGAAACATGAGCGGTTCACAGTGTGTAAGACCCTTTTTGCAGTGTTGACAGCTGAGAGAAATTGCTCCTGGGTGTGAAAATTAAATTCAGGTAAAAAAAAAAAAAAAAATCCAAATGTCACCTGTTATAAAAAAAAAAAAAAAAAAAAAAAATTAAAAATAAAACAAAAAGGAAGCGACGAGTTTGTGGTTTCCTGTATATTTTTTTTTTTTTAAAAGGTGATTAAATTCAGTTTGTTGTCGTGAACCAGCAGCTCAGCTGTGATTGCGTCCGGAAGCTTCCGGTTCCGGTCCCGCCTCGGACTTTTAACAGTCGTCTCGTCGATCCGCGTCTCGCTCGGTTCTACCCTGTACGCAAAACATCATCTCCCACAAGGCTTTGCAGCGTTTTTTAAAAGAAAACAACAACAACAACAACAACAACACCTTCACAACATGGCGACGAGATCACGTGAGTGAACACAATCATCGGGTGTGCGTCTCTGTCGGCTGAGTTGTTTCTGTTCGAGTTCTGGCGGGCCGGACGCCGCGGCGCCGCGTATCAAAAGACAAATATATTAAACTATGTACAACGTGTCCGCGGTGTCACGGTGACACCAAGACGGTCGGGGCTCCCGCCGCGTTTTCCCAGAATCCCCCTGGAGCGGATTTGTCGACGCTTCCGGTTCCGAGTCAGACGGACACGCAAAGCGAGCGGCGGCGGCGTGATCGCAGGATGAACGTGAAGCGGCGTGTTGCGGGGAAAAAAAAAGTGGAGGAAATAAAAGGCACTGCTGGAACTGGACACGGGTCGACGGGCCGGGACGGTACCTGCCGCACACACACACACACACACACACACACACACACACACACACACACAGCAGCACGTCTCACGCACAAAAACAAGCACAACGTAAACAAACAAACAAACGCTGTCTGGTCACGGACTCGAACGAAGCGCGTCGGAAAACAAACACGAGCCCCCGTCTTCTTCTCCTTCTTCTCCTTCGTCGTCGTCGTCGTCGTCTTCTTCTTCTTCTTCTGTTTTTTTGTAGCTGTACAGGTTCTTTATACACAGCGCCCCCTGCAGATCAGCCGCCGCCGCCGCTCCTGAGAAACCAAACCACCTCAGTTCACCCCCGGCTTCGGCTGCCCCGCCCCCTCCTGCTCGATTGGCCGGCGTGTCCTCGCGGGGCGACGCCCACGCTCACACACACCTCGGGGCCCCGCCCCCTTCCTCCCTCCGACCTCCGCGCCCCCTCACGCCTCCGAGTAGTTGCTCTGTCCGTTCATCTTGTCCTTCTTGAGCTTGACGCCGTCCACCAGCTCGAAGTTGTAGTTCTCCAGGGCGGACAGGTTCCGGTCCGTCATGCTGCCCTGCGAGCAGGCGCAGTACAGAACCACGCCGCAGATGGCGCCCAGGAACACGCCCAGCGCCGACATGGCGATGATGGTGATGAGGATGGGGTCCAGGGTCTTCAGCATGTTGCCGGGGCCCCCCAGCTCGCTGGTCTCTGGAGAGAAGGGGACCATCGCTACAGGGGAGAGAGACGGGGTCAGAGGGAAGCTGGAAGCTCCGACTGTCTGCGAACGCGTACTCCTGAGTACTTGTGTCCGAGTATTTTTTTAAAAAAACACACACTCACGCACGATGAAGATCTCGGTGGGCGGAGACGTGGGCGCCTCGGGTTCTGGAAGGAAAGAAGCAGCGGTCATCACCAGAACCGGACCGGCGGCAACACCGGGCCCAGGTTCTGGAGAGCGAAAGTTCTGCTCACCGTCGGTCGGACCCCTGCAGTCGTCGGCGCTCAGGTCGTCCAGGATGCGGATGTTGTCCACGGCCATGTGACCCGTGCTGCGTTTGTCGGCGACGCCTTCCACCACCACCTATCGAATCCAACGCACCCGCGGATCAGTAAACGCTCGCAAAACGCACGGGGCGTGGCGCCGGGTCGCGGGCCGCTGGGTCTCACCTGGTACGGGACGCTCAGGTGCGGCAGTAAGACTCCGCTCCTCCCTCCAGCGCCCACCGTCCCGGCGCCCGTCCACCGTCCGCAGGAGATGCCCCGCCTCCGCCTCCTTCCTCTGCCGGATGTGGAGCGACCCGGCGCGCTCGTCCGACATGTGGTACCAGAAGGACATGCACAGGTCCGTGTCCGGCGCCGTGACGGGCAGGCTGGCGAGCCGCGCCGCCCTCACCACCTCCTCCTCCGCCTCCACCTCCTCCTCCTCCTCCTTGCTGGCGTTGCCGGGCGCCCGGGCGTCCGTCAGCTGCATGTAGATGAAGTTCCCGGGCCGACCTGCAGGGGGCAGCGCGACACAAGGTGAGAACCGGCGGCCCGCGAACGCAGCACGTTCTGACCCGTTTTAGACGCGGCGCTGACATCACAGGGCGCGTTTGTTTTCCTGTTGGAGAAATCGAGGATGAGGCGGGTCGAGCGTTTCCGGGTTCAGAACCTCCGCTGAGTTACGGAGTTTCCCGCCGGTTCTGGTTCGGTTCCGTCGGGCCTTTTTGCGACCGGTTCTCCGTTTGTCCCCGCAGAACCTTTTTCATGTCCAAATCAAACCAAACAAATCTGGTTTGGGGCGACAGCCCCTGTCAGAACCGCCGGCCCGTCTCCTGCTGTGTTTTGGACCGGGGAGGTCCTGGTTTTCATCGCCGCGGTCTGACTCACGCGGATCTCGACTTTCCGCTCCGGCTTTGAAGCGGCTGAGCGAGTCCACGCGAGCGGCGGTGACGGTTCTGCTCGCCAAACGCCCCGGTCCGCGGGCAGAACCCGGAGCGGCGGAAAACGCAAAAGGTGCGTCGTACCTGCGTGGTCGTGGGTCGGTCCCCGGTGGTCCGGTCCGGTCTGGATCAGCCACTGGGCCCCGGCGTCGGCCTCTCTGGTCCAGCCGCAGAACGAGGACGAGTCGAAGTTGCAGGCGAACCAGACGTACGCTGCGGCGGAGAGGAGACGCTCAGCGACCCGTGCATCAGAACCTCCAGAACCCCCCCCCCTCCTCCTCGCTAATCTGCCGCAGACGGCCCGGAGACAGAACAGCGCCGCGGCGATGATGTCACCGCGGCGCTGTTTGTGTCGGCCGTTAAATTGTGCGACGCTTGTGGAAAACGACTCGAAACAAAAGCCGGGACGCCGGGGCAGGGGACGACACATGTGTTTGGGATCAGGACGCGGAGAGACGGACACACACACACACACACACACACACACACACACACACACACACACACACACACACAGCTCCCTCCCTGCCGCAGCGGTGGTTGACCACAGCGTCCAAATGAAGTCTCTGAACACTGGACATGTTGTTTCTGAGATGGTAATGGGATGCAGAGATCCACCACATACACACACACACACACACACACACGCACACACACACACACACACACACACACACACACACACACACACACACACACACACACCTCCGACCTCGAGCTGTCGTCACGCGACGCTCCGGCTCGGCTAATTGAGACCCAGGAGGCCTTTATTCTCTCTCTGTCTCATCTCTATTCATCCCCCCCCCCCGTCGCTCTGTCCACCATCTTTGCATGTCTGCCCCCCCCCACCCCACCTACCCACACACACACACACACACACACCTTCACCTGGTCCACAAGTTTCTATGCACGAAGAGACAAAATGATCCAGGATCCAGGACCAGGAGTCCCAGTCTCAAAGAGGAGGGGGGGAGTAAAGGGGGGTCCTCACCTGGCATGAAGTCCAGGGCGGGGTCAGCGGCCGCCGTGCTTCCTGCTGTAATCAGAAGCGTGGAGGTGAGTCCGGAGACGACGCTCGTCAAAACAAAAACTAACTCCCGCAGACGTTTCGTACCCGTCGCCGTGTCGTAGTCGTACGGTCGCCTCCGTCTCGCCGACGCCGACGCCGCCGCAGCCAAACTGCCCGTCCTCACAGTCCGCCACCGCCGCCGCCGTCGTCGTGCCCGGGACGGTGGTGGGCGCCACGGTGGTGGCTCCGAACGTGGTGGCGGGAGCGTGGAGGCGGCGGGCGTGGTGGGGGGCGCCGTGGTGGTGATTTCTGTGAGGAGGGGGGGATCGGTGAGTGACGGTTCACGACAGGAACACAAACTCATGCGGACGTTTGATCCTTCGTCGTCACGGTTACAGTAACAAACACGCCGAGACAAATGAACAACGTGAAGCGGCGCAGTCCGGTACCGACCGTCCAGCTCGCAGCCCAGCAGCTCCAGCCGCAGGCCCAGCCCCTCGGCGGTGGCCCGCTCCGGGTAGATCCGGACGAAGCGGGCCAGCACTGGGCCCACGGGCCTCAGCTCCGGGGTGTCGTGGTTCTGGTTCCCTGCGAATATCTGGAGGGGAAAAAAAAACAAACAGGACTGAGCGCGTTCCACCGCACGGCAGTTTGGACCTCCGGCAGGAAATCAGAACCAGAGGCCGGCCCGTCTGAGCTGGGGCATTATGGGTAAAAGTTCTGTCTCGGTTACCTTGGGCCGGGTGGAGTTGTCCTCCTTGACGACGGTCCACTCGTCCCCGTCCAGGCTGTGACCCACTTTGAACCTCTTCATGAAGACGTTCCTGTCGCGGTGCTTCCCGCCCTGGATCACCACGCCGCTCACCATCTTGTCCTGGCCCAGGTCCACCTGAGCGGGGGAGGACGAGAGCAGTCAGCGGGGCGGAGAGGGCGGACGGGCCAGAAACCCGACCGGAGGCGGGGAGAACCCGCGGACCCACCTGCAGCCACTCGTTCCTGAAGGGCTGCTTGGTTTGCTGCCCGGTCCAGCCCGACCGCCCCGTCAGCAGGCGGGCGTTCTCGGCGACCCAGCCCCGGTCGGCGTAGGAGGAGGCGCTGATCTGGGCGTCGGAGATCTGGCCCGACACCATCCCCAGCATCCCGGAACACGGGTAGTCTGAGCGGAGACGGAGCGCAGGGTCAGAGGTCAAGAAGGCGGGACCAGCAGGATCCAGCGGGATCCAGCAGTCCTGCATGTTGCGGACGTTTGAGGATCCAGTTTGAACGCTCGCCGGTTCTGTCTCCGCCGCGAGGAGCCGGGTTTACATAACGCTAAGAGGATGAGGAACGAGGCGGCTCTCCTCCGCCGTGAGTAACGGCGCCCTTCGGCGAGTCGGCGCCCGCCTCTGGGAGCGGGCGATTATTCTAAATCAACAGAGAGCGGCGGGAGGTTCCGATCCGACAGCCAGAAAGATGTTGGCTTGATTCACGGCGCGCGGACGTGACAAAACGTTATTTAAAGGGAAAGGCTGAGAAGAAGGGAGCAGGTTTCGTTACCTGACGTCCTGCAGCCGTAGATCTCGAAGCGCATGCAGATGCCTTGTTCCCAGGACATGGGCCGGATCCGGACGTAGCGAGCCAGGGTCTGTTTGGGCAGGATGGAGTGGACCTGGTCCACGGCGTTGTGGTTCCCCTGAAAGATCTGAGGACGCGGGATGGGGAAAAAAAAGGATGAGGTGAGCGGCTCTGACTCTCCGTGGAACCTTCTGCCGCTCGCGTCGGCACCTTCTGCTTGGAGCCCTCCTTCACGGTGACCCAGTCCTCTCCGTTGGAGCTCAGGTCCACCTTGTACGAGCGGACGAAGTAGTGCTTCTTGGTCTCCTTGGAGATGGCGCCCTGCGTCCCGATGGCCGTGATGAACCGGAGAAACCCCAGGTCCACCTGGAGACACGCACAAAACAAAACACAGGCCTCAGAGAAGATCCCCCCCAAGATCTGGATCCTGAAGCTGAACCGGCTCAGGGGATGACGTGGAATTGCATCTCGCTCAGCGGCAATTTAAAAATGGCGCTAACGTCGCCCTGCCGCGGCGGCGCCGGGCAGCACGTGGGAGACGGCGGCTCAGATCGCATTAATTCCCGCCGCGATCCGTCCGTAAGCAGACAGTGAGAGATGGGAGCATAACAAATACATTTACAGGAACATTACGCGGGCTGAGTACACTTCGCCGCTAAGCTGCCGACGAGTGGAAGTAATGAACGCTCTCCTCCATCATTTTCTCTTCAAATAGCCACTTAAACCTGATGAGATGAGGCACCGGCAGATTAAAATCCTCTCAGTCATCTCGCCGGCTGCTGCCGCGGCGCCGGGCTGCGCTAAATCCTGTTCTTTAACGCCGCAGGTACGAAAGCGACTAAGCCGGAGCAGGTCCGGACGCACAACTGATTTGGATGCACCTCCGCTTGTGCTTGCGCGCACGTTCTCACGTTATTTACACATCAATCTCCATCCTGGGACGGGACGGAGCATAATGGGATTTAATTCAACCCGGTCGCGTCCGAGACGCGGGCCTGAGCCTCGGGTTGCTGATCCAACCAGGAAGTCCAGTGTGTGTGTGTGTGTGTGTGTGTGTGTGTGTGAACCAATTTTACGCTTGTCCACCCGCATCACTAACAATGAGTGTGTGACCTGTGTGCATGCATGTGTGTGTGTGTGCATGTGTGTGTGTGTGTGTGTGTGTGTGTGTGTGTGTGTGTGTATCCGGTCCAGCTACTTGAATCCAGTATTGACCCGGTGTCTGATATCTGTATCGGACCATTTTTTTCACCCCTGGGTTTCGCCTCTCAGGCGACAAACAGGCCCCTCATCACACAGGCCTGATCAAAAGGCAACGCTAACTGCATAATGACCCATTTAATCATTAGTTTAATATGTATTAATATTAATATAACAGAGGGGGGTCCGGGACGGGTTTAGCTGAGGCTAAAGCTGGAAACTGGCAAAGCTGTGAGGGTGTATTTACTGTAACATAATTTAGAAATAAATGCCAACAGGACAGGATTTTAATGAGGAATAACAGGCTGCTAAGAAAACACAGGTCCCAGAGAGCAGTCAGTAATGGGAGGGGTGCTGTTTCTCACCTGCCGCCACTGTGCATGCTAAGCTAGGCTAACAGAGAGACGAAATTATTCTCTCATCTGAGTGTCGGTGAGATAAACAAGCGCATCTCCCGAAATGTCCTAGCTGGTTAATTCAGTTCTTAGCTCATTGGTTGAAAACTTAATTCACCCGCAAGCTCACGCTCAGCAACGGTTAGCAAGCTAGCCGTTACCATATGCTAGCTAACGCAGTCGTCAGTTAGCACACTTACGGTCACTTTGAGCTAGCTACTGCAGCCGTTAGCTTACAGTACGGGCAACAACCGGTGCAAGCTAACAGCGAGCATGAGTTTGCTATTGCAGCCGCTACCTCACGGCAACCATTAGCAGGCTAACAGTTAGTATGAGCTAGCTATTGCAGCCGTTAGCTCACAGCAACAGTTAGCGGGCTAACCGTTACCATACGCTAGCTAACACAGTCGTTAGCCCGTAGCTACAGTAAGCGAACGAACACTTACTATGAGCTAGCTACTGCAGTCGTTAGCTCTTAGCTACAGTTAGCAAGCTAGCAGATGTGAAACGGTGGCCCCGCTACGACAGGTACATAAAGAAATAAATATAAATAAATACACTCGGCAGGTGACGGCTATCACCTGCTAGCATAAGGCGATTAGCCGCCGCCACTTCAAACAGCCACCATTGTGTTTGTGTGTCGGTGGGATTGCGTGTCCGATTGTGTGTCCGGACTGGACTGAACTTGCCGTGTGTGATTGAGTTAGACACACAGAGGAGACTGTGCAGAACAAACTCCACGTTATTAAACAGACATTTCTGGAACGTGATTTAATTTGCGTTTCGCACAGAGGGGGGATTTTCACCAACAAACCGTGTGACCGTCCTCGTTTCACCAGAAATCCTTAAAATTAGGAATTTAAACGAAGTTACAGCAGTGACATTATCGCGTCTCATGGCTGTCTCGCTTGTTTTTTTCCCCCTAAACCCCAGTTTTCTCATGAAATTATGAACTGAGGGCTAAAAAAAACAGATAAAAAGAGGCTTGTTTTTATCAGCAGAAACGAGCCTGTTCAAAGTGCTGGAAAAGATAGAAAAAAGAGATTATAATAGATAAAGATAGTTATCATCAAAGGGCGCAGCGGTGATAACAGAAACTCTGTTCTAATCTGTGTTACTGTCCACAAACACAAACGCTTATCTCAGATTAAGGGCCGTCGCTCCGTACGTAGTTATCACATCGGCCTTGTCCAAAACTGTATTAAAGCGCGAATCGATTTATTTCCTTCGCCGGGTATTAAATGAGGCGACGCTTCATTTCAAGTGCTCGTTTGTTTGAGTTCGCATCGATCTCGCAGAAAGAAGCTCGCTCGGTGACGCCTCCCTCGTTGCGGCGTGTAATTACGCCGCCGCCGTGATGCCGTGCGTGGGAACCAGAGGGCCGTTATTATTTAACTTTTCCCACTGTTGCTTTTTCGGGAGGAGGGAAAGCAAATAAGGAGAGACCCCTAGGAAAAAAACGTCGTGGGCGTTCCCGATCCCACAACTTCCCCACATGTTGTGTTGCGAGCCGAGTTGAATACGTACGAGCTGCGACCGTCCTTTGACATCTCGCCGAAACATCACATGCTGGTTTTATTTAGAACTTTTAACGCGATTATGTATTTGCCGAGTGACTTTCGTAACCGCGGGGTTTTTAAAAAAAAAAAAAAAAAAAATTCCCATTACGGAATTTCTAAACAGCCGCGGCACTGAAGAAGAAGAAGAAGAAGAAGAAGAAGGGTTTTCTTCTCGAGGGTTTTAATCCAAACCGAGCGGGACGATAATTAGTTCCAATTTGTTTTCAGGGCTTTGTCGTCTGTGATTTTTTTTTCCTCTCTCCTCACGCATTGATTAGGAAAATTAGAATCAGGGAGACTCCCGGCTGCTGATGTATTCCCATATTCGCCCTCCGCTCCTTCAAACGCTCTCCGGGGGGGGGGGGGATCCTTTGTCCCGCCCCCTCACGGGGGCCCGAACGCGTTCTCCAGATGCGGCGGGCCGAGCTCTTCCTGGCGGCGTCGGAGATAAACAGCGGGGCGTCTATAAATACCTGAAGTCGAGGAGGGAAGGAAGCCTTTCCTGCTCTTACGTCACGCCGTCCAATAACAAGCCTGTTTACTGGCCACGTGCGAGGGGCGATGGAGGCGCCGTGGCGAGAAACACCGGCGCAGATCCATCCACCGGGCGAGATAACGAGCGACGAAACGCCAAACGCCGCAAATAGTGCCGCTGACATATAAAAGGGTGATGAATAATGGAGGTGTTTTTGCGGGCGGAGGCGGCGCGGGAGAATTAACGGACGTAAGGCCGCGCGTCACGCCTCGTCGAGTCCGAGCAGAATATTCTGTTCACCGTGAAAAAAAAAAATCAAACCCAGCTGTCGTAACTCAAACGCCTCGCCGAGTCCCGGCGGTTCTGGGGCGATAAATCACAGCGTCGGGCCGGGGGGAGGGGAGCGTGCGAATCTCACGACCGTCGATCCCCGGCGAGGACGGTCCCGGTGGAAAACACCGGTTCTGGGACGGAGGGTGGAGGAGCTGAGAGGAGACTCTGTTGTGGTTCTGACCCGGAGCTTTCCGGTAACTACAGATTTTGCAGATTGAAAAGGGAAGGAACGAACTCCTGCTTCGCATCAGCGGGTCCCCGAGGGGCCCGGCTGGGGCCCGGTAGCTAAAACAAGTCCCCAGACAGACAATAGAGAGGCGCTGGTACCGGTCCAGCGCCGAGGCCCGTTGCTCTGTCTGCTTCCTGCTGCGGCTCCCCACAGGAAGGAAGCCGGGCCTGTTGACGGCGAGGGGGCATTGTGACGCTTCCTCTACGAGTTCCTGCCCGGGACAATGGGACCCCAGCCGCACCTTATTACTCTTGGGGGGGGCAAGACCCGGTTCTGCACGTAAACCGAGCGGCACCGACCTGTATCCACTCCCGGACGGTGTCGTCCGACGGCGTCCAGCCGTTCTCGCGGTAGTTGAGGCGGGAGCGCTCGGGGGACCAGTTGGAGTTGTACTGGGACGAGGCGCTGATCCGCTCCGAGGCGATGCGGCCCGACTCCATGCCCAGCGGCTCCATGCAGGCGAAGGCTGGCGGGGAGAGAGAAGGAACCGCCATTATTTCACGCGTCGTTAGACCCGGTGGACTTTAAACGGGCCGGGCGAAGGAACAGAACCGGCTCGGCTCGTAAAAAAACGCCGAGCGACGGAAAGAGCTGCTGTTTTTGTTTTTTTTTTGTCTGGAAAACAAGCGAAGCAGTCAGCACCCAGACGTGGTGAAGCGTCTGTCCCTGCCCCCCTGCTGGGCCGGGGTGTGTGTGTGTGTGTGTGTGTGTGTGGGGGGCAGAAGAATAAGCTCCTGTGTGTGTTCGGGGTTCAGGGTTCGGTCATCCAGCTGCAGGTGAACGAAGCAAATGGCCGATAACTCGCTCCTGTGTTCGACCGAGACCAGTCCAGAATCGTGTGTGTGTGTGTGTGTGTGTGTGTGTGTGTGTGTGTGTGTGTGTGTGTGTGTGTGTGTGTGTGTGTGTGTGTGTGTGTGTGTGTGTGTGTGTGTGTGTGTGTGTGTGTGTGTGCGTGTGTGTGTGTGTGCGTGTGTGTGTGCGAGTGTGTGTGGGAGGCCCGTCTGGAGACACTCTCACATTGTTCCTCAGAAAAATCAGCGTTGACTCATCGCTCATTCTTCTTGTTCTTCTTCTCTCTTAAGTCTCATCACGACGTGACCTCCGTGACCCCCCCATCCACCAAGCCCCCCCCCCATCGTAAACCGGTGTCGGGTCCGGACGATCAAAGGCCGGAGGTCGAGAGTCAGAGCGTGAAGCTGCTTCCACCGTTCAGCCCCGAGTTCAGAAGTGTTTCTACGTTTCCTAATCTGCTGTCGTAATCTCCGTGTTTTTAATCCAAACGCAACTTCTCCACTGAAATCTGAAAAACTCCAGCTGGGGTTTGTGAAAACCGGAGAAAAGAAGCGCGTGATGTCGAGAGGCGGGTCTGATTGTGTGTGTGTGTGTGTCACAAACACACACACACGGAGAACGTGTGGACGACAATCATCGACTGTCACGTTGTCATCGACGCTCAGCGTCAACCTCACACACACACATACACACACACACACACACACACACACACACACACACACACACACGGTGACGCCCGCGGCAAAAACAAACAAGACAAATGAAAAAAAAGAGGTGATAATGACTTTGACCTCTCCGCTGACCCGCCGCCATCATCTCAAATCGAACGCTCACGAAGTCGCACACGCTCGAATAGAAACGTACAGATGGCGGTGACTTTATGTGTGTGTGTGTGTGTGTGTGTGTGTGTGTGTGACAACAACAACGTCCCTCAAGTGTGTCAAAAAATAAACTCCATCTGCTGATCGGATCAGGAACGCGAGAACGCGTCTATTTCTGTCGGAGGAATGTTTCTGTTGGGAGCCGGAGCGGGTCGCCCCGCGGGACCCAACGAAAACTACACACACACACACACACACCCGCCCCCGCTCGCATTCCTGAACGGGGGCGAGCGAGGGCCGGGGTCGCCGGAACCGGGTCGAACCGGGCCGGACCGCGGGCTGGGCCGAGGCACGTGGCGTGTTTAAATTCACAGATTGCAAAAAAAGCTCAGGCGGGACGTCCCGCGCCCGCTCACCCTCATCCTGGTGTCCCGGGGGGAGGCTCCTCTCGCGGATGGTGTAGTTGGCGGAGAACCCCTCCCTGGCGATGGCGTTGTCCGTGGTGATGGTCATGGACAGGATGCCCGTGTAGGAGATGACGCGGCCCGGCGACGTCTGGCCGCAGTACCTGCCGATGTGGGGGCCCACTGGGGGGGGGGGGGCAGAAGTAAGGGGGGAGGTGAGCTTCATCACACACACACACACACACACACACACACACACAGACGCGCCTGACAGGAAGAGGCCCTGGCGCGTCGCGTGTCTTTACGCTAAGCTAACAGCTAACTGGTCACTCAGCAGAACAAGGAAGCGATTTGTCGCTAACGTGCTAATTCGGCCTCTCACCCGCGGGGAAGCCGTCCCAGATCTCCAGCCAGTCGTAGCGGCAGAGGGCGCCGGGCGGCGGCGTGGTGTCGGGCTCCATGTCGAAGCTGTCGAACTCCACCACGATCTCCCACATCTTGGGGGCCAAGATCATGAAGGTGCAGTCCAGGTTGTTGGGGTATTTCTCCGGGAAGCCCGGCGTCCTGACGACGCCGCGGGGGGCCGTGAAGTTTCTGGAACATTCTGGACCTGCGTGTGTGTGTGTGTGTGTGTGTGTGTGTGTGGAGGGGGGGGATGCTGATGAGTTAAAGTGTCAGGGTGTGTTTGGACAGAGTGACTGATTCTCACTGGGACAGAGGTGTGAACTGTGGGGCGGGAGGGGTCGTGACCTCTTCCTCATATTCCTGTCACTTTGAATAAAACTTTATTTTTACGACGAAATCTGGACGACGCTCGGAAAACGAACGTTTTTCAAGGTTGCGCGGACGAGCTCTGCTGTGATTGGTCCCCGCCCTCCCCCCACCCCCCACCCCCCCCCGGGTCGGAGCCGGCTGTGTCTGTGTTGTGACTGGGGCGGGGGCGGGGGGGGTTAAATGGTATTTATTGACTGTCCCAGACAAAGAGAGGCTGTTTACAGGGAGTGATCATGGTCAGTAAACATCAACACACACACACACACACACACACACACACACACACACACACACACACACACACACACACACACACACACACACACACACACACACACACACACACACTACCCTACATAACCAGCCAACCACGGCCTCTTCATCTGGACGCGGTCGAAAGTCGAAGCTTCTCGATTCGCACGTTATTTTCTCTGAGGCGTTTCCTGTTTGACTTCCTGTGTAATCTGCATGGATGACCCCCCACCCCACCCCCCCCCCCCCCCACCCCCACGCCACCCAAACTTCTTTCACACACGCACAACGCGAAGCCTTCGCCAAACGCACAAAACCAGCAACGCGACACAAACGGCGAGGACGCGAGGGGGGTCGAGCTCGCCTCCCAGGCAGCGTGTGTGTGCATCTCTCGTGTTGCCAGGGCCAGATGTGACCCTGCGTGTTATCTGAGCATGCCTGCACACGCACACACACACACACACACACACACACACACACACCGTCACACACACGCACGACGGCGGACCCCTCGCTGTTGACACAGGTGGTGTCGTTAAAAGGACGGCGTGATGAACGACGCTGGAGGACGAGGGACGACGGATGAGTCGCTGCTCAGCTGGCACAGCGTGTGTGTGTGTGTGTGTGTGTGTGTGTGTGTGTGTGTGTGTGTGTGTGTGTGTGTGTGTGTGTGTGTGTGTGTGTGTGTGAGTGTGTGTGAGTGTGTGTGAGTGTGTGTGTGTGTGTGTGTGCGTCAAACACGCAGATGCCACAATCTGGGTTGAAAGAACTTGCGGTGCACCTACAGCACAACGCTGCCCATTTCACTTCCTGTTTCACTTCCTGTTTCACTTCTTCTTCTCTGGTACAGTGTGTGTGTGTCTGTGATTGCGTTACATCACAAACAACACACACACACACACACACACACACACACACACCCCATAAAGAAACTGCTGGAACATGTGTTTCTGGTTTGAAAAGCTACAATAAAACGAGCGACTCGGGGCAAATATAGTTCCTGCGCGCTGATGGGCAGGTCCGCGGTCGGAGGCCTGGTCCTGGTCCTGGTCCTGGTTCTGGTTCTGGTTTTGGTTCTGGTCAGGGGAGGCGGATCAGCGCGGACGGGCGGGACGGCCCGGCACAGCGCCGCTCTCCGCGGTTTTCTCTTTTCCGCCTCGTAAATGACAGACGAGGAAGACGGGCACGCCGCGGGATGTTACCCAGAGGCCTTTGCTGCGAAGCAGGATGTGCGGTTACCACGGTAACCTCAGGTTGAGAACCTCAGCTCTCACCGGGGCAGATCGCCGCGGTAACTGATGCCGAACGCCCCGGATAACGGGTCGCCGCGCATTAAAAGCGGCGCCGCCTGCCGACCAATCGGCTCTCCGGGTGGGTCGCTCGGGAGAATACGGGTTGGACGCGCTTCCGTCCAATCGGCGCCGGCCGCTATTTCTGGTTTGCCACCGTCGGTCGCACAAACGCAGCGGTGTGGTCTCAGCGGCGCGGCGTCACAAAGGCGTAATGGATTTTAAACGCGGCGAGCAGGAAGGCGGCGGGGGAGTACCCGAGCACGAGGGCCGTTTTTAACTTGTCAGAGGGTACGGGGGCCCGTATCGAGGCCAGCACACACACACACACACACACACACACACACACACACACACACAGACACACACACACACACAAGCTGTCCTACTTTCACAGCATCCATCTCATCTGCAGGTCACCCCCGCTGCCTCCAAGGACAAACAGCCCATTAGCTAAATGAGCCGGGGGCCCCACACACCTGTCTGACGCACACACACACACACACACACACACACACACACACAGACAGACACACAAATGAGAGAGGACGGGCAACGCACAAAAGACAAGATTTGTGCAAAGGTAACGATAACTGCGTTTAACAACAACAACAACAGGAAGAGCTGCTGGGACAGCAGCTGTGTGTGTCGGTGTGTGTGTGTGTGTGTGTGTGTGTGTGTGTGTGTCTGTGTGTGTCTGTGTGTGTGTGTGTGTGTCTGTGTGTGTGTGTGTCTGTGTGTGTCTGTGTGTGTCTGTGTGTGTCTGTGTGTGTCATAGCCGTCCATCCCCCGACACGACCCTCCTCAGCACATCGTTCACAGATAATTCAGACGCTCCAACACAAAACAACAAACGCACATTTTGTGCGTCCGTTCCATTAAAACCCGGAGGTGGAAGACAATGCGACCAAAAGCTCCGGAACCGCCGCTCAACGGACCTGCTTCCCCAGCTGCGCTCTCGACCCGTCGGAACCGCGTTTGCTGTGTTTTTTTATTCACGACTGTGGATCCAGAACCACGTGAGATCAAAGCCGGGGGGCCGCGCGTCATTGGCCCGCTTCTTCTTCTGCTTCTTCTTCTTCTTCGTTGGTGCTGACCCACTTTACGGATTTATCGGCGGCGGCGCGTC
>JAFBJZ010000330.1:350000-375000 GCA_016785225.1 Psettodes erumei | reverse complement strand
TCCGCGGCACAAAACCTCGTACAGAGGAGGAGAAAGTGATGGAGGAGGAGGAGGTGGAGGAGGAACGTCTGCTTCTCCCCTCCTCTCTCTTTTCCTTCCCTTCCTTCCTTTCCTCGTCCTCTCAATCCTTTAATATCTGAGCTTCTGCGGGTTCGACCCGATTCTCACGGCGTCAGAGCGGCGACGAAGAGGAACCGGGCTCGCTCGGGCCGCCGTGCGACATTCAGAGGAAAACGCAACCGTGTGTGTGTGTGTGTGTGTGTGTGTGTGTGTGTGTGTGTGTGTGGGGGGGGCGGCCACATGAAGGAGGACGGATCAAAGCGGAGGATCGTCATGTGGCGCAAAACACGAGACTAAACAAGTGACGAAGAGGAGGAGCCCTCGTGTTCATCGCTCCGTCATTTACCACCAAAATACTTCAAATACTCGCATACTTGTACGCTCCCCCCCCACTGTATACAAATACTTCACAAAGGGTATTATTTGCAGTCATGTGACCCCCCCCAGGATGTGAGTCCTGTGATCCTGTGATGTGGGTTTTCTATTTAAGACTGGTGTCGTCTGCTGTGGCCTGTCGCACAACAATGTGTAGTAACACACAGGAAGTGTGTGTGTGTGTGTGTGTGTGTGTGTGTGTGTGTGTCAGTACACGCAGGAGGTAACGAGTCGACTCGCGTCACGCGGAGGAAAGAAACTTTCTCCTCCGTGAAAACGTTTCCTCCCGCCGGCGAACGTGTATTTTTAAACGCGGCGTATTTAGGGATCGTAATTACAAACTCGCCGTCGTAACCAGGTTTTTTTTTTTTTTTTTTTTTGGGGGGGGCATGTTTTGCCCCGCACATGTCGGAAAACTCGCTCCGGGTTCGGGCGTGTTTCACGGGACATCTTTGCTCCATTTCGGTCGGGTAATCTAATTATGGGACTGGGCGAGCGCTGGGGGAGGGGGGGCGGGGCATCGTGACAACGCGTTTCAATTGGACGACGACACTTCCTGGTTTTTTCTCTCGTCGGCTTCTCCGACTGCTGCGGCTCTCGTGATTTCTAATTCAATTTGTTTGTTTTTGGGGAGGGGGGGGGGTAAAACACGTCATCTGTGGTTTCTGGGAATCGGATCCGTCCTTATCGGAGCGCGGCGGCGTCTCCCTGGTTAAAATCCTCACACTGGACCAACAGAACCCGTGACATCCCGCGTTAAAAACCGCTTGTGTCGTGTTCGACGCCGCGGCAGCTTTCGAACTCGTGTTGGAAACAAAAAAACAAACTGAAAACGCCACGTTCGCCGCCGCTGTTTTTGTTTTTTTTTTTTTCCGATTGCGCTCTGGAGCAGCCAAATAAAACTCTTAAATATCATCTCAGGAAATTTTTTAAGTGGAGCTGCGGCCAAAGACTTAACCCCCCCCCCCCCTCACCCCCCTCACCCCCCCCCCCCCCCTCTGTGGGCATATTTGGAACATTTGACCTGCTCCCAAAAACAACACGGCTCCTGCCAAGTCTCAGACACGACCCACGTCGTCATCCAACATAAACTCACGCAACAAATAATGAGACCAATCGAGCAAAGCTGGGGGGGCAGTGGCATGTTAAAGTGAGGGGGGGGGTCTGGGGGGGTCCGGGGGTTGGGGGGGGTCCGGTTCCTGCAGCACCGTCGGCTTAACGTGGAAATGTTTGCAGGATCATCGACATGTGGAGTCCAGATCTGCAGACGGAGACGTGGACGTCTTATGACAGCCCCCCCCACACACACACACACACACACACACACACACACACTCTCACACTCCCCCCCCCCCATTAAAATAATGGGACGTTTAAACCAACTCTCAATAAAACGATGATCTCAGGTTGAGCCCCGGTGAAACCGTGAGAGTTTATTTCAACACGTTAACGCTTAACTACCCACACACACACACACACACACACACACACACACACACACACACACACAAACACACACGCAAACATCCGTTAACGACGACGCACAAAAAAAATGAGGCAACAGCCGCGGAGGCCGAACCTTTACGAGCCGAAACGTGATCCGACAGTCGATCTGCGAGACGGCGCCCGATTTATGGAGCTTTAAAAAACAAAACAGGCGTGTTTATGGAGGCGGGCGACACGCGTGTGTGTGTGTGTGTGTGGGATGCGGCGTCCGATTGGAACATGCGGGGACGATCGTGAAACGTTTGCGACGGAGCGGCGGCGACGGAAGTTCTGCGCTCAAACACCTTCGCGTCCGACTCGTTTTCGTTTGTTGGCGGGAAGCCGACGTCGTTCCCGCCAACTTCGCCAAAGATCCGGTCGCCTCGCCCTCCGCCGCAGAACCCGTCCAGCTCCGTCGGGCTTCTCGGAACCGAGGAGTTACTGCTCTTCCTCCTCGCCGCCGAGCGCCAACGACACAACTCATCACCTCCTCCTCCTCCTCCTCCTCCACGGGGGCAGACGTGCGCCTCCTCGGCCAATAGGTGGCAGAGTTTCCCGCTGTTTCCGGGCAGGAATTGTGGGGAGAGGAGGAGGAGGAGGAGGAGGAGGAGGAGAGAGTGAGAGAGGAGGAGTGAACTCTTACTTGCAGTCCCGGTCCTCCAGATCGAAATGCGGGTTGAAGTTGATGAGGATCTTCTGCCCGGGCTCCGGCGCCGTGATCACCCACACGCACTGCTGCGAGGGCGGGTACGCGCCCGGGTAGCCCGGCGAGGTCAGGTAGTCCGCGACGTCGATCTCGATGTTCCCGCCGCATTTATCTGCGGCGGCACCACAGAAGAAGAAGAAGAAGAAAAAAAAAGAAAAAAAAGGTGTGAAAGTTGTTTCCTGCGCGCAGGACATGCACAGCTGCAGCAAAACACCACCTTAACGCACGACGGAGGTGGAGGAGGTGCGATGACGCCCGTGGAGGTGGAGGTGAGGAGCTGCGCGCGGGCACAGTCACCTCCACCTCCTCCTCCTCCTCCTCCTTCCTAATCGATGATCAAAGCCCCGCGTGAGGAAAAAAAAACAACAAAAACAAAAACACAATTCTCTGATCAAGTTTAATGACCCCCCACACCACCCCCACCACCACCACCCCCCCCGAGCCCCGGGGGGCTCCGGGCAGGTGAGAGGAGGCGACGCGGTCGGAACCGCGCCCGAACACGGGTCAGCACCTACCGGTCTGGGCCAGCGGCAGAACCGAGGCGACCTGGGCGAAGAGGAACAAAAGCAATCCGCTCCTGCGCATCCCGGGGCCGGAGAACCACATTGTGCCAAAGACCCCCCTCCCTTAAATAAAAAATAAAGAAAAAGAAATAAAACGTCCAGGGAGGGAGGGGGGGGGTTCGGTTCGGGTTCGGGTTCGGGTTCGGGTCCGGGAAACCGGTGTCAAAGTGAGAGATGTGGTGGCTGTCGGGCTCCCAGCATCATCCCCGCGGAACAACTTCACATCTCCGGGAAATAAAAAAAAACACAAGCGACGAAGAAGAAGAGCGAGAATAATCCAGAGAGCGAGAGAAACAACAACGATGATGATGATGATGAAGATTCAGGGTCAATCCGCCGTGCGCCCCCCGGTCCTCGGTCCAACCCCCCCCTCCCGCGACTCGTGTCACGGGAGCGGGAGACGTTACTTCCCGGTGAGAGAGAGAGAGAGAGGAATCAGCGGAGCGATCCCCGGCTCCGTCTCCGCCTTCTGCCTCGCTCACCGCCGCGGCACGAATGTCAGGAGCGCACGAGCAACAGCGGAATTTCCACTCCTCCCTCCCTCTCCTCCTCCTCCTCCTCCTCCTCCCTCCTCCCTCCTCCCTCCTCCTCCTCCC
Organism: Psettodes erumei; assembly: GCA_016785225.1. Lineage (NCBI taxonomy): Eukaryota > Metazoa > Chordata > Actinopteri > Pleuronectiformes > Psettodidae > Psettodes > Psettodes erumei. The sequence continues at coordinate 371,215 of JAFBJZ010000330.1, read as the reverse complement.
CTCCGACACCACCAAAGAAGAAGAAGAAGAAAAAAAAAAATCCTGCTCCAAGGCGCAAAACAGCAGCGAGAGAGCCGGTGCGTGCCCTCTGTGCGCGCGCAAGCACGCAAGCACGCACGCACGCACGCGAGTTCCCGTGTGCGTGCGTGCTTGCTTGCTTGCGCGCGCACAGAGGGCACGCACCGGTCCGGGACCAGGAGCAGGGGGGCAGAAACACTGACGCACTGTTTCTTCGTTTCCATCAATGAACCAATCACTGATCGATTTCGCTGATCGGGGGTGCGACTTGCAACAAAGCACGTGCGTCTGTAAAGGTGAAGGAGATAAAAGTTACCTGTTGCAAAACAAACAGGAAGGATCAAATCACTTTGACCTAAACAAGGGATCAATGTTATTGATCGGTAACATATTGGTTAAAGCTGCAGAGGGGGGGGCGGGGACGAAAGATCGTCAGGAGCTGCACTACGTTTCCCAGCATGCCTCGCTGCACGGCTAGCGTCGCCTGTCGCGCGCCGCGGTTAGCCGGCAGCGTCGCGTCCGAACCCGCGCGACCGCCGTCGTGGTGCGTTTGCCGCCGTAACCATGGCGACCATGCAGCCGCGAAGCCAATAAGGAGCACCGCGGCGGTCACGTGACAGAGGGCGGAGATCGCTAGCCGACCGCTTCCTGTTTAAAAGGTTCGCTAAACGCGAGCGAACGTTTAGCGGAAACCGGTGGCAGCACTTCCTGCTCCTCGTGCGCCGCCGTCGCCATGACGGTTTCCAGCCTGCGTGGGGCGGCGTTCCCGCCGGCGCCGGCCCCGGGAGCGGGGAACAAGTGACGGGCCCGGCAGCTGGGCCTGTAAAAGTTAACACCGCCGGAATTTCAGACGGACGTCAGCGAGCGCCAAACTCCCACGGCGACCCGCCGATCGCGTTTTTTCCGGTTCCCGTTTTGAAAACGAGACGTTCCGCGGATTATTCCCCGACGCTCCGACGTGCCGGAGCCCAGACCGCGGAAAAAAAAAAGAAGAAGAAGAAGAAGATCTCTGGCAGCGTTACCGGCGCCGCACTGCCAGGCCCGACCGAAATAGCACCGGCGGTAAAGTACATGTTAGTGACGCAAAGTGTGTGTGTGTGTGTGTGTGTGTGTGTGTGTGTGTGTGTCGATGGGAACAGTTTCTTTTTGTGTCGACGTTTGTTGGAAGGATCGCCGTGTTTTTGTTTTTGTGTTTTTTTTTTCCGCATTTTCATGCAAAGTAGTTTCCAGAGTCGTTTTCCATCCATTAATCAGGATTTAATAAAAAGCCAATAACAGCCCGATAAATCACTCTGATGTTGGTTCACGTCCATTAATTACAGTGTGTGTGTGTGTGTGTGTGTGTCTGCGGGGGTTTAAACATGCAGCCATATGTTTGCGTGGTAATTGTGTTAATATTTTTGTACGTTCTGATTTTCAAACCTTTTTCGTTCCGCGTGGGTTTTATTTATTATTATTATTATTATTATTATTATTATTATTTTAAATATTTATTTTATTTAAACAAAAAAAAAGAAAAATAAACACTGCAGGGAAATTATTTTTTGATTTATTATTATTATTATTATTATTATTATTTTTTTTTTTTTAAATAATCTTTGTAGCTTTAGCCTGAGCGCTAACACAGAGCGGCAGCTTCAAATTAGCGTCTTTCGCAAACACACCTGAGGAACAGGTGTGTGCTCCAACAGCGACACACCTTTTGCGTTCTCCTGCTCTGTGCACACACACACACGCCGCAGGATGATGGAGGAGGGGCGGCGGTTGCGTAATGACACAGTCACATCTCGGTAATTACAGGAGCCGCTGACAGTGATCCATTAGCCGGACCGCGGCGGCTACGTGACGGCTAACGCCGGCGCGCGCGCGCCCTGTCATCAAGCGCTCACACCTGCACCCGCGCATTCTTTACATTCACGCAGGAAGCGGAGCGAGGTCAGAGGTCACGTACGCGCACGTTCACGCACACGCGTGGGCGAACAGAAAAAAAAAAACACGCGTCGCACGCACACACACGCACTCTCAGCCCTTTAAAAGGCAACGCCTCCATGAAACCGTGAATCAAACCACTGCGCTACACTGCATTTGTCATCCAACCTCACACACACACACACACACACACACACACACTCACACACACTCTGTGAAAAGATGTTTCGACGCGACCCGAGGTCACAGCGTCGCTGATGAGGTCTCGATCCAGACATCGTTCTCCGGTTCACACTCTGGTACGATCTTTTGTGCACACACACACACACACACACACACACACACACACACACTTGTCGAGCCCGGCCCTGCCAGACGGTTACAACTGCCAAAAGGGGACCTAATGATGAGGTTCTGGACGGGGCGGTGAAATGGACTCGCGTCGGCCAGGAAGTCCTTGTTTTGGATGGTGATGATTACCGTCATCAGCGAGGAGGGGATGCGGAAAAAAAAAAAAAACGGCGGCGTAATCACGGCCTGACCCGACACCGGACCAGCTCGTTACAGTCCTGGAAATAACAGTAAGTTTGGACCGGGAGGAAACACGTGGCCTCGGCTAAAAACAAAACAGTAAACAGTGACGAGTTCAGCAGACGGACAGGCGAACGCCGCGGGGAAACAAACAAAAATACCTGCGAGGACGAAGGTGCAGGAGCTGAAAGAGCAGGGGACCCAGAATCCAACCGTGCGGGACGCCACAGGGACGTTTCAACACCTCAGCACCGCACGGCGTTTCTCTGACATCAGCGTCACGATGAAATGATGATTAAACTGAATGAACCCTGAGCTCCAGCTCGAACCCGAGACACACACACTGTGATACGGCTGCGTATCGGCGAGCAGGCGTCCGAGCGCTCATTCGTTTCCTGCCGTCAAACCGCGGTCGCGGGGACGGGGAGATCGGCGCTCCAGATAATCTGCCGATACCCCGTCGGCTCGTTGCCGTCGGCGCCCGCGGAGAAGAAAAGAGCGCCGCAGGACGAAAGAACAGAACCGGGTCAGGACGTGACAGCGGGTTCTCCCAGCGTGACGTGGCAGAAACGCAAGAACTGCAAGGCTTAGGATTTACGCGGAACCGTCCAACAAAGATGGCGGCTGCGAACCACGCGCACGCGGTCGTATTTCAGAAAACCACCGGGTAATAATCCCCCCGGGACGCCGGCCGCCATTTAAAGAAACAGCTCGCCGTAAAACTCCACGTGCCCGACCTCGCCGCCCGCCGTATTTACATTCCCCAAAAAACGAACGACCCTAATCGAGAGCCGCCCGCACTCCCTCAATCACCGCACGCCGCCTGACAACATGTTCAATTTTCCAGCTGCCTCACCTCATTTTTATTCCACGTGTGATGCCCGGGTTTCACGGAGCAGCGGTTTTTCCAGCCCCGGCGCGAGGAGTGGAAAGGGGGGGGGTTGGCGGGGGCGGCGGCGGTTTAAAGCGACCATGCATCTCTTCTGCGAGTCGATGGTTCGCTGGGCCGCGAAGGAGCCGATTTGTTCACGTCTGGGAGACGAGCTCCGAGTCAGCCCCCCCCCCCCCCCCACGCAGAGAATCCTAATCTAATCCCAACTCCTTTAATCTGCCGCCATTTGTATTTTTGCCAGAGTATACACGTGAACGTTATGAGAAACAGCGAGAGCAAAGAGCTAATTCTGTCATGCTAGCAGCTATAGCTAACGCTAACGTCGGCGGCTCACCGCGAGTCCTCGTTCAGCACGTTAGCGTGTAGCGCACGGAGCAGCAGGGGCTGATGGGAAATACTAGCGCGACTTCAGGACACTGGGGGGCCGCGGACGTCCACGCTAGCGAGCTAATCTCACCCGGTCGGACATCAGACGGCGCTAGCGTGAACAGAGGCTAAGGCTAGCTGCCGCAGCGTCCACACCCACAATGCACTTCACCCGCGCCGCAGCGACACACAAGGTCGCGGTAGCCGGGCGCGCCAGCGACTCGCTCCGACACACATAAACCGACACCGCGGGACAATAAATAAGACGGATGGCGGCCGACACCGGCTGCCATCACACACACACACACACACAGACACACTCACAGTCACACACACACACACACACACACACACACACACACACACACACACACACACACACACACACCCTTTGAAGCTCATTTCTGAGTGAATTTCACGTCTGAAGTGGAGACACCAGTCTGCGGATCAATATTTGAACACAAGCGTCCACACGCGTGTGGGGTGCGTCCGCGGTGCGCGTCGGGCCGCCTCAGGCGGGCGGGACCGGCGCCAGGCCGTTTACCGCCTGCAGTTTTGTACGCAGTCGCCCTCGCTCAATGTATTATGAATGAAGCGCACCCTCCGTCAGAGACGTGTGTGTGTGTGTGTGTGTGTGTGTGTGTGCGAGTCTGTGATTGTGTCAGAGTTCTCCCTCACTTCACCGGCTCATTCTTCTCTTTGTCGCACACACACACACACACAGAAACACACACACACACAAACACACACACACACACACACACACACACACACACACAGCGCTAAAATTTTTATCTCATCTCTTACTGAGGCAGCTTATGGTTGTTCACCGTCACTAACGCACAACAGACACACACAACACACACACAGATCTGGTGTGGGGGGGGGGACTTCATTAGATGACCCCCCCACACACACACACACACACACACACACACACACACCACGCTGCCTCCTGTTTCCCACAGATGTCTCCTCCAATGATACAGTATTGATTTATTGTCCACCACAGGACAGAGGGACGAAGCGACGTGTGTGTGTGTGTGTGTGTGTGTGTGTGTGTGTGTGTGTGTGTGTGTGTGTGTGTGTGTGTGTGTGTGTGTCAGCATCGAGCCCGTGTCATCTTTTTATAAACCTGTTTGTTGTTGCCGTCACGGTCGGGAGTAAAACGAGTTCTCGTCTCGGAGTTTTTTTTTGGGGGGGAAAAAGTCGGAATCACTTCCTCCTCCCGGGAGTTTTCCAAGGTCGCCCGCTAACGAGCGCCATGAATTATTGAGGACGGGAGATGAGACGGCGTCTCCGTCTCCGCGGCAACGCACGGCCTTCTCCTGAAGATGAAACTCGGGTCCCGGCGCGTCTCGCTCCGCGGACGTGACATTTCACGCGGGTATTTACCCGCCTGCGACGAAGATGGACGAGCGACGGCGGCGGCGTCTTCGACCTTCTGGTTCTCGGCGCCGGCGGCTCCCGAGGGACAAGTGTCCCGACTCTTCCCGTCCGAACCGGGACCAGAGAAAGTCCGGGACCCGTCTCCGCTTCCAAAACCACGACCTGCCGCCGCCGGAGGTCGGAGGTCAGCGCCGGCTGACCTCCGACCTCCGACGGCGGCAGGTCGTGGTCTTAATTTGCATATCCGCCGCGCGCTCCCGTCTCGGGTGAGTCCGGCTCTAAATTAGGGCCACGCTCTGCTCCCAGTTTCCACGGCAACCGCTCGGAGAGACCGAGGCTTTTCACGAGCGGCGTGGTCGCGTTATTTACCGCTGGCTGAGGCTGTAATCCCTGTCACACACACACACACACACACACACACACACACACACACCCCGCCGAGTCACCGATTGTACCTCTGCAAAAGAACATCCAACCCCCACAAGCGCGCGCACACACACACACACACACACACACGCTCTCTGCATCCACGGGAACAGCGGGGCGACGGTTGCCATGGCAATATCGATACTTATCTCCCTCACCCCCCCTCCTCCCGTCGTCGACAACAGGTGAGCTCTGTAATGTAAATTTATCACGCTGTGTCGCACACACACACACACACACACGCACACACACACACACACACACACACACACAGCATCAGTCAGCTCCCTAATTGGCCGTCCATTACGCCGGAGTTCATTTGCGCGGTTCCGGATGAAGCGCCGACGCGATTAGGCCGCCGTTCCGCTAATCCATCCGGTCGATCCTCCGGGCGCCCGGATTTCCAGGAACGCCGAAGGAACGCCGCCGACTCCCGGAACGAGCGGGAGACGCCGGACGCCTCGCTCGCCGCGCCGAAATGTCAGCGGCGAATTCCGGCCTCGCAGGAGCTTTGACGGGCGAAACTGTGATCCGGGGATTTAAATCCAATATGAGGATAATCTAATTCCTGCACGTGTGTGTGTGTGTGTGTGTCGAGGTGCGTGTGGGGGGGTCCAAAATGCCAAGCAAATGTCACAGGTAATACCACGACACACACACACACACACACACACACACGCGTTGACACCGCAAGGCGAGTACAACACTGTGACTGTTGCAGCTGTAACAGAACCGGACCTGATTCATCCAGGACCAGAACCTCAGTTTGCATTCAGTACCCGCACCAGCCCGGTGGTTCTGACCCCCCCCCCACACACACACACACACACACACACACACACTCACACACACACACACACCACCACCCCCCCGGCACCGTCAACGCTCCAGGCTTCAAACCAGGAAGTGGGTTAAATCCTCCGCAGGTTTAACATGCTAACTGTGAAAACCCCCTGGTTCCGGTCCAGTCAGGGGCTTTTGTTGTTCGCCAGTGAGACGTGTACACACACACACACACACACACACACACACACAGACACACACACACACCTGGTTCATTGTTATTCCCAGCAAGCGCGCACGGAAAACTCGAGGTCAGAAACCCGAGTGCGGGTTCGGCCCGGACCCCGGTTCCTCTGCTCGCCGTCGCTGAGCGGATCCATTAGCAAACCGGGCGGCGCCGCGGCCGCATTACGATTGGCTCCCGCCCGCGCTGACTGACGGGAGCTCGCCGAGCGAGTCGTCGGGGCCTCGGCGGCGCTGACCCGCAACTTGTGGGAGATCACGGGCTGTTTCGAAGGTCGCCGACCCCCCCCCTCAAAAAAAAATAAACATTTAAATCCACAACTTTTCTGTTTTCTGCCGGTAATCCACACACACACACACACACACACACACACACAGAGTTTTCACTTGTAATCCTGTTACAATCCTGTTACACGCCGTGTAATCCCGCCCGCCGCGTCCCTCCCCAGCTCCGACCCGGACACGCCTGTCAGACACGTCTGTGACCTCGGGGGGGTTGTCTGGCCCCCCCCCCAACATGAGGGAGGTGTTGACCCTCATTTGAATGGGGGGGGGCAACATGTCAGTAATTAGCATCTTTTCTTCACTTGTGGAGGAGGAGGAGGAGGAGGAGGGGCTGACAGGAGGACCCCCCCACACACACACACACACACACACACACACACACACACACACCCCGCCGTGTCGCTAATCCAGACAGCCAATCTCCACACGCCTGGACAAACCTAATTACCGCCCGTCTGTTAGAAGAGCAGCGGCTCCACGATGTGACGCGGTCACAGAACATTACGGGGGTCTTCACCCCCCCCACGCACACACACACACACACACACACACACACACACACACACACACACACACACACACACACACACACACACACACACACACACACACACACACACACACACACACACACACACACCGCCCACCCCCCCGTCTCATGTCTGCATCAAGCCGCCGGGGCCATTAATCACCGGGTCATTAGCTACGCATCACTTCCTCTCGACGTCCACAGCTCGCTCCCTGATTGGACGCCGGGGCGAACTCCACACTGACTAACCCCGTCGTTATCTGTTAAAGCCCCCCCCCACCCCCCGAGTCAGCCCGTCAAATACCCAGAATGCATCTGGTCGCACCGGCGCGCTCGGATCACTCGAGCGTCTGATTTGGAAGCCGCGCGACCACATTTTTTAAAAACGCACATTTTATGAGTTTGGTCGGGACCGGTCCGTCTCAGCCGCGGTTCGGCCCGAAGTCCAGGTTCTGCAGACGAGCTTATCGATGGCGCCGAAGTCGGCGAGTGTCTCCGATTGGTTGACGATCGGCAGCGTTTTTTCCCGCGGCCGTAAATCTGAATTCGTGCGACTCGGCGAATGTGGTTTTCTCTTGGCTGAATCTTTAAAGCAGCTCGGCGCCAGAACCGCGGCTCGGTATGTGTCGAGGTAACAACAACAACAACAACACACACACAGACACACAAAAGATCTGCAACCACAGCTGCCTCCCAGCTGCTCTCCAGCAACGCCGTGACACTTTCACCCCGCGATCGCACGGCGACCCGCAGCGCGCTAATCCGGAGGAATGTTCCAGAACCGCGCCGAGTTAAAATTAAACCCGATCGATCCGAAACGATTCACCGACACGACCCAGCGCCGCCCGAAAGGCGAAGACGAGACGAGGTGCGTTCGTTCATCACCTGACGATCTGCCACCCCGACAAGGAGACACTGAAGCTCCTCTTAATCCAGATTAAGATCCAGATTAGAAAGCGGGCGCTGAGGTCAGGGGTCGGTTCCCGCTCCTGGTCAGAACTTGCTCTCGTCTGTCGAGTCCTCGCCTGAAGCGGTGAAGTGAAGCCGTGGGCTAATCTCCACAGGGCCGTGTGTGTGTGTGTGTGTGTGTGTGTGTGTGTGTGTGTGTGTGTGTGTGTGTCACTGTAAAGCCTGTTCATTTCAGAACGGCGGCGGATAAGCGCGTCTTAATGAAACCTGGGCGTGAGAAGAAAGCGCGGCGCCTCTCCTGGTTAATCGACACTCGCGGGTTCATTAAGTGCTCGGCCCGACTCGTCTCTCGACGCTCAGAAGCGACGGCCGGAGTTAATTACGCCGCAGCCGGGATTAACGGGCCGGCGTCACGCGGGGAAAAAAATCCGATAGGAGAGTGGTCGGCATTCGAACGTGTTCCCTCGGCATCGGCCGTGTCACGTGACCACAGGCGCACTTTTTGGTTCCGTTTGGGTCTCCACCCGCCAACGCCGACCGACGGCAGCCGTTAGCAGAGGAGAAATTTATCATCCGGCGCACAAGCGTCTCCAATTTACACACAGACGAAGCAACAGCAGCAACAGCAGCAACAGCAACAGCAGCAACAACAACAATGACAACAACAACAACAACAACAACAACGACACGGGAGAAGACGTCCACGTCGACAGATCTGTGGCTTCCAGCAAAGTCATGACACCGCGCTCGACTCTGCGTCTCCCCCCCAGCACACACACACACACACACACACACACACTCACACACACACACACACACACGACTCTCCCTGCAAAACGTCTAATCCCGCTTGTTTACCTGCAGATAGCATCAGTCAGTCGGTGGACGACTGTTCCCCGCGGGGTGTGTGTGTGTGTGTGTGTGTGTGTGTGTGTGTGTGTGTGTGTGTGTGTGTGTGGATTATGGATCGGCCCCGGCCCGGCTGTTTATCAGCTGAGCGCCCGCTGATTGGATTTTAATGAAAATCTGCGGAGTGATGCGTAAACGCTTCGGCCGCGGGCGTCGTCTGAGCGACGGCGAACATTAACGCGCCGCGATATTAAAATGAATCCGGCTTCCATCGGCCGGAAGCGTCCGGAACCCGGGGAGCGACGTCTTCATGGGGGGGGGGATTCTCCAACTGCAACCGCGAGATACGACCCGCACGTGTGTAGACGCACAACACGCGGTCGCACAAACGCGTCTCAGGAGCTTCTCTGATGCAGCCCCCACACACACACACACACACACACACCCCCCCCACCCCACCTCAAGCTCCGGGCTCATTTTATTTCAATTAATTAGCATAAATGTACACAAGCGTGTGTGTGTGTGTGTGATGATCAAGTATGCAAATGTTAATTAGGAACTGATGTATTGCAGGAGGGTTTAAAGTAATGACATCCCGGGGTGTGTGTGTGTGTGTGTGTGTGTGTGTGTGTGTGTGTGTGTGTGTGTGTGTGTGTGTGCGTGTGTGTGTGTGTGTGTGTGTGTGTGTGTGTGTGTGTGTGTGTGTGTGTGTGTGTGTGCGTGTGTCTGCGTGTTTGTGTGTGTGTGTAGTAATCCTCACTTGCTCTGAGCCCGACGGCGCCGAATCCATCGGACTCTCGGACTCGAACGTCACAGGACCCGGAAGTTCTCCGACCGGGTCGAGCTCGGCGCCGCTGCTTGGACGTCGTCGTTACATCATCGGCTTCCAGGAAGTGGAGAGTTCTCCTCGTCCAATCAGCGGCGTGCGCGGGGAAACACGCCGCGGGGCGCCGGGCCTCGCTGTGATGAATCTAAAAACGAAAAGAAAGCGAAGCTGAACAATAATGGCGGTTTAATTACCATAACATCTCCGTACGTTAGTGCGGCGCGTCGTCACGGCAACAAAGTCGCACGCTTTAAATCGACGAGTCATGTTAACTGCGCTAAACGAGACCCCCCCCCCGACATGTGACGGGACACGGAGACCACGGGACGTCCTCGTGGGTTTAAAGGACGGAGACGAGCGTCAAAACAAGACGAAGGCGTGGACGCGTCTCACCCGTCGTGAGGACGAACGAGGCCGCGGGGAGAAAAGGGGGGGGGGGGATCGATCAAGTCATAAACGATTCGTTAACGTAAAACGAAGCCGCGGCGGTCGAGTCCATCAGACGCTCGGTGACTTATGGGACAATAAGACGCCGAGACGGCGCCGCGGACGGGCGGCATCCATCAAAGCAGTGAGCGTCAGGAGAGGCATAAAGCATCAAGTGTCGCCGCTCACAGGAAATGTCACGACACAGAGGCAGGAAAAAAAAACAAAACGCCGTCTGCCGGTTCTGACGCTGCAGAAGAAGAAGGAGGAGGAGAAGGAGAAGAAGAAGAAGAAGAAGAAGAAGGAGAGAGGAAGAAGAAGAAGAAGAAGAAGAAGAAGAAGAAGAGGAAGAAGAAGAAGAAGAAGAAGAAGAAGAAGAAGAAGAAGAAGAAGAAGAAGAAGAACAACAACAAGGAGAAGAAGAAAAGGAGAAAAAGGAGAAGAAAAAGAAAAAGCAGAAGAAGAAGAGGAAGGAGAAGAAGAGGAATGAGAAGAAGAAGAAGAAGAGGAAGAAGGAGAAGAAGAGGAAGAAGAAGAGGAAGGAGAAGAAGAAGAAGAAGAAGAAGAAGAAGAAGAAGAAGAAGAAGAAGAAGTTTGGCTCCTCGACGTGAAGACACAGCGTTGTTGTTGCTGTCACCAGTTAAACTACTACTCCTGTGTCGCCTGTCCGTCAAAGTCAGCCCCGCCCCCTCGCTCCCTGCAGGCCAAGGGTGCTAATGAGTTGACATGCTGCTGCCATGGCAACAGGCCCATCACCACAGAGCGAGTGCGGAGGCGGCCCCGACACCGACCCGCCAAAAAAACAAGCCACCCGGGCTGATTACCCACAATGCATTATGCAGTGGTGCCACCCTCATCCAGACGTGTTTGTCCCCCCCCCCCACATCCAGTCCATCTGGTCCAATCACATCGACAGGGGATCATGTGACTGACACACTCCACTCTGCTCCGGCCTTCTTTTTCCTGATTGGTTAATGATGTTCCTTATTATTCGAACCTGAAGGCCCCCCCCACACACACACACACACACACACACACACACACACACACCCCATCACTGCACATTTTTGGTCTCACCTGTCACTCAGGTGAGCAGGGGTTTGTTTGATGTCGTACCTGAGCACCTGCAGGATTTCCTCCCGCCTCACCGGACTTCAGCGACAGGTTTCAACCCCCCCCACCCAAAGGTCGCCCCCCACCCCACACACACACACACACTCACCCCCCCCCCGTGACCAGATGACGCCTCGCTCTCCCTCCCATCTGTCGCGAGCCCTCGACGCCTCGTGAAGCAGAAGCGGCACAGATTGTGACTCCGCCATGACTTCACGGGCGCAGCGGGATCTGTGATGCTCTCTCTCTCTCTCTCTCTCTCTCTCTCCTCTCTCTCTCTCTCTCTCTCTCTCTCTCTCTCTCTCTCTCTCTCTCTCTCTCTCTCTCTCTCTCTCTCTCTCTCTCTCTCTCTCTCTCTCTCTCTCTCTCTCTCTCTCTCTCTCTCTCTCTCTCTCTCTCTCTCTCTCTCTCTCTCTCTCTCTCTCTCTCTCTCTCTCTCTCTCTCTCTCTCTCTCTCTCTCTCTCTCTCTCTCCCCTCCTCTCTCTCTCTCTCTCTCTCTCCTCTCTCTCTCTCTCTCTCTCTCTCTCTCTCTCTCTCTCTCTCTCTCTCTCTCTCTCTCTCTCTCTCTCTCTCTCTCTCTCTCTCTCTCTCTCTCTCTCTCTCTCCCTCTCTCTCTCTCTCTCTCTCTCTCTCTCTCTCTCTCTCTCTCTCTCTCTCTCTCTCTCTCTCTCTCTCTCTCTCTCTCTCTCTCTCTCTCTCTCTCTCTCTCTCTCTCTCTCTCTCTCTCTCTCTCTCTCTCTCTCTCTCTCTCTCTCTCTCTCTCTCTCTCTCTCTCTCTCTCTCTCTCTCTCTCTCTCTCTCTCTCTCTCTCTCTCTCTCTCTCTCTCTCTCTCTCTCTCTCCTCTCTCTCTCTCTCTCCCTCTCTCTCCTCTCTCTCTCTCTCTCTCTCTCTCTCTCTCTCTCTCTCTCTCTCCCTCTCTCTCTCTCTCTCTCTCTCTCTCCTCTCTCTCTCTCTCTCTCTCTCTCTCCCTCTCTCTCTCTCTCTCTCTCTCTCTCCCTCTCTCTCGGGCCTCGATCGTCCCACCTCCCACACTAACCCGCTCCATGATGTGCGGCGATGCTCAGTTGGGGAGCTGCGACAAAAAAAACAAAAAAAAAAACGTGTCGCTTGGCGGCCCGAGAAGCGACTTCACGACTTCGCGACTCCTCGACGACCAGACCGCCCGTTTTCATCGTCGGGTTCGTGACCCCCCCCCCCCGTTGAAGCGACACCTCCATCTTTCTTCACCGTGCTAACGCTACATGCTACTTTCATCTCATTCTGAACTTAATCACAGCCGCTTCATTTTTCCGTGATCACGCCGCGGACGCCGTTACATCAGACCCTGTTTGTTCGGAGGCTGCGGTGACGTTCCAGCGCGGCGAGCTTCATAAAACACGAGGCGATATTGAATTAGCGGGTGTGTTTTTGTTTGTTTTTTCTCCATTAACGCGTCGTATTGTTTCAGTAATTGAGTTTTTGAGACGTCTCTGCTGTTTGTGATGAAGTCGTACGCTTGAGATGAAAAAAAAAAATGGCGACCATGTGCGTGTGTGTGTGTGTGTTGGTGTCAATTCCCTTTTTCACCGCGTACATGTAATTGCTAATATTCCCAGATCTTCATTCCCCCGGTGAATCCAGCAAACACGAGATCCTCTGCGGCTTCCCGCCGCATCGAACCCGTTTACAGAGCGACGAGTCACGTGACCTACGCGTCCGCGTCCGTCCCTTCGCTTACACAACCTCCCTGACCCCGGGGACGCCGCGAGATCAAGGCGATAACTGATTCGCGAGTCGTTCGTCTGGGAGACGGGGGCGGCATCGCGTGTCATGGCGATGATGTGGCGTTCGCAAACACAACGCCGCCATTTGGCTCTCGGAGTCACGAGGGGGCTGGTGACCGTGCAGGTTTTTCTGAACGCACCTCGAACCCTCACGCCTGTCTTTTACGCCGATGTTTATCATCTTCTCGACGCCGCGGAGGATCAACAACCCCATCGCCCTCGCTCGCCTACGCACCGCGGGAACGATCCATACGGCGCGCGGGCGGGGGGCGACCTCGAGAACGAGCGCTCGCCCCTCGCGTCTCCGTCTCGAACGCAGGCAGCGGCGTGACGGGTCGCGGGTTCAAAAGGAACGTTTAACCTCACAGCGCAAACGTGAACAACCAACTGTATTTACATTAGACGACATAAATTTATAATGAAATCCATTTTTTTTCCCCCCTGACTCTCGAAACCAGGATGTCATAATTTAATTCACTTGAAATAAAAACGATCAGATGTGGAGTCGGAGCGTCGTCGGGGGAGGGAAGCAGCTGTTACGCTAACACGCCGCACACACTCCACATCACACCTGCACACGTCGCCATCACGCCGTCACGCCGCTAACGAGTCGGAGTGACAGCTGTCGTCACACGTGCCGTATTAAACGTGGGGGTTTATCATCAGCAGCCAATCAGAGGCCGGGGTGTGACGACCACAAACACCGGCTTCAGCTCCAGCGATGTTTTAGTACCTTTGTTTTAAAAAATAAAATTAAAATATAGTGGATTTCTAAGTTATAATAATAAAAAAAATTTAATAAAATTAAAATTAATTAAATAAAATTAAATAAAAAATAATTTAAAAAAATTTATTATTAAATAGAAAAGGCTTGATGTGTTTCACTTTACCTGTAATGAATATGGATCAATAGATTTACCTTATTGATCCAAGACTTGGAAACTCTTTTGTTACAGCTGCATTAAACAAGCAAGATAAATACACACAGTATAAAACACAGTATAGATATAAAGTATAAATAGAATAATGCAAAATAATACAATAAATTAAACTACACACATAAAAAATATAAAAACTAGCATTAGGAAATGATAAAAAATAGACAATTTAACAGTTAAGATGCTGAAAATGGACTAATATATAACATTATAATTTCTTAATCTTCGAGAAATGTAATTTAAATAAACATTAAACTTAGCTAAAAGCTGAGCTAGCTAAAAGTTCGCCGACACATGCTACATACACAAGCTAGCGAGGCTAACCAGGCTAGCGGCTCCGCACCCACGTGTCGCGTCGTCGCGAGGAAACCGGAAGCCGTGTCGGAAATGCCGGGTCGCGGTTCACCGGCTCGCGCGTACGTTAGCGCCGGTTAGCAACGACGGTGCGAGGGCTGGACCGAACCATTCCATGAAAACAGGCGGGGGGCAAAACTGAGGGTCTCTTTGCCCAAAACCAGAAAAGAAAAAGTAAACGGTACTAATGAGGATTAGTAATTTAATCTGTAATATTTAATAGTTTAATACTGGTTATTTATTTGTTTGTTAGCAGGACTAATTTCTGCAGGATATTTGCCATTTGGTTTAACTTCAAAACCGCTAAATCGCAGGAGAGATTCGGATCAATATCCTGATCCAGGAAATCGTTTAATGACGCTTCACCGCTGTGAGATAAAAGGCGTCATTAAATATTTAAATCATATCTCCATTACAGAATACAGGATTTAAAATAAGGGGGTGGGGGAGCAAACTGGTCCAGATCCCGCTCTGGTTCTGGGACACGTCGGGCCTCGCTGGTGGTCCGTTCTCTCCGGTTTCCTTCGTGCAGCTGTGGAAGTTTCCCATGAGCCTTTTGGGAGCCGCTGTCGCTAAACGCTGATTTACTCTCGCCCTCATTGTTGCCGCTGTGTCACAGCCCCAAATCCAACACTTCCTGTGTTTGCCGACTCGGGACAGGAAGCGGTCTGGACCCTGAGATCAAAGACCCGCGGCCGGCCCTTATCGCGGGGCAGGGCGGGAGCGGGACAAGGCTGGATGGAGCTCGTGGTGGTGGAGGTGGTGGTTGTTTATTTACACCTTGCGAGGACAACAAAGCGACGGCGGTTCTGGTCCCACGCGGGACGAGATAGGAAGAAGCGCGGCGTCTGGGGACATCAGATAGAGAAGAGCTTCCTGGATGAAACCTTCGCACTTCACACGCTTTTCACCCGCACAATCAGACCTGAGGCAGCTTCCTGTTGACAGGAGGAAGAACGGGTCCGGACACGCGGGTTCCTGCTTCTTTGACAGCGATCGCAACGACACCATGAGATTTATCTGATGGACGTTTTCAAAGCCACGAAATATGGAAAACGTCCGGCGGCCGAGAGCTCCGGTTAAACTTGTATGAGAAAAGATCCTCGGAAACCTTCGGAGGTTTGTAATTAAAGATGTCGGCAGGTGGTTCGGCGCCGGAGCGGGATTAGGAAGGACCCGGCTCTGGATCTCAAGCCGGGCCGACAATATGGTCCGACCGGGGGGCTGAGGCTGATCCGCCGATTTGGACGGGGCCGGGGATTACTAAAATAAATGAAATAAATATATATAATAAATATAAAATTAATTTCTGGATTTGAATTACAAAATTAGAGGCTGTTTGCTTTGTGGTGCTCAGCGGTGGGAACGTCGAGGCCGAGCAGTCGCAGAGGTGTTTACTGCCCAAACTGGGGGGGGGGGGGTCCCTGTTTCCTGTCGGACCATGTGATAACATTGTGAACGAGCAGCACGGACACTTCCTGCCCCCGCTGCCTTGAAAACCCCGCGAGTAATTTTAGCAAAGAAAGACAGCGTGAGAGGCGAGGAGCTCGTCGAGGCCACGCCCCCTCGCCGACGCATCACACGAAGGTGACGGGGTGCGGGAAAACGCCCACGGGACCAAATTAGCGCTACACGCGCTTCCTGACCCCCGGAGGGGAACCCGATCGTGACGCCGCACCTTTTTCTCGCCGTCTCGCCTTTTTCACGGTGGCGGAATGAACCTTTAAATCCTGCACAGGTGAAACACGCAGGTTCAGTCGTAAGAGTTCAGTTGTTTAATCAGACAGTTAAAACGTTCAGGCGTGTCACATGACATGTCACGCCTCCTCGCTTTCGTTCGACCCGTTCCCTCTCCGCCCTTCAGTAACCTCCGGTCCACGCGGTAACACACACACACACACACACACACACACACACACACACAGAAAGGGATGAATACATTTTCACCAGCGACGAGGCGCCGCTCCATCTGCGGAGCCCGTTTTTTTTTTTTTTTCCCGGGAACACGGCGCAGACGGACGATCCGGCGAACAGGTTTCACACGCGCCCGCGTGTTTCAGGCCGCCGCCGCCATGGGAACAAAGGAAAAGGAGGGGGTTGTTGTTTTTTTTTAATTCTTAATAAAATATTTTTGTCCCTTAAATGTAAAAATAAAATGTTAAACACATAAAAAAATGACACTTTCTTCAGGTGGTAATTACTTTTATTTGTTTTGCTCGACGCACGTCCAGTTTTCGTGCGATTTCATTTTTTATTTTTTCCTTTTGCGCGTGTAAATAACAAACGTACGTCTGGACGAGTCTCTTGCTCGTACGGTTGTGAGGGAGGAAGTACACGTCCAGCGGCGCCGAGACGGACGAGGAGGTTTGGGCGGCGAAGGATCATAACTCGTCGCTTATTTAGAAAAAAAAAAAAACTCTTTTTTGTGTGAAATGCTGCTGAAACGGCAGAAACGCGGGACTGAAACGTGGCGCTAATCGTCGCGCTTCATCTTATAAACTCCCCGCAGCCTCGCCAACCTGCCATGAAATTGCTTTTCACTATAAAACCGGCGGCGACGTGAAGAGAGAGAGAGAGAGAGAACACAGTCGGAGGTGCGATCTGAAATAGATCTGAAAGCGAAGCCGCGATGGCCCGATACATACAGACGACGTTATTATTAGAGTGTGACGCGGCGGGAAAAAAAAAAAATACGGGAAAAATAAAAGACAAACCGCAAAACCTCCGTCTTCGCTTTCCCCACCTGACGGGCGATATAAAATCCCTCCTGGGCGTCGACGCAGGAGCCGGAAGCTAAGCGCTACGTTAGCGTTAGCATTAGCATTAGCGCCGGGAAGCTAACCGGTCTTCTCCGACCTCTCGTTGTCTCGGTGATTTACGGTGTTACATGGAAAAACGCCCCCCCTTTGTCTCCGGCTTCCTGCACTGGAACATCTGCCCCCCAACATCTGTGTGGGAGGAAGATGTCACGCCGCCTTCGCCTTTTAGCATCAGCCGAGCCGCCGTCGTTTTCCCGCCGAAGACGGATCAAAGGCGTAAAACTCCAAACACAAGTTGACACCGATTTAAAAAAAAACAACTCCCCCCTGAGCGCGTCTCCCTATAAATGACATCGGCGATGACACAAATCCGTGAGTTTTTAAAAAAA
This sequence comes from Psettodes erumei, assembly GCA_016785225.1. Lineage (NCBI taxonomy): Eukaryota > Metazoa > Chordata > Actinopteri > Pleuronectiformes > Psettodidae > Psettodes > Psettodes erumei. The sequence continues at coordinate 353,496 of JAFBJZ010000330.1, read as the reverse complement.
ATTTATTTTTAAATTCTAATTGGTTAAAGAAATAAAGCGATATCTCGCCCGCGCAGCGTTGCCGTGCAGAAATAGGCCGCGGCGTGAAGAGAAGAGTGACGGGGGGTCTGTCGTTTACAACCAGATTAGTCATTAGGATTCGTCACGCCGCCCGCAGCCATCCATTAACTCCACGCCACCCGGGCGCTTTTTTGTTCGGCGAGGAAGGAGGAGGAGGAGGAGGAGGAAAAAAAAAAGAAGATTTATGTCGAAGAAGATGGTTCGTGAAAAACAAACAGACGGCGTCTGGAGCTGTCGTCGTTACAGCGTGTAAGCAAAGACGCGCTCGCTCCCGCCGCGCTTGTTAAAGTCATGATAGTTTAACAAAAAAAAAAAAACGTGAAGAAGAAAAGGAGAGAGGGATTCTTCCGTCGCCGCGGGAACGGGGCCTCGACCTCCAGACGACAGCTCGCCGCTAACTTACGGCCCCGTTAGCGTAACGCGGCGAGCTGATCGAGATCACAACTTCGCCAGTCGCGCGTTCACGGCCCCGATTGATCTCAAAGCAAGGCATCGTGGGAAAAAAAAAAGAGGCTAATGTACACGCTGCTGGCTACGAGTCAATACGTCGCTACGCTAGGCTAACAGCGTCACGCACGTCTTGTCCCCTTCAGAACTGATCGCATGTCCCAAAATACCCCCGTGTGTGTGTGTGTGTGTGTGTGTGTGTGTGTGTGTGTGTGTGAGTGTGTGTGTGTGTGTGTGTGTGTGTGTGTGTGTGTGTGTGTGTGTGTGTGTGTGTGTGTGTGTGTGTGTGTGTGTGTGTGTGTGTGTGTGTGTGTGTGTGTGTGTGTGTGTGTGTGTGTGACTGTGTGTGTGCATGAAACAAAGTCGGCGAGTTATCGGCCGCGGCCTTCGAGTGCCGGCGCGCTCGCTAAGTGGCCTGAGCGCCTGATAAGCCTCTCGCTCGACTTCCTGCCTTTGTGTTTAGCGCCGTAAAGGTCAGAGGATCTGTGGCGATAATAGCGGCGCTGATGACTGGGGAGAAGTACACAAAGATATATATAAACACACATATTATATATATATATATATATATATATACACACGCGCGTGTTTTCCGCCTGGCTAACGTTTGGCTCGCCGCGCTGCCATATGGAACCCGGTGAGATAAGCTGCTGGTTTTTGCGCGGCGAGTTAAAAATAACACGACAAAAACAACGACGACAACAACAAGCAAACAGCTCGACACCTTCCTCGCTAAACAGCAGCGGCTTTACAACGCTCAGGCAAAAAACAACTTCACACGCCGCACGACAAACATCTCCCCGCGCTCGCGCACTTGTTGCTTAAAACCCGCTTTGATCCCCCCTCGCCGGAACACGCCGCACGCGCCGTCTAAACGGCGGGAGAGCATCCGTTTCTCCCGCCGCCGCCGTCTTTTATGCTAATGCGTTAGCATGAAGGCTCTTTAGTCAGGAATTTACCTCCGCTGTCTCTCCGGGAACAAACACCAGGTAGAACAAAGCGCGGCGCTCTCGAGATGAAACAGCTTGATGATGTCTGGTGTGTGTGTGTGTGTGTGTGTGTGTGTGTGTGTGTGTGTGCAGGAACAAAGCTTGTGGGGGATCAGGCGAGTGTGTTCTGTGCATGTTCTCAATAAGAGATTCGCTCTTGATTCGTCTCCAGAGACTCTGCGATCTATCGCTGGACGTGTGTGTGTGTGTGTGTGTGTGTGTGTGTGTGCGTGTGTGTGTGTGTGTGTGTGTGTATCTCGCCTGGGAATCGACTTTTTTTTTTTTTTTCCCCGCACCAGCTCGCCATATGCTGGGATCATGAAGACGAGCGTCAATTAAGGCGCCTGTGATCCCGGGCTCGTCTCATCTCGCCGAGCCCGAACCAAACGATTCCCGGGAGCCTTCAGAGCCCGGATCAAACCGCGGCGCCGCGAGAAAACGGGCCGATCGGCGCCGGCGACGGCGGGAAGGAGACGAGCGGAAGGCGTGAAGTCGCGGTGAAGCGCGTTTCCCGCCCGCGGCGGATATTCGCTCCGGCAGAAAACGGGCCACCGCCGGACGCGCTGGCTCGACAGTGAACTCAATTTCCTTAATAGCGCGGGAGAGCAAACAATGCGGGCCGCCGTGGGTTCTTCTGATTGGCTCTGACAAATGACACCAATTTCCAGAACGAGGACGCCATTACCTACTTGTGCGTACACGCCACAAAAGCCGCGGCGAGGACGGAGGGGGGAATAATGACGCGGCGGCGGCTCCGCTCCGTTAATCACCGGCCGCGCCGTGATGGAAACACACACACACACACACACACACACACACACGCACACACACACACACACACACACACACACACACACACACACACACACCCCTCGCGCCGCGGCCCAGGCACCGTGGATAATTTAACGTGCGGCGGCCGCTGGATAACGACCGGGTCGAGGCGATCGACGGTTGCCAGGGTAACGCGCGCCGGCTCGCACGTATGTGATCTGCAACTAAATTTAATCAAGGTGGGTGAAAATCAGCTTTTATGTGACGGAGACATGTACACACACACACACACACACACACACACACACACACACACACACACACACACACACACACACACACACACACACACACACACACACACACACACACACACACACCGCTAATCTAACATAATCCCCGACAACACGCTCTTTCATCTCCAGACGTCTTCACGCCAATCGAGCACGTTCACGCCCCCCCCGAAACGCTCGACCCGCCGTCGGGTCGGGGCTTCGCTTCACGCCGACTCCCCCCTTCGCTTCAGGTTCTGTCCGCCGGAGAAGAGACGACGGACGGTTCCCTCGGTTCCTCTGCTCCATCTGGAGGAGGTGCGGAAAAAAAAAAGAAAAATTTCTCCGGTTTTTAGCAGAAAGTATCTCGGCTCGTCTGTCAGCAGACGGCGCGGCGTCCAAAGTCCTCGCCGTTATTGGCAAATGGATTTTTTTTTTTTTTTTTTGCACCGGCAGCAGAGGAGCCGGAGCCAGGACGCTGTCAAATTAATGTTAGTACGGACCGAGCGCAAACGGGTCGGAAAGACGGATCCTCTTGTTCCCGCCCGGACGCCCGGCGAGCGCGCAGCGGTCACGCCTCGCCCCGACGAATCCCGTTTCAAATCCGGGGATTTAACGGCGTCGAGTAAATTCGGGTGAGAAGACGCTCGTTTGTGCGTCCGTCTCAGCGCGGTTCCGGTCGGTTCCGTTTTGCGCAGACGAGCAGAACTGGAAGCCGGGCCGGACGACGGCGTAACTCACCCGGGAACGATGACATCACGAAGGGGACGACAGCCAGAAAACCATGAATCATAAAAAACATGTAAAAATCCCCCAGACAGAGCGGCGTGTGTGTGTGTGTGTGTGTGTGTGTGTGTGTGTGTGTGTGTGTGTGTGTGTGTGTGTGTGTGTGTGTGTGTGTGTGTGTGTGTGTGTGAGTGTGTTGCAGGATTTTTATTGAGGCCTTGAAGACATTTA
>JAFBJZ010000330.1:290000-342500 GCA_016785225.1 Psettodes erumei | reverse complement strand
GGTGGTGCCACTTTCCCCTTCGCTCACCTGTCACCGCCCCGCGATCGCACAACATCTGACCCGGTTTCCTTACAGCGGCGGGACGGTTCCCGTCCGGATCGGGACCCGGCCTCCGCGGTTCGGACGGGAACGTCCCGCAGGAGGCGTGTCCTCACCTGGGACGACAGGCGTGCGCACACACAACAAAAAGAACCGCTGGGTTTCGATCGCGCGACACCGATCACAACTTCCCTCCTTCTGCGGGAGTTCTCCGGGCCTGACCCGACACCAGACCGGACCGGACTGGACCGGACTGGACCGGACTGGACCGGACCGGGTTTTCCTTCAGCGGCTCGTTGGCTCTAACACAAACATTTAACACAAACTCTCTCCAGATGTCCGACGACTGGAGGTTAACTTCCTCACTCCTTTGTGTCCCGTCTTGATTTACGACCCCGTGTCTTACATGCAACCCCCGACACACACACACACACACACACACACACACACACACACACCCCTCACCCCCCTCACACCCCCCCCACACTTCCTCCCCCCAAATTCCAGCGGGATGGAGTCATCCTCGTCTTCCTCGACACGAAGGAGGGAAAAATACTTAGTGAGCAGAAACAGGTGTCACCTCCGAACAGGAGCTCAACTGACCTACTAACCCCCCCCAACACACACACACACACACACACACACACACACACACACACACACACACACACACACACACACACACACACACACACACACACACACACACACACACACACACACACACACACACACACACACACAGCCCCCCCCATCAGCAGCGAGCCACAACATGAAATGAAGCCTGTTATTTAGTTTAATGTCACGCTGTCCTCGCACAGGTGTGTGTGTGTGTGTGTGTGTGTGTGTGTGTGTGTGTGTGTGTGTGTGTGTGTGTGTGTGTGTGTGTGTGTGTGTGTGTGTGTGTGTGTGTGTGTGTGTGTGTGTGTGTGTGTGTGTGTGTGTGTGTGTGTGTGTGTGTGTGTGTGTGTGTGTGTGTGTGTGTGTGTGTGTGTGTGTGTGTGTGTGTGTGTGTGTGTGTGTGTGTGTGTGTGTGTGTGTGTGTGTGTGTGTGTGTGTGTGTGTGTGTGTGTGTGTGTGTGTGTGTATGTGTGTGTGTGTGTGTGTGTGTGTGTGTGTGTGTGTGTGTGTGTGTGTGTGTGTGTGTGTGTGTGTGTGTGTGTGTGTGTGTGTGTGTGTGTGTGTGTGTGTGTGTGTGTGTTTCAAACGGCTCCAACATAAATTACATTTGCATTTAAATAAAGCGGGAGAAGCTGGTGCAGGTAAAAGGGAAGTGGAGCCGGATGCTGATTGAATCCTGATTGGTCCGTCCCCTCCTCCACCCTCATTAAGGCCCGGCCAATCAGAGCCGGACCTGTTTTTTTTGTTGTTTTTTTTTAATCCCGGCGTCCAGGTGGCTTTAAATTTAAAATTTAAAATTAAGCGAGATGAAATTTAATAGGCAGTAATTACATTTCTTATTTTATCATTTACAAACAGAACGACAGATTAGACTTTAATTATTTACGCCTCATTTAAATGCAAATTCACTTTTTTCAATTTATATTATAATTTGCTACTTTGGACTGAACGCATGTGGCTTCAGATGGATTACGTATATATAAACATATATTTTATTTTATTGATATATTGTCGTCTGATGTTTCACGTAATTCAGGTTAATCCTGCGCTGGAGCGACGCCACCTCCTCCTCTCATCTGGCACGGAACCGAACCCGACGCCGTGTGTGTGTGTGTGTGTGTGTGCCGGGGCAGGGGGGCGGTCACCTGTTAGTTGGGTTCTGCTGGGAGCGGATCACTTTAGCTTTCTTTAATCTGAGACTGAGATCTGAGATTAATGGCCGCAGCCGAGAAACACGACTCCTCTGTAAACGCACGCGAACGCTAACAATCGCACTTTCATCTTGTGTTAGTGTGTTGCATGTTTAACACACACACACACACACACACAGGCAGCTAGCTCAAGTAGCATTAATGGTATTTGGTCAGGACGTCACCTTTGACCCCCAGAACAAAGACAGTAGCAGGGAGACGCTCGGCGGGACAATGGGCCCGAGTCTGGACTTAACAACAGGAAACACAGTGTGTGTGTGTGTGTGTGTGTTACATCAGCTTCTGTTCTGTTCCCCGGTTTCACACACCTCTCGCCATGTTCCTCGTCACGGCTCCGCTCTCCCGTCCGTCCTGCTCGGGACGGTCCCGAAACCGAGGGGGCGCGACCCGGAATCGATAAAAACGATATTGATATTAGCTGCGCGTGAACTGAAACGCGTTATAAATAAAGTTTTTTTTTTTTAAGAGAGAAAAGACAAGGCGGGACGAGCGGCGGGCGAGGTTGTAAACGGGATGGAGCAGCCATCCTTTTTTTTTTTATTATTCTAAATTTATAAGATCTGTACAGAAAAAAGTGGCTGAATACGTTTCTGAATCCTGGAAAAGAAAAACAAACACATTGCACATCACTTCTCCTTCCCCAACGTCACATGACACAAACGCAGCGACGCGTTGGCTCGTGGAAATAAAATAAAATAAAAACAGGAAGTCTTTCTTTTTTTTATATCATATTAAAAACGTTTTTTAAAAAAAAACAAAAACACACACACACAGTTTGTGTCGCCGACAATCACTTCCCTCTTTGTGTAGAAATCTCAGGCACTTGTCGCGTTTCGACCCCCCCCCCCCACCCGTCTCCACCCTGGCAACCCCCCCCCCCCCATCCCCACCCCCCCCTCACAGGACTTTAACTCCATCTCCTCCTTATTTGGTTTTTCCATCAGCTCGCTGAGGCGTGGATAAATAAACACGCCGTGGGGGGGGCGTAACCCCCCCGTACATACATAATGCAGGAGGTGTGTGTGTGTGTGTGTGTGTGTGTGTGTGTGTGTGTGCTTAAAGCAGAGCAGTGGGGTTCATAAACGTAATGCCACTGACACACGTCGTCTTCTTCTTCTCTTCCCTTTTGTTCGCAGCTCAGTCACCTCAACCGTCTTCGTTAGCGACGGAGCTAACAGGAAGTGACGAAAATTGAACTGTTGCCCTGTTATCAGTTCATCCGTTGGCTGGTGTGTGTTTCTAACGCCCCCACACACACACACACACACTGCCCCCCCATATCGCTCTGAAAAGTGTAAACGCTTAAAAAAAGCAAAGGGAAAGCCTCTGTTTAGCCTTTTTAAAGACAGAAGCTGATCTGGGGGGGGTGTCTGTGTGTGTGTGTGTGTGTGTGTGTGTGTGTGTGTGTGTGTGTGTGGGGGTCCGTCACCCCATCTTTATTCTGGCTGTTTTCAGAGCTTTCATCCCTCTCCTCACGTCAGAAGCCGGGGCCCGTGTCGGCTCTGGCAGGCAGCAGGTGGCTTGTGATGAAAAATTCAGTGCAGAGTCTGGGGACGAAGAGGAGGAGGAGGAGGAGGAGGTGGAGGTGGAGGAGGAGGAGGAGGAGGAGGAGGAGGAGGTGGCAGGAGGAAGAGTGAAGAGGGGAAAGGAGAGGGGTGAGATGAGTGAGGAGGAGAGAGAGAGGAGGAGGATGGGAGCCAGAGCTGCAGCCAGGCCAGCGAGTCGAGCCCAGAGTGGAGATGGGGGGGGGGGCCGGGCAGACGATCAGAGCCGCCCCCCCCCCGGGTTAACACATGATATGAATCATTTATGAGGGAGGGGGGGGGCTTTTATTTTTATTAATAACACACACAGGCTGTAGCTTCTCTCACACACTCCCCCCCCCAGGGAGCCCTCATGTGGAGGAGAAAACAGAAAGAGGAGGAGGAGGAGGAGGAGGAGAACCCGGCGCCGGTTTCTCTCAATGAGGTGAAGAACAGGTGAGTGGGGGGGGAGGGAGGAGTCAGGTGCGCACAGGTGTGTCCCCCCCCCCGTACAGTTCAGTCAGCCGTTGATTGTCAGCACGTGACGTTTCTGCGATCGAGCTCCTCAGGTTGCGGCCGCTAAGCTAACACACCTGTGCCCCCCCAGAGGAAAAGTTCAGCTCTTCATCACCCCCCCCCTCAGGAATAGAAGAGTCTTCCTTTCTCCGACCCGAGCCGGTTTAGCCGCGCCAGCTGCGACGGCGAGGGCGGCACGTCGTGTCGGTACGGCCCCTTGGGGGAGGCGGGGTCCTTCGGGTGGGCGGGGCCGTACCCGTCGTAGCCGCCGCCCTCCTGCTTCCCTTTGGCCTCCTGCTCGCGGCGCCGCTGCTCCTGCCTCAGCAGCTCCTGCGCCTCCAGGAGGACGCGGGCGTTCACGCCGCCGCCGCCGCCCGGGAATCCGTTCCTGGAGCCCTGGTAGCTGGAGTAGCGCGGGTTGTCCTTGGCGGTCTGGAACCCCTCCCCCGCGGGATACGCCTTGTCCCACGAGTCCTGGGACACGGAGCTGGGGTTCTTCCTGGGCTGCCTGGAGAGAGAGGGAGACGATCGCGTTATTGATCGGCGTTATTGATCGACGAGAGAGGATTTCTGATCGCAAAAACTTTTTGATTCTCTAAAAAAAAACCCGAAACGCTAAGAGACGCATCACGTCGGTTCTGCTCGGCTGGCCTCTGTGTGTGTGTGTGTGTGTGTGTGTGTCACAAGCAGCTCCGCCCCTTTTATCTCCAGGCAGAACCACAGAAGAAGAAGAAGAAGAAGCAGCATCATCATCATCATCATCAATGGGCTCCTGAGTGCGAGTCGCGCATAATTAGCAGGTTTATCAGTCAGCTGTGAAGAAGCCGTATTATTCCTGTGTTTGGATTTGACGGGGTGTGTGTGTGTGTGTGTGTGTGTGTGTGTGTCTGTGTGTGTGTCTGTGTGTGCGTGTGTGTGTAATGAGAACAGAAAAGCCCTTTGTTTTTATTCAGTGGAGATTAAACGCTGTCGGGGGAACGGATCCGCTTCCCGATCGGGAGCGATACGAGGAATATCGCTCCGGTTTTATTCTCGCGGTCGGCAAGTCAATTTCTCACCCCCCCCATCTGATTTCATTTCATATGTTGACAAAGGCCAAAGCCCCCCCCCTTATCCCCCACCCCGCTCTGTGTGTGATTGCCAAAGACATGTACATGTGTTGAGTTGTGTATTCGCTGCACACATGAAAAGGATGACGGCTGATATGGGGGGGGGGGCAGACTACTACAGGGTTGTGACAGTCATGCACGAACGCACACTCCCCCCCCCCCCACCGTCTCCATCACCCGCTTCTATTGTTGTAAAAAATGGCAGCTCACTCACTTGTTTGGTGTGTGTGTGTGTGTGTGTGTGTGTGTGTGTGGGGGGGTCCTCACCCGTAAGGAAACTGACCTTTATCTAAAATGAGTGCTGTTCCTTAAGGAATGCGACCCCCCCACTTCACAGGATGGTACGCTCCAAGTCAAACAACAGTTACTGTTCTGGAGACGCTGCAGCCGGGATTATCCAAACATAACAGTTCCTTAATGGAATTAGTGAGGCAGTGTGTGTGTGTGTGTGTGTGGGGGGGGGGGTCGGTGTGTGTGTGTGTGTGTGTGTGTGTGGGGGGGGTACAGGATGTGGCCCCCGACCGCCGGAGCGAGACGCCGCTTCATTAATCTTTCAGTGCGGCCGCTTGCAATATTTATCAAGGAAAGGATTTAGGTGGATCAGAGTGTGTGTGTGTGTGTGTGTGTGTGTGTGTGTGTGTGTGTGTGTGTGTGTGTGGGCCTAATAGGAGATAATGTATTTAATGCTGGAAGTGGGGGGGGGGCTGACAGACGTTTTTTCCCGCCCGAACGTGTCACGATGTCGAACCCGTCTTCTCCTGAGCGACCAGCAGGGGGCGACTCCGCTGGTTTGTACAGGAGACACAATGGAAGCAGGGCAGGTTTAGGGGGGGCGTAGCCACGCTGTGATTGACAGGTGGCATGTCAGATCCGCCCCCTGCCGTTCCAAATATGGTCATGTTAGCTTTTAATAAAAGAAGATGGCGATGGAGAAAGTCACTTCCTATAGCCGCCGCCCCTAACCACACACACACACACACACACACACACACACACACACACACACACACACACACACACACACACACACACACACACACACACACACACACACACACACACACACACACACACACACACACACACACACACACACACACACACACACACACACAACAGGCGGTCACATCATGCAGATCAAAGTGAATCACATTAAGGCAGAGGGAAAGTGATCATGTCACATGTGTGTGTGTGTGTGTGTGTGAGGGGAAACATGAGCCCAGTGTGTATCCGTGTGTGTGTGTGTGTGTGTGTGTGTGACTGACCAGCTTCTTCCTGCTTAGATGTTACACACACACATAATCTGCCACCATTACTGTCACAAGATGAACACACACACACTGACCTGGGCAGGGAGCTGTACTGCCGCTGGGCCTGGGCGAACGAGTCTCTCTCCTCCTGTCTCTGCCGCTGCATCTGGACCTCCACCGACACCGAGTGACGACCCGGCTGGTTGTACCCGCCCGGACCGGCGCCGCCGCTCGACTGGGAACACGTGACGCCAACGTTACTTCACAACAAGCCCTCGTCTCGTGTCGCCTCGCTGACAGATTCATGTTTGGAGATTACTGGAGTATGACGGGGGGGCGTGGAGGGGCGGGGGGTCACATACTTGACCCCCGCCCTCCACCCCCCCTCCCTGAGGAATGTAAATCTTTCCAAATTGAAAAGAAGAAGGTTTAAAAAACAAACTCGATCCGCGTGAAAATCAACACAACTGCACATTTTCACACAGAAGCTGCAATAAAACTGACACAGGACCCCCCCCACCCCCCCCCTCACCCCCAGCCCCCTCCCATCCCAACCCCCCCCCCCCCACAGACACTTACCGGCCGTCAGCGGGGGCGGAGTCACCCCGACACTCGTCACGAACAGACAGAAGGGTGAAGCAGATGTTTGGGGGGGGGGGGACATGCTGGAGACTCACAGTGGGGGGGTGTTAATGATGTTAATAATGAGTGTTAATGATGACACAACAACCCCCCCCCATGTTTCTGTGACATCATCAGATTCATGTCTGATCACACACACCTGAGGGTTAGCCTGAAGCTAACGCTAGCATCACACTGACTGTTTACACACACACACACACACCTGCCCCCCCCCGTTGCGACCCTCATTAGCGTGGGGGGGGCTGCAGTAATTGTGTGTCCGCGGTGATGTAATTACTTTTATGGCAGCCAGTGTGTCGTGAGGGCGCGGCTGGGGGGGGGTAAAACGATTAACAGCGCTGGGGGGGCTCCCTTTAAACTGAATGTGTGTGTGTGTGGGGGGGCAGATTAGAAATTATGTGCAGGTGAATTATATTCCAGATATTTTCCACTTTAGCGGTTTGTACATTCCTGGGAATTCTGGCTCTTCTGCTTGATTGTGTGTGTGTGTGTGTGTGTGTGTGGGGGGGGCATTTACATGTTGCAGTAAAATCTTCTCTAAACCCCCCCCCATCAGCTGAACAAGACGTACAAATGAGCGCAATAAAAGCTCGGTGCGGCGCTGGGAGAGCAGGCATCTGTCATCCTGATGGAATTAGACCGCGTTACCCACAATCCTCTGCTGCTCCCCGAACTACGCCGGGAAAAAAAGAGGAGAAGAAGAAGAAGAAGAAGGGGGATCCTGTCGCAGAAGAAGAGGGACGACGAAAGAAAACAGCCCGAGCTGAGGATGGATGATTGGGTGAATCAATCACAGACGACTTTGTGTGTGTGTGTGTGTGTGTGTGTGTGTGTGTGTGTGTGTGTGGGGGGGGGCTCCTGCAGGTGAGACCACGGGGCAGGACCGAGCAGAACCGTCCCGCTGGAAGTGGGTCAGCGGCAGGTAGAGGAGGAGGAGGAGGAGGGCGCTCGGATGAAGAAATGATGTGTAATATATGCAAAGGCAGGGGGGGGGGGGATTAAACTTCAAAGACACGGTCAGGGGGGAACGCCCCCCCCCCCCCCACCACCCCACCCCCCCTCTGTGAAAACAGCCTCACTATGAAAAGCTGTTTGTTTCGGTGCAGGTCACTTCATCGCTTCACTTGGCGAGCAGCTGATGGGACGAAGCCTCGGCGCCGGCCCTTTAATTCCCCCGCCCCCTTCACACCCCCCCCAACAATGGCGCCCTGACCCGGTGCCAGAAACCCATTAAAACCGAACAGAACCTTTTTTTTTTCGTCATGGAAGAGAGCGAGAGAGAGAGAGCGAGAGAGCGTTTGGTTCGTGAGCTTTATCGTTTCCATCCAGTTTGTACAAATACAACAACACAACTCTGTGTGTGTGTGTGTGTGTGTGTGTGTGTGTGTGTGTGTGTGTGTGGAGGATGTCGTCCACTGCCGTGACGTTAAAGTGGGCGTCGCCTCAAACGAACAGGAAGTGTTCTCCTTCGGCGACATCGTCACAACGCTCGAGTAAAAACCAAGTACACGTCCAATAAATATCCCCCCCCCCAAAAAAAACAACAACAACAACAAAAAAAAACAACAATTAAAAAAAATATGACGAGTGATTTCATCACCTTGAAAAAAAAAACCCGACAGGTTTTTGTTCGCTTGTTTCGTTAAAAAAAACAAAAAACAAAAAAACTTTACGCTGTAAAAAGGCACAAACAGACAAACAGGAAGTCCGTGAGGTGGAGGGCGGAGTCCAGGTGGATGAGTGACAGATGGACGACAGAGGGGGCGACGGATGAGCGCAGCAGGCGGTGACAGGTGGGGCGGGGTTAGTGGTGCTTGTTTCCTGCATGCAGTTTGAGCAGGGGGGGGTTAGTGGGTCGGTTCTGTTCGTGTCGGGGTGGGGGGGTTAGTGGTCGGTTAGCACCGGGTTTCTCCGCAGGCTGACGGGTCCGGGGGTGGGGGTGGGGGGGCGTCCGGTTCCGGTTCCGGCCCGGTTCCGGCCCGGCTCACACACTCACCCAGGGCTGCTCGAAGCTGTAGGTTCTCCTGCGGTCGTCCGGGTCGTCCGGGACGTTCTGGGCCTGCTGGAACTCCTGCCGCAGCCTCTGTATCCGGTCGTGGTTGCTGGGGGTTAGCCGGTTACTGTGGGGGGCGGGGCAAAAAACAGAGAGGGGGGGGGTGAGCGTGACAGGTCCATTGTGAACAAGTGACCCGGTTCCATCAGGCGGAAGAAGAACCGCAGAACCCAGAGCGGGCCGAGAACCCGGCTAATGCGCCTCTGATGTATTATTCATAACAAAGACCGGCGCTGAACCGTGAGCGGTACCACACCCCCCCCCCCACACCCCCTCCCCGGACCGAACGAGAACCGGACCTGGACTTGGGAGACCACATCAAACCGCATCTGTGTCTTAATCTGGCCTAATCTGTTTTTAATCTGTAGCTCTGCGCAGCGACGTCCCCGCAGGTTTCACACGTGGAAAAAGAAAAGCAGAGGAAACTAATTAACACGACCCCCCCTCACCTCCCCCCATGTGTGAATGAAGGAGCAGTGGGGGGGGATGATGGGGTGAGGTGGAGGAGGAGGTGGGTGGGGGGGTGGAGGCTTTTCAACTTTCCGACTTTGCCAGGAAATTCCCGGGGAGCGTCTTATCTCCGAAACCTGAAAGGTCAAACTTTTTCCACCAGCAAAGCTCCCGTGAGCTCACACAGGAAAACTGTCAGGAGACACACACACACACACACACACACACACACACACACACACACACACACACACACACACACACACACACACACACACACACACACACACACACACACACACACACACACACACACACACACACACACACACACACACACACACACACACACACACACACACACACACACACACACACACACACACACACACACTGGGTGAAACCACAGACTTGTTTACCTCCACGTCTCGCTCTGAATCACTGTAATAAAGTTTCATCCCAAACAGGCGGTCGGTCGGTTTATGGCGACGCGACGACCGCAAACACAACAACGGTCGCACAAACGTGAAACAGCCATTAACTCCAGACACACACATGCACACACACACACACACACACACACACACACACACACACACACACACACACAGCCAGAGCCAGAACCTGTCACATCTGCCTGACGTGCGACGCTCCGGCCCGACCCGCGGAGATCGAAGCTCCGACTGGATCAATCAGAGAAAGAGCAACTGTACGCACACACACTCACTCACACACACACACACACACACACACACACACACACACACACACACACACACACACACACACACACACACACACACACACACACACAGACACACACACTTCATCCCGAGGAGGTGCGCTCGATATCTGGCCCGGCTGCAGGAGGCTGAAAGGTCAGAGTCAGCGGGACTGAATAACAGAAGCCGTCTGTGCTCAGACGGGGGGGGTTCAGCTCGTGTGTGTGTGTGTGTGTGTGTGTGTGTGTGTGTGTGTGTGTGTGTGTGTGTGTGTGTGTGTGTGTGTGTGTGTGTGAGAAGATGTAACGTGTGAAACAGGAAACTGATGGAAGCTTGTAAAACCCAGTTTCACCATCTCCCTCTTTAAAATGAGTCGGGGGGGGGGGGTCCAGGACCTGGTCCGCCTCCGACCCCCCAAGACCGACCAGACCGGCTCCGCACCGCCGCCAGCTTCCAGTGGATCCGGATCAAGGAAGGTGGTCCGGTCCAGTAAGTGAAGGAGGCAGCTGAGGGGTCCGAGCCGGAATCCCCGGGATTACGGAATGAATGGTCTCCTTCAGGCGGGCGGCTCTTCACCCGGACCCACCGCGCTCGTAAATTTAACAAGCGCACCCAACCCCCCAGCCTGGACCAGCCCAGGTGACAGCGGCATCGTCCACATGCTAATCAGCAGCTGCTGATTCATAACAACACAAAGCGTGTGTTGTGCGTTATCTAATCTGGTTACTTCATAATAATCCAGTTTTTAATTAAACACCCCCCCCCTCCATTAAAGGTGTAATCTGTGGGGGGGGGCTGAATAAACATGTGCTCAGATGTTGTGATATGCAGAGGAGCCGGGGCGTGACGCGAATGCTCCCCCAAAGGAAACAGCTGTGGTTACTTTGTGTAATCTTATCAGATTGGGGGGGTGGGGGTGGAGGTGGGGGGGGTGCACCCTCTGACAAAGAGGCAGCAGCTGGCGGAGCGTCTGAAAAATGAAGCGAGATGCTGCGGACGATAATCCCGCCGCTATTGATCGAAAGACTGGCGGACAAGCTAGCCTCCGCTAGCGCGTGCTAACGGCTGCTGCTGCTGCTGCACCCCCGCCCCCCCAGCCGGGGTGGAGAGATTAGACGGGTGGAGAAGCCGCCGTCGGGCTCACGCCGACCCGCTCCTCCGGTGGATTACGGGCTTAACCCCGACACATCGATCAGCAGAACCCTGTGGATTAGACGCCGATCAATACACGAACAGATCACGTGCAGATCTCCTCCCCTCCCTCTGAGCCCAGGGGCCCGGCGAGCACGTTCTGTGACCCGGGACCGGACCGGACCGGACCGGACCCTCAGACACGAGGGGGGGGGGTCCAAAAAACGTGGAACCGGACCGCTGGTAGGAGAGCGTTATGGGTCGGTTCCTGCTTTGGTGAGGACGGGAAGGGAGGGGTTTGACTGACGCACGTCTCATGGGCCCGGCCCGACCCGGCCCGGTTCTGGTGGGGGTGTGTGTGTGTGTGTGTGTGTGTGTGTGTGTGTGTGTGTGTGTGTGTGTGTGACATTGAGAGGGAGACAAAAAAAGGAAATTGAATTGGAGCGACCTAATTTCTGGGACAGGTATCAGAGTCTGGCAGCATGGTGCTCGCTCTGTGAGTGTGTGTGTCTGTGTGTGTGTGTATGTGTGTGTGTGTGTGTATGTGTGTGTGTGTGTGTGTGTGTGTGTGTGTGTGTGTGTGTGTGTGTGACGGATGGAGGCCTCACTTGTAAATGGTTCCCATTTCCAGGGAGCAGCGTGACACCGGCCGATGGAAGCATCAGCGGCGTCTGATAAATCATCATCTGAGTCAAATTAGGATCCATTACCCCCCCCCCCCTCGCGGAGGGGTGTGTGAGTGTGTGTGAGTGTGTGTGTGTGTGTGTGTGTGTGTGTGTGTGTGTGTGTGTGTGTGTGTGTGTGGGGGCTGCATCAGAGGGAAAATGAGACCAGAGGCATCTCGTGACAGAGAGCGAGCGAGCGCTCAGAACCGAAGCGTCGACAAAGCCACGGCTCCTGCGGTCCCAGAACCAGAACCGGACTCGTTCTGTTCTTCGTGGCGCCCGTCCCACGAGACGGGTCAGACAGAACACGTGTCCCGTTTAAAAACGTGTTCCCAAACCCTCTCACGCCCCCCCCCCACCTCGATCCAGATCCAGATGAGAGTCTCCGGGGTACCGGAGCTGAAGTGCAGCGCTCCGTTCGGGCCGAGCGTTCCTTAAAAAGCAGAACCAGAGCTGCGGCTGAGAAACACAACCGGGCCGCTTCAAACACACACACACACACACACAGACTCTCTTCTTCTCCCCCAGTCAACCCCCCCCCGACCCGGCCCGACTCGCGGCGGCGCTGAGGACCCGGCCCGTCCGCAGGTGGAGGCTCGTGTGTGTTGCTGGGGTCTGTAATTTTCCGCTCTGCAGAGACTTATCCAGACCCGAACCCAAACGTCCATCGAGACCAGACGTAATTACACCCCCCCCCCCCGAGCATTAAAGCGGATCCGGATCGCGGCGGCGGACCCGAACCCGGCTTGATGAAAGTGCCGGGTCAGAACCGGAGCCTCACACACAGATTACCTGCCCAGGTAAGTGCAGCCTTCACAGTGGCGTTAATGAAAGGCCACGGTGCATTCTGCTGCGGACAGGTGATACACACACACACACACACACACACACCCCTCCTGGAGAGGCACACATCACCCTCTGCCCCCCCCCCTCAGGGGGGTGGGGGGGGTTACTGTCTGCTTCCTGCCAGACAAAGCTCCTCAGACTCCTGTCAAAGCGTCTCCTAACAAGGTAGCTGCAGCTGTCCCCCCCCCCATGAGACACTGAGGATGTCTGCTTGTGTGTGTGTGTGTGTGTGTGTGTGTGTGTGTGTGTGTGTGTGTGTGTGTGTGTGTGCGTGTGTGTGTCCATATCTTTAAGGTTTGGACTCACAAAAACAAAAAAAACGCTGATAAAGAAAGACACAATTTTTCTTTTTTCTCTCGATCGACATAAAAAAAACTAATTAATACAGTTTCAGGCAGGTTACCCCCCCCCCCTCGCCCCCCCTCCACTGCCCCCGCCCCGCTGCCCCCCCCCCATCCTGATGCAACAGAGAGACACACACATGAAAAGACACCCATCAAAGAGCAGCACCCATGGAAAAACTCAAAGGGGTGTCACACAGTCTGCAGCAGACACCCGTCACACGGTTCTCCATGGTTCAGATCCCGAGGGGGGGGGGGAGGGGGGGGGCTGTCAAGATGCCTGGATGGGAGCTGTTTCTTTTTTTTGGGGGGGAGGAGAAAAATCCAAACTAAAAAGGAATCACAATGAAACTGGAAGAAATCAGGCTACGTCCTGGCACGAGGCGGACTAATCGCTGGAGGAGCTGCAGCCTGTGACTACCAGGGCCATGAATAAGGCATTATGGGTAAAAAAAAAAGGGGGGGGGGTGCTTAAGTGTCCCACTTTAAAAAGCCTGTGTCGGCCATTAGCCGAGCTGTTTGACGTGATGGACCGGCGCCGCCCCGCGGGGATCGACCCGGCTCGGGATGCAGAGGTGGCGGCGTGTTGCTGTTCATCATGCCCTGTAACAGCTGTGTGTGTGTGTGTGTGTGTGTGTGTGTGTGTGTGTGGGGGGGGTAACTGTGTCTGATGGCCGCCGTCTCATCAGCGAATAAAAGTCTTCAATCAGCTGCGATGTCGCAGAGGATTGATCGGGCACATTAGAACAGTTTATCCTTCATTTATTTGTCCTCCTACATTTTCATATCTGCCAGACTGGAAACCTAATGCGCCCCACACACACACACACACACACACACACACACACACACACACACACACACACACACACACACTCCCCCGTCAGCTCGTCTTATTTGTAAAGCTGCCCCCCCCCTCCTTTGTCTCTCAGGGACAGAAACTATGTGCATAAATTTATGTTCAGCCTCCTGGAGCTCCATAAAAAATAATCATAAATAATTTTTTATTCTCAAAAAGGATTTTAATTTTTTTTTTAATAAAATAAAATAAAGTAAAAAAACCAAACATATATTGATGTAGAAGTCTCAATAAATTTTTTTGTAAAACTAAAAATAAATAAATAAATAATCCCACCACCTGTTTTAAGTGCTGGTTGACAGTGTGTGTGTGTGTGTGTGTGTGTGGATCCAGATGCGGCGTGTAAAACGTTTACTACACTAAAACATAAACAAACTAACTACTGGTAAACAAACAAACAAACAAACAGCGGAGCTCGTACCTTCTCCTGTGAGTGTGTGGTCGCTGTGGGGGGGGGTGTCCACGGAGCGTGAAAATGCACAGAATTGAAAAGTTAGTTCACGGCAACAAAACAGGAAGCCATGCTAGGGGGCGGGGCAGGGGGCGGGGCCTCTGTGTGTGGGTCTGTCATCACCACTTCCTGAATATGGGAATCAGATCCACACGGGGGGGCACCCCCTCCCTCCAGGGACAGATCGGTTAGCACAGACACTTCCTCGTGTCCGCTTTGTTTGATTGATCCGATTATTGATTATGGCCTCTTTGTTTCGGGACGTTTGACAGACTGAACCCAGATCAGATCTAACAAGTCCCCCCCCCATGGATAAAGACGGGTTGGACAGTGGACGGTGGTGGCCGAGCTAAACCGCAGATCAATACCGATCAGCGTGACACGATCACAAATACGCTGGCTGATGAAGGACCGCCCCCCCACCTTCATAATGACAGCCAATCAGGGCGGGTCGCTGAGGTCGCAAATAAAAGCTAATGTCATTAATAAAAAAACTGCAGATGACATGGGGGGAGGGGGGGCGGGGCGTCCTCGCCATGATCGGTTTAATTGATCGGCCGGCGAGTAAGAGACTGCCGCTCGGCCGCCGTGACATAAATCAAGTGTTAAAAGGACGATCGCGGGGACTCCAGCGCATATTGATTAGTCATTATTTGTGCTAACGGGCCTGAGGGACCGGGGGGTAATCTATTATCTGAAGAGGGGGAGACAGGGATCAATAGGTCTGACTGGTTCACTAACACAGGAAAAGTACAAGTTACATATTACATGTCAATAACATGTAACTAAAGAAAGAGAGAGAGAAGGAAGAAAGAGAGAGAGAAGGAAAGAAAGAAGGAAAGAAGGAAAGAAGGAAAGAGAGAAGGAAAGAAAGAAGGAAAGAAGGAAAGAAAGCAGTAAAGAGAGAAGGAAAGAATGAAGGGAAGAAGGAAAGAGAGAAGGAAAGAAGGAAAGAATGAAGGGAAGAAGGAAAGAGAGAAGGAAAGAAGGAAAGAAAGAAGTAAAGAGAGAAGGAAAGAAGGAAAGAGTGAAAGGAAGAAGGAAAGAGAGAAGGAAAGAAGGAAAGAGAGAAGGAAGAAAGAGAGAGTGAAGGAAAGAAGGAAAGAGAGAAGGGAAGAACGGAAGAGTGAAGGAAAGAAGGAAAGAGAGAAGGGAAGAACGGAAGAGAGAAGGAAATAAGGAAAGAGTGAGGGAGCTGTCAACGCCTCGTCACTGCTTCCTTCTCCTCCGTTAAACTCTCACTCTCTTCCTCCCTCCATCTCTCTGGAGGCCCCCCAGGAGGACTGGGTCTGGGTCTGGATCTGGTTCTTGTCAGACCTCGCTGGAACAGGATCCGTGTGTGTGTGTGTGGGGGGGGCAGTAAGGATCAGGTAATGAGGACTAATTCACCCCCCCCGCAAGAACGTGGTGAATAAACAAGAGCTGGGTCGGTCACATAAGAAAAATAAAATAAAATAAAGTAATAAAAAATTTGAATTAAAATATATTTTTTAAAAGTAAAATATTATTAAAATAAAAACTCTTAATGGTAAAATAAAAAAAAAGGTTCTACCTCGTATCAAAGCTGAGCGGGAAAAAAAAAGAGTTCTGTGAAATATGCAAATTAGTTTAATGAGCTTTTAAAATGACTGTGTTTAATTAAACAGAGAAAACAACTTTTACAGCCGTGTGTGTGTGTGTGTGTGTGTGTGTGTGTGTGTGTGTGTGTCTTAATCCCAAATGCAGTTACACTTATTAAAGTGTGTGTGTGTGTGTGTGGGGGAGGGGTGTACAAACAGCGGGGGCACAAATTCAATTCAGAACACGAGGAAGAACAACATGTGATTAATCCCTAATAAAGCCGTCGTCTTATTCTGAAATCCATCCCGCCAAATTAAAAGACCTGCGTCACATGATTTTCCTGAACTTTTCAAACGGTTTCAAGAATAAAACGAGGTCAGGAACAGACACCGTGGTCCCCCCCGACCCGACAGAACCAGCGGTCCGGTACCTGCCGACCCGATGTTTCTGAAATAGTCGCCATGGAAACCAGACAAACGCGGTTTCAGGCCGATGCTCGAACCTGCGGGCGTCGTGCGCTCTCCCACGACAGAACTGAGCCCAGATCCATCCATCACACACACACACACACAATCTGAGCCCCCGGGGTGTGTGTGTGTGTGTGTGTGTGTGTGTGTGTGGGGGGCTCAGGCTGCACGATTCTCATATTGTTCTGTGGCAACAATCATCAAAGCATGAAAGTCCCCTGAGGCGAACCACAACACACCAGTTCACACGGTGTGTGTGTGTGTGTGTGTGTGTGTGTGTGTGTGTGTGAGAAGGGGGGGGGCAGGGTTCTGGTGCTGTTCTGCTGTGCGACCGCCGCCGCCGCTGCCGCCATCACATGAGAGGACGGGCCCCGAGGCGAACGCCGCATCTCCACGTCTTTGTAAAAAGTTCACATCCAGAGCGACGAACCTTCATCGCACAAGAGAGGATTCCTAATCAGCGTTTAACACCCGCAGGGAGACACACACAACACACACACACGCACACACACACACACACACACAACACAACACATCAAAACCTCCCTCCACACCGGGGCCGCCGCCGCCACGAAAAGAGACTCCTCTCACACAGTATCGCTAATGATTAGCCGCCGCCGAGACGGTTCTCACACAGAACACTTCAAAGAACCGCGGAGACCCGGAGAAGATCCAATTGCGTTAATGGGCCCCGGGCCGGAACCGCCAGAACCCGTCGATAGATGTCACGGGCCGTTTAAAGACGAGGGCGCTGATGTAATTTTCCCGCGAGAGGACGTGTCTCCTTGATGTGAGAGGACGTGCCGTGCAGAAAGACGCGTGGTGTGTGTGTGTGTGTGTGTGTGTGTGACGAGCCGCGGCGGAACACGGCGCTGATCAGAACCGGGTCGGGCCGCCGTAACCGTCTTTACTTCAGAGCGGACTCCCCGGGTACTGACAGCACGAGAGAGACGTTTCCTCGCCCGACACGTCCGTGATGCTGAGCATCATCACAGCAGGAAGTGAAGGTGTGTGTGTGTCTGTGTGTGTGTGTGAGTGTGTGTGTGTGTGTGTGTGTGTGTGTGAGAGTGTGTGTGTGGGGGGGGTGGGGCCGTGAAGCGTGCAGCCACATTAACAGTGAATGTTACAATACACGAGGAAGACAGCGAGGAAGAGGAGAGGATGTTGCAACACGCTGTAACCCCCCAGGAAAACTCCACCGCAGCCCCCGGCACACACACACACACACACACACACACACACACACACACACACACACACACACACACACACACACACACATCCTCAAACAAAAAGAGACAGAACCATCTGGGTTTTTAAAAACCCAGAACCGTGGTTCCGGACCCGCAGTCCATCAGCGTGGACATAAAGTCCTCACCTCTCATTCCAGCCCGGGAACGAGCCCTGACAAAACCCAGAGCCCCCCCCCCACCCCCCCCCCACCCCCGGGGCAGAACCTCTCTCTCTCGGCCCGGGTCCAGGACTTGGACGGGCCTGGCCCGACTCCCCCTCCGTACAGAACCTCCGCCGCAGACGAGCAGATGTCGGCTCGTGTATAATCGTTAGTTTGCGTCGCGCCGATGAAAGAACCCGCAGGTTCTGCCGAGACAGAACCGACCGCGGACCGGAGGGGTCCCCCTCAGGTCCGGATCAGAACCGGTCCCCCAGAGTTCGGACTGGCGCTGGTCCGACGGCAGATCTGGGTCCCCCGGGCGTTAACGGAGAATAAACACAGGGTGAAGTTTGTGGGAGGATTGTGCAGGTTCGACCGGGTCGTAGCTTGAAGTCTCTGTGTGTGTGTGTGTGTGTGTGTGTGTGTGTGTGTGTGTGTGTGTGTGTGTGTGAAGGGGAATGACACACACACACACACACACACACACACACACACACACCACCCTATCAGCCCATACAAAGCATTAAGACAACAGATCGTGTCTGTTTGCCGTCTCTGGTGTGTTTGTGTTACAACACCCCCCCATCCACACACACACACACACACACACACACACACACACACACACACACACACACACACACACACACACACACACACAGGAGGCCTCTTCCTCCCCCAGCACAGATGAAATGTAATGGAGGTGATTCAATAAGAGCCCGGGCCTCGGGGGGAGGAATCGAATCACGGCGGCTCCCCCGGCGCCCGCCGCTGCCTCGCGGTCACGACGAGGGAAAACGATTCTCAGCAAACGGTTCGATAACACGACGCAGAGCGGAGGACGCCGCACGCCGCGGTGAGGGGGGGGGCACGTCTTTGGGGGGGGGCAGAGACACTGGAGCTTTGGACAATATTGTGCTTGGCAGAGGGAAACAGAGACCGACCGGGTCCCAGCGGCGAGGTTACGCAACGCAGGGGCGTGTCTGCAACCTGACACGCAAAGTGACGACCACACACACACACACACACACACGTGTGCGCCCGCTCCGAACATGGCGGATCGGGTCGATCCCCCGAGGCCTCGAGAACTTTCCGACGGGTCGATTTAAAAGTAAAAAAAAAAAAAAAACCCAGGAGGTTCTGGTTTTCTAATCCGGGCCCAGTGGATCGCCGGGTTGTGTGAGGAAGGGGAGTGTGTGTGTGTGTGTGTGTGTGTGTTGATGATGATGATTGTTTCTACAGTGGCACCCCCCCACAGCATGACTCATCATCTCGTGACGATCATGATGCGGGACCACGCAGCCACAGGGAGCGTGACGTCCCGTTAGCCGTGACCGATTCGAGTTCGTGAGATGCGGACGAGCCCGGACAGAACCGCAGACTGGGCCGCTGGAAAAGAACCCCCACCCCTACCTCCACCCATCCACCCCTACCTCCACCCATCCACCCCCCACCCATCCACCCCACCCCCACCCAGAACCAACTGAACTCAAAGTGTTGCTGAAGGGAAAAATAACATTTTCCTGTGTGCTCGCCGTCGTGTTTTTGCTTTGATTCAATCTCCTTAAGCTCCAGTTTCAGCTCCAATCCCAGAATAATAACCCCTGCCCCCCCTCCTGGGCCCTGGCATGGCGGGGTCTCCTTCACTTCCTGTTGGGTCGGGGGGGATGGGGGGGGGGGGCACAGGAAAGGAACTTCCTGCTCCTTGTATTTTTCTTACTATCGGGGATCTGGAACCTGATCTTGGGGGAGTCAGCAGCTGCGTCCGCGCTCGCAACTTTTTTTTTTTTTTTTTGTGTGTGTCTGCGAGCAGGAAGTGATGTAACATCATTGTGAGTCGTACAAAAAAACCCAACAACACAAAAACAAAAAACAACAACAACCGCAGAGCGAGAGAGAAGTGAGAGCGGCTGCAGGCCAACGAAATACCACTTCACTGCTGCGTACATATGTACTGCGTGTACATATATATACTGTACATACTGCATACAGACGCACACGCCCAGGCACGCACACACACACACACACGAAACACCCCATCATTTGCTAATTTGGGATTAGCCTGATGAAGAATTTGTAAGATTAAACAATTAACAAAGAAATCACTGCTAATCCTTTAGTTTGCTTATGTGGTCTTTTTTTGGGTGGGGTGGGGGCCGTCTCTTACAAAAGTTGTTGCCCCCCCACAACACACACACACACACACAACTATAATCTCATAGGATGGAGAGATGCCAGTGTCTTATGTTTCAGCAACACAAACACGCAACAAAAATAAACACAACAAAAAGAAAAATACTGTGACAACAGCAGTGTCGTGAATTATGAATCAGCTGATGGGGGGGGGGTGTCTGAGGCCTTTCAATCAGGCCCCCCCCCCCCTCCCCCTCCACCCCCCCATGACAAATCCATCAGACTCGCACATCTCTGTTCATCGATCGGAGAACGAGCGGCATCAGATGCTGCTGAACACAAAACACACTGTGATCTCAGTGGGGGTGGGGGGGTGGGGGTTGTATTTCTGAGATGACTGACAGCTGTCAATCAGACGGGCCGAGGCGGCGGCGGACTTTCGCGGAAACATGAGAAGTGGCGGGGGAAGCGAAAAGGGCGGAAACCAGAGAGGGAGAAAGGTCGAGGGAGACAGAACGAGAGACGGATATTTAAAGGTTTCCACCCCCCCACAGAGAAACCCCCCACACACACACACACACACACACACACACCCCACCCCCCCCTGAGAACAGGGCGGGCGGCGAGCTGACATTTACCACCTGCCTTCTGTTGCTCTGATTATTTTCTCCTGGAGGTGCGAGAGTCGTCTCTGCACAATCATGCTGCCTCACAGCCCCCCCCCAACACACACACACACACACACACACACACACACAGGGGAAAAGTTTACTGAAATCCCATTGGTCTGTAAACCCCGCCCCCTTACCTGTCTGCAGACGGGGGCCGGTCGGAGCGGGCCTTGCTGACTTGCGTGTAGAGGGAGTCCGAGTGCTGGTGGTGCGGGTGGTGCGGGTGGTGCGGGTGGGGGTAGCTGTCGCGGGGGCTGCGGGGGTGGCCCCGCCCCCAGTCCGCGGGGCTGATCCCGGCGTACGTGTGCTCCTCCTCCTCCTCCTCATACTCCTCCAGGTCGTCGTCCTCTTCGTCCCGGGACGGCCTCTCGGGGGAGCGGCCCAAGTCCAGGATCTCGGCGTAGTCCCGCTCGCGGGCCTGGCGCTCCCGCAGCTCCCGGGTCTTGGCCTGGATCCTGATGGAGGAGGAGGGGGGAGGGGGTGTGTGGGGGGTGTGAGTCCAAAACAACAACAACAACAACAACAACAACAACAGGATGAGGTCACAACAAAGCTGCGCTGCGGTTAAACTCCCGCACGTTTAGATTTTACAACAGGAACTGAACTCAATTCATCTCATCTGGGTCAGCTTTTATTTACCCCCCGATAATACCATAAACAATGCATAATAGCCCCCCACACCTGCCCCCCGGGGCACCGCCCCCGACAACAAAAGCACTTTGTGTTCGCAGAGTGCTGCTAATGTATAGCTGCCAACGCACACGTACGCTCTTTAGGCCATTATCTTGTGAATAACTGGCAACACCGTTTTGTACGTGTGTGTGTGTGTGTGGGAAACAGCTACTATAGCGCAGCCCCCCCATAATTACAGCCTTGCCAATTATCAGAGCTTTACAACCACCAATTATCGTCCCGCTCTCGTTTCTCCAGCCCCCCCTCCTCTTTTTTTAATGGGGGGGGGGGCTGGAGAAAGCAAATGGGACAGCTGCAAGGGTGGTGATGAGGTGGGAGGGGCCTAAGTGTGTGTGTGTGTGTGTGTGTGTGTGGGGGGGGGCTCAGCAGGCTAAAAGAAATGTGTTGCATGATGTAATAATAATAATGGAGGCGACATGCAAACTTACTGCAGAGACTTGTGTGCGCTCAGCAGTTATCCAATGAGGCAGGAGGAAGCGAGGGTGTGTGTGTGTGTGTGTGTGTGTGTGTGTGTGTGTGTGTGTGTGTGTGTGTGTGTGTGTGTGTGTGTGTCTATCTTTAAACCCAGAGGGAAAACTGCTCTGCAGCCACCGGCTGTGTACACAAGCAGAGAGGCTGATAAGATAAGACCACACGCACCCCCCCCCCCCCCACATGACCATGCACCGGTGGGGGGGGGGGGTGAGGAGGAGGAGGAGGAAGGAGGTGGTCTCTCCTCCGCTCTTCTTTTAAACCACCTGCCCCCCCACCCTCCCCAATCTAAAATGTGCCCTCGACCGTCCCTCGTCCTCCGGCTGAAGGTAAACTGCTGAGTCATGACCCTGAAGATAAGCGACTCAGCAGAAATCATCCCCCACTTTGGGGGGGGGGTTTGCGTGCTTCCCTTGCACGTCGCTGCACCTGATTTGCTGCCACGAGACAGATCCGCACGAACGGAGAAACTCGGCGAGCGCCGTGGCGACGGGAAGCGAGCGCCCGCTGATTAGCGCACGGCGCTCTGAACTTTCGGCGGCGTGGCGGGCGCCGTCCGCCGTGACATTTGACGGCGACCTCGCGCCAATTAGCACTAAAGACTCGGCCGTTATCGTGTCACTGGACGATCGGCGGCGGCGGGAATCACAAACCAAATTTTCATAATGAGCCACGACTCCTGCGCCGCCACCGCGGGAATTAATTAACCGGTGGGGCAGTAATGGCCTTGGCATTTATTCATACACACCCCCCCAACTGGCACCATGTGGGAAAACCCTGCGCTCCCATTGGTCGCCGGGTGAGAAACACTTCCTGAACTCTAACTCAGATTAAAAACAACTGGGAGATTCAATCGCATTCTGGACATGTTGGCCCCCGGTCCCGGTCCCGACAGGGCCCGGTGCCCGGCCCAGCTCAGCTCAGCTCGGCTCGGCTCGGCCTGGCTCGGCCTGGCTCGGCCCGGCGGACCTCACCTCTCCTGCTCCAGCCTCATCTTCATCGTCTCCTCCTCGGAGGCCGTCGTCTCCTCGGGCCTCCACTTGCTGGAGCCCTTGCGGTCCATCTTCTCGCCGGGACGCTCGTCCTTCCGGTGCTTCCCGAACCTGCGGGGTGGGGGGGGGGGGGGGGCAGAGCGCAGTCGGCGGTTACGTGGCGGCTCGGATCTCACGGGGCTCTCGAGGTGACGGCCAGAACCCGGGCCAGAACCCGGAGTCCTGTGATCCGACTGCAGGTGCGACTTTACACTCCAGCGAGCCCTCAAATGAAAACGTCTGAAAAGTGCTTCTCTCGACTTCAAACCCAATCTGGTTCGTTTAAAGTTGTCAATGGCGTGTGTGTGAGTGTGTGTGTGTGTGTGTGTGTGTGTGTGTGTGTGTGTGTGTGGGGCAGACTCGGCCCCGTCACAGTAATTTTATTCATGGGGAGGGAGCGACGCTTAACGAAAGACGAGCCCAGATATTTCAGCTTCATCGACTCGGTATAAAGCTGCAGAAATGACTTTGGCAGCGCGCTCGCCTCCACAATGAACCGCCGCCATTATTCACGGGGAAATTGGTCTGCAGAGAATATGTACGACTTCTAAAGAGACCACAGTGTGTGTGCGTGTGTGTGTGTGTGTGTGTGTGTGTGTGTGTGTGAGTGTGTGTGAGCGCACTCGTGACAAGAGAGAAAAAGAAAGAACACACGCAAGAAGAGAAACTCAATGAATGAAACATGAAAAGCAAAAAAACCCCTACATGACGGTGAGGGAGTACAAAGACGAGCACAAGAGGTGTGTGTGTCTGTGTGTGTGTGTGTGTGTGTGTGTGTGTGTGTGTGTGTGTGTCTGTGTCAGCGTGTATCTGTGTGTCTAAGGCAGGAAGATAAAAAAAGTAAGGTGAAGGGAAGAGAAAGTCGCAGATCAAAAGCAAAGTGAAGAAGTGAAAGAGCAGAATGTGAGTGTGTTTAAGAATTAAAGAGCGCAAATCACCTCCATGTGAAGAGACACACACAGGTGTGTGTGAGTGTGTGTGCGTCAGTGTGTGAGGTGTGTGTGTGTGTGTGTACGTTCACAAGAAAGAGAATGGAAAACAAGGGAAACACAGTAAATCAATGACAAACACCGGAGAGAAAAAAAAAGAACAAAACAAGCAAATGATTCTGGAGGAAAAAAAAATGTGTTGTGTGTCTGTGTGTGTGAGTGTGTGTGTGTGCGCGAGTGTGTGTTTGTGTGTGAGTGTGAGCAAAACAGAAAGAAGAAAAACAACACAAACAAACAGACTGAATGGGTCAGTAAGAGAAACACACACACACGCAGTCTTAACGAACCACATCATGTTAATTAAAGCGTGTGTGAATCTCAATTGGTGTGTGTCCCCCCAACACACACACACACACACACACACACACACACACACACACACACACACACAGACGCACACTGTATTACACGTTAAAGGAACGTTTCCCATCCTCGTGACGTGACGACAACAGATGCTGACGCACAGACCAAGAGATCAGAGCGACGAGGAGGAGCTGCAGTGTGTGTGTGTGTGTGTGTCTGTGTGTGTGTCTGTGTGTGTGTCTGTGTGTGTGTGTCAGGTCCATTACCTGATTAATTGAAGTGGTGCTGTGAGAGAGAGTGACGGCTGGCGGTTAATGCTAAAAGCAGGAGCCATCCATCACAGCGAGGGACGGTCGACGCTTTCTCTCTACACGCCGCTAACTTTCATTAACAGCCCCTTAACACACACACACACACACACACACACACACACACACACACACACACAGAGAAAACTAACAAACAGTCAACGGGATCGGCCGTGACACCGGGGCGTTTAATAATCTAATACCCGCGGCGGCGCCGGACCCGTCTCGGCCCATGAGCCGTGCTAACGATGCTAATTCAACCTGCACGTGCTAAACGTTAGCATGCTAACGCTCTCGCCATTGTTTCCTTCCTGTGTGACGCGTTGTACTTCCTGTTTCCCGGGGCGCCGCGAGCCACGTCTCACTTTACGGACGCGAGTTCAGCTCGCCAGTTTGATAAACAGAAACGGGCCGTGATGTTTTTTTTTTTTTTTAATCCTGCAGATTAAAACAGACACGCCGCACAAATTACAGCGTGAGCTAGCTAAAACACGTCACGAAAGCCTGTCGCGGCGCGGGGCTTTCTCCGAGTTCAGGCCTGTTCATTTGTTCATGACAGCACAAGCATGCACACACACACACACACACACACACACACACACACACACACAGCCATTGCAAAATTAGCGCAGCCCTCAAAATTTCTGGGCAGCGACGTTCTTTGCCGATGCCAAGCTAACAGACCGGGTGTTGTTTCTGAGTCCAAGAGATGATCAGAGGGAGGGAGAGTGTGTGTGTGTGTGTGTGTGTGTGTGTGTGTGTGTGTGTGTGTGTGTGTGTGTGTGGTGGGGGGGCTGGCAGGCTGTTCAGTTGGCAGGGGTGGATGGTAATGAGGCTTTGATTGGGACTGAGTGTGAGGCCTTCGAGACATGAGAGGGTCAGGCAGTGGCAGCTCTGTTGATCACACACACACACACACACACACACACACACACACACACACACACACACACACTCCTGACTTCATCCAAACACAAATCAAAGCGCGACCTCCCTGACACCCGTGCGCCGAAGGCCTCGCGTTCACACACACGCTCAGACGCACAACACTCGTCGGGAGCTGTTGACACGCTGTACAGCCACTCTGTGTGTGTGTGTGCGTGTGTGTGTGTGTGTGTGTGTGTGTGTGTGTGTGTGCGCCCTCGACACGTCCGCACACTCTGGTTTGGACGCACACTTCCCGCCGAGCGACACGTGCGAATCCCGACAACCTTTTGCATATATTTTCCGTCTCAGCGACACGTTAGCTGCTCAGCGCCGCCGCGGTTCTTCGCTCACATGACCTGCCAATCAAACTGCGGGACGTTTCCTGGAAGGTGCGTTTGTTTTGTCTACTGCTGCTGCCGGTGGTGCCCACCCCCCACATTTTCATTATTAAAGCCAGAAGAGGTGTACGTGCAGTAGGAATAATATTTTTGGTTTGCTGGTGATGAAGGTGAATAAGTGACATTTAATCTAATTCGAAGCAGATTATTATTTACATTAGATTATTACAAAATAAGCGGCTGGGCTCAGGCCGGACCTGATCAGATCGGACCGGACCGGGCCTTAACGGAGCGGAGCCGACGAGGCAGCGCACAGCAGTCGTTATCGCGTGGGAGGTGAAGAGGAGCGCTGCACTTTTACTGTGTGTGTGTGTGTGTGTGTCGGCTGCAGCGCCGTGGGTGTGGATTTAAAATATTTCTGTACGAATCTGCGGTTTGTGTGTGTGTGTGTGTGTGTGTTCCTTCTAATCATTACCGTGTGTGAACTTTGCCTCGACTGCAGTATTTGTCACTGATTACTCCTCTGAGTGTGTGTGTGTGTGTGTGTGTGTGTGTGTGTGTGTGTGTGTGACTGTTCCTGGATCAGTACCGTAAGCTCGTCTGAAGCGATCCCACCTGTTTGACACAGAGCCCTGCTGGCTTCAACCCTGCGGGGGCCCCTGGGGCCACCCCTGGGGGCCCCCCAGGGGCCACACACACACACACACACACACACACACACTGCTCTCCTTTACTTCCTGCTCAGCATCTCCAAACACAAATAACTTTTGACTTTTTGGTGGTTTTACCTGAACATGTCCCCGAGTCCCTTCAGGACGCCCTTCTTGGCCTTTCCCTTGTCTTTGTCCTTGTCCTTGTCCTTGTCCTTGTCCTTCACTCCGTCCTGCTTCTTCTTCTCCTTCCCTCCCTTGTCTTTCTCCTTCTTCTTCTCCTCCTTGGAGCGGTTGGTGCCGTTGACCAGCGGCTTCTCGGCGCCGGGCAGCGGCGTCGGGTCGGCCACCGTGGACACGGAGTCCCGCCCCGACCGCGAGCTCTCCTCCGTGTCCTCCTCCACTGAGGGGGGGGGGGGGATGGAGGGAGGAGGTGAGCTCTAACAAATCAATAACTTTAATAAAATCAAATCCATGAGTCTGATAAATGTGGAATTACGGAGCCGAAGGGATTTGTTACGAGCGACGAGATAATCACCAGGGAACTAAACGATGACAACACTCAGGTTACGCAACCTGAGATCCACTGTGTGTGTGTGTGTGTGTGTGTGTGTGTGTGCGCGCGGCGCCACGACTCAGCGATCCGCCACAGCCACAAGCAGCCGCCGAGCGTCAGCCACTCTCATGCACGTCGGGCGTTTGTTTTTAGTAAAAACCACGATGCAACAACCAGGAAGTCGTCACTTTTCATTTCCTGTTCGGGGGGGGCGGTGTCTTACGTGTCTCCATGCCCTCGTCCTCTTCCTCCGCGGCGGCGGCCGGCCGGTCGTAGGACTTGTCGATGGCCGCCCTGAAGCTCTCGTTGCAGCCCCGCCCCCTGATGATGCGGGGGCGTGGCCGGTGGAAGGGGAGGTCCCCGTTGAGGGTCGCCTCGGCGACGGCCGTCTGGAGGCTCTCCAGCGAGCTGGACTTCTTCAAGCCCAGAGACGGGCCCACGTCCTTGGTGGAGGAACCTGACGGAGGGAGGGGGGGAGGGGGGTAGAGAGGCGGAGGGGAAGGGGGGGGGGGGCGTGACCGTGAATCCACGTGTGACCTCTGACCTCGATTAATGACCCGGCAAACCTCGGCGGACGAGGACACGCTACGTTCGGACCCCGTTTGTCGTTACCAAAAGGTGTGCCGGTCTGTCCCGCCCCCGTCCCGTCCCGTCCCCTTAACGTCCCCTTAACGTCTCACCGACACCCGTCCCGAAAGGCTTTTCACGCCACGCGCCCGCCTCCATTTAACGGCTTCGCACCGGCGCCGCTCGCTTCAGTCACAGTTCGGTGGCTCGGCGTCAAACATAAAAAATTCACATCTGACAAAAGGCATTTATTCAAAAACATGAAACACTCTTTTCTCATTTTTAAACAACCCGGGGGAGAGTGTGTGTGTGTGTGTGTGCGCGGTTGTGTTGGGTCACGCAGCCGATTCAGGAAATAGAAATAAAAGAGATAAGCAGAGCGACGCGGGGCGAGCTCGGTGGATTATTGCGGCCCGGCGGCGAATAATCTGCGTCAGCGTGTTTGCACAGAGTGACACGCGTCTGCAGATAAACCGCAGGAAGTTAAGCTCCTCGCCACACGGGGGGTCAGATCGGACCCGACACCGGACAGGAAATCACCTGACGTCAGCGTGTCACGAACGATCGGCCTAAACCTGCACGCGGTCAATAAACCTGTCAGCCAATCAGAGTTGAGGAGGAGCTGGCGATCACGCCTCCATCTCTCCCAACCCCTCGTCTCCTCCGCTGCACGCCGTCAACCCCCCCCCCCCGCCCCCACCCCCACCCCCACCCCCAGACCCGACAGTGATGGATGGCTCGCCGTCGGCCCGCCGCCTTAACCGAACACGGAGCGCCGCCGCTGCGCACGAATCAATTAGCGCCACGGCCGAGAAAATGAAATCGGCCTTGAAGCTGCGGCGGCGGCGGCGGAGACGACCCCCCCCCCAACCCGCGAGTTCGCCGCCTGGATTTACATTCGCGGATCAATACGTGCGATTTAAAGCCGTTCCCGCGCAATTTGTGTCACGTCACCGCGCCGCTCGCGGATCGATCGCACAAACAGGCGAAGGAGGAGGAGCTTCCTCTGTACCTGTCCTTACCTGTGTCGATCTCGGGACGAGGGGTGAGGTTAATCTCGTCGGCTACTGTTAAAGGAAGGAGGGGGGGGGGGGGGAGAGAGAGAGGGGGGTTCAGTTAGTTTTCACGACATTCCTCATGCAACAAACAGGCGGCGCCGCAAACGTCACACGCCGTCGTCTCAGTAAGGATGGGGCGCCATGCGGGGGGGGGGGGGGGTTGAGGTTGAGGTGGGGGGGTGGGGGTGGGGGAGCGATCAGACGTGCAGTGATATCAACACGGTGCAGAGTGGCAGCGAGATTAGATGAGATTACAGTGAGCGCAGGCGGAGCGGCCGAAGCAATCAGCGAGCGTTCGGCGAGCGCTTCAAGGTGAGTCGACACGGGGGGGGGGGGATACATTAAAAGGTAAGGAACAGTTATGAATAAGTGAGGGAGGGGTGGGGTGGGGGGCAGCGGCGTGCAGGGGCGTGCGCTCAAGGTGACGTGAAATCGGATCCTTGGAGGTTCCTAAAACGCCGTGGGTTTTATTCACGCTGGAGACGCTGCTTGTCGTATGGGGGGGGGTTCTGGGTGGGTGTTTTTTTTGGGGGGGGGGTTCTGGGTGGGTGGGTGGGTGGGGGGGTCGTACCTAGATCCATGCTCTTGGACTTGCGCGTCTTGATGATCTCGAGCTGGGCGGCGTCTCCGAACTGCTTGGTGCGTTTCTCCGACATGCTCTGGCGTCCGAACCCCTCCCTCTGGAATGCGCCGTCCGGGTGGTTTTCATCCGTCGCTGGGGGGCCGCTGGACAAAGGGGGGGGGTTAGAAAAGACCTTATATGGTAATATATATATATATATATGCAGAAGGTCACGTGTCCTACCTCTCCATCTGAGCGGGCAGCTCTTGGGCCCACGGCGGCGTCACGTCGGCGCCGAAGCCCACGTCGTCGTGGGAGCTGGAGGACGACTGGTCGGAGAGGTGGGGCGGGAGGAGCGGCGGCCCGTCGTCCTCGATGATCACGGTGTCGCCCTGCGGCATGTTGACGGTCGGCGACAGCTGGTAGTTACCTGCGGGAGGGAGACGGCGTCGGCGTGATGGCGGCTGATGTTGAAGTCTGAAGAGTAAAAACGCTCTCGGGGGCCAATCGGGTTACGCGGCGAGCGGGAGTTTTGGCGGCGGGCACAATGACGTCCCCTGTGTCCAAACGCTCCGACGGATTCTCGCCGTGACCTCGCCAACACGGAGACGAAGCGCCTCTGTGGCGAGGCAGCGAAAACAGAAAACCTTTTTTATGTGGCTTAAAAAACCCCCATTGATATGCAGCGCGTGACTTTAATCTGTGTGTGTGTGTGTCGAGTTGTGGGAGAAGTTTGTTTGTCTTCACAGAGCGTCTGGGACCTGGAGGTCCAGACCAAGGGGGGGGCGACCCCATGTAAACGGAGCTGAAAGGAGGTTTGTGTGTGTGTGTGTGTGGGTGCACGCACGCACACACACACACACACACTGAGCGAGTTGGACGCCGTCGACCAAAGTGTGTGCGAGTGCGCGGCCTTAACACTGTCAGACCTTCACTTCACTCCATTCTATTAGAGAGCTGCCCCCCCCCCACCCCGCTGTGTGTGTGTGTGTGTGTGTTACTGTGTGTGTTTGTGTGTTCTTTCTCACACACACACACACACACACACACACACACACACACACACACAGACCCACTTAATCCCATTTCCCTAAGCAGTGCAGCAAGCGACACTGAGAATCCCATCAATGTCACAGTGTGAATCACTGCAGCACAATTAACTGGCAGCTACTGAGTAGAAAACCAATGAATCTGTCAACTCGCACCCTGCTTAAAAAAAGAGTGTGTGTGTGTGTGTGTGTGTGTGTGGGGGGGGTCTTTGTTTCAGCGCCAGAGCCCCCGGGCCCACCAACGCCAGCGCTGCCATGTGGACCGACACCTGAGAACCGGGCCGCCGGACACCGGACTGCACCAGAACAACAGGTGGCATGTTATTTCCTCCTTTTATTATTATTATTATAGAAGTGTGTGTGTGTGTGTGTGTGTGTGTGTGTGTGGTGGGGGGCGCACAGGGAGGGGTGAAAACTTTTGAGGATGAAAATGGAGACAGAAGGAGGTGAAAACAAAGTGTTTCTTCTTTTATTTTCGATCCCTCTTCTCATTTTCTCGTCTCGGTGCATTTGCATAATTAGCGAGGAGCTCAGTGTCGGGGTGGGGGGGTGGGGGGGTGCAGGAATAATTAAGCCCCCCCCTCCCCCGACATCTTCGGAGAGCGAGAGATCCGAGAGCCGGCGCGGGTCAGAACCGAGCCAGCGCCTTCCGAAACGGGGAGTCACGCAATTAGCAGGAGACGAAGACGGAGCTAGCTCCTTTAGCACGCCGCTCACTGAGGCAGGAGAAGAAGAAGAAGTGTTTACGGCGAAGAGACAGGTCGGGTCACGTGACCTCACCTATCGTGCACGGCATCAGGCCCGGCCGCGGCATCAAGTTGTCATCCAGACCCTCCAGGCCGCCGTACAGGGAGTGGGAGATCCGCCGCTCGTGGTCGTCCAGCGAGGTGTTCGCCGACTGGTGGGGTCCCAGCGGGCTCCCCGGGGGCTCCTGGTGGGAAAGGCAAGAGCGTAAAGTTCCCAAGCCTCGCCCCACGGTCCCAAACCAGATCGAGCGCGAGGAAGAGATTTAAAAACAACAACAACAACGACGAACAAACAGGAAATGAGGGAAGCGTCGGCGCTAACAGTCGCTAAACAATAACGGATGTACGCGAGGGTAACTATCCATGCTAATGCTAGCAGGGTGATGAATGAGGATGGATTTCCGATAGGCTGTTAGCGAGCTAGCGTCCCCCCCGCGGGGCCGGGGTGGGGGGAGGTTAGCTCGCGAGCATCTCGACATTTCCCCGCGGAGCCGCGATGACACTCTCTCGTTTGCTGGACAAATAGAGCGTTTGCTGAACCCGTCACCCCTAAACACACGTCCGCAGCCTGAGACAGTGTGTGTGTGTGTGTGTGTGTGTGTGTGTGTGTGTGTGCGCTGTTTGTCCGCCGGATCGTTGACCGTATTGATTTGCCACGGTTCGTGCATTTATTGCCAAAGGGGACGACGGCTCTCCGGCCATAAAGATAACCATCATCACCGGCGCGGCGTGACGAGAGATAGCGCCGTCCTGCTATCGGCCCGGCGCCGCGGCGAAAAAACGACCCGGGTCGGGGGTTCTGGACGGCAGCACGGGCTGAACCGGGTCGGTCCTGCGAGCGGCGGCTGAAAGCATCGCCCCTCCTCGATTCGCCGTATCGACACGCCGCGGCTGGTTGCATACCGCCGGCTGATAATTGAGCTCGGGGGGAGGGCCCGCGCCCCGTCGGGTGCAGGCGGCGATGAGGAAGTCGGCCGCGTTGCCATGGTGACGCAGCTGGTGATTTATGCAGAGGCAAACATTTGAGATTGATTGGCCGCCGTTGGGGAGGGGGGGGGGGGTCTGATCCCGTCTGTCGGAGAAAGTCACACCTGCAGTAATTAGGTGGGATTTGATCCGAACGGGCAGCGGACGCTCCACGTCGGCTCTGTGAGCACGGGCGCGTTAAACCGCCGCCGCCGTCGTCCTCCTCGCCGAGCACGTTGGACGTGGCTCGTTATACGCGGGCGGACGCCAGGGCGGCCCCGGGCCGAGCCGCCGGCGCCGCGTGAAGCGGAGACAGACGGACGGAGAGGTTTTTTTTTTTTTATTCATCGCCATCAAATCTCGCTGCCTCGGAAGATCCTTGAAAGTAAATGCTTAGATGCATAAGGCGGATGTGCAAACGCACAAATGGCACACACACACACACACACACGCACGCGCACACGCAAACACAAAAACACACCTCCAGGCTTAGCCTCTGCTTTCAATTACCAGACGGGCCGAGGGGAAATCAAAACTTTGACACACCGGCTTGGAAAAAAAAAAAAAAAAAAAAAAGGAGAGCAGGGAAGCCAGGCAGCGCCGGAGGCGTGCATGTGCACAGGGACGTGCACGCCCACACACACACACACACACACACACACACACACACACAGACAGACACACACACACACGCTCAGCCTCGGCTCTCGAGCAGGCGACAGGCCAAGGTGTACAGAGAATGTAAAAACATGACATTGAGGAGCGGGGGAGAAAAAGTTGTGTAGCTCAGTTCGCGGTCGTGTTTTTTGTTTTTTGTTTTGTTTTTTCTCGCCGCTGCCTCGGGGGAGGCGAGCGCGCGTGGGAGGGGCCGGTGAACCGCCGCGACCCCAACTACTCACTTTTTATTTCGTGAAACGATTCATCGCGGCTCACGAGGGCATTTCCCAGCGGTTCGTGTTTTTCTATTACTCACAGAAGAAGAGTTTTTTAATCGAAGCGGCGCCTAAAACAGCTGATATTAAAAATAGGATGTGCGGGATTCGACGACACGTCAGCTGCGTCGCGCGCTCGCACGACAGAAATGAGGATTTGTCGTCGCCGGGCGTGAAGAAAAAGGTCGCGTGCGCTCAGTCAGAGCGAATAAACGGCGGCGCGTGCTGCGATAACTCCACGCCGACCTTTTCCCCGGGAGGAGATAACGTTTGCGTTGGAAAAAAACGCTCGGCACCTCGTTCCTCTTGGCGACTCGTCGGGCCACGATGAGCTGGATCATCCCGCGCTTGTTGCCCTCCGTGGACATGGACTTGCGCAGCGTCTCCATGGCGTCCTGGTTGGTCTTGCCCAGCAGCGACTCCCCGTTGACGGCGATCAGCTGGTCGTTCACGCGGAGCCGCCCGTCCTGACGGCGCGGGAGAGAGAGAGACGATTAAAAACAGAAATCGGCGAGAAAGCCTCGATCTGAGCGTATCGTGTCTGTGGACCCGGACAGAAAAGCGGTTTTGCTCTTAAACGTCGAGCGCTAAAATAATCCAGAATAAAACTCAATCCGAGGTTCTGGGATTGCCGCACCTTGCAGGCCGCCCCTCCGTTGATGATGGATTTGACGAAGATCCCCAGGTCGGCGTGGTTCTCCTTGGAGCGGTTCCCCTTGACGCTGACGCCCAGGCCCGCGGAACCCGAGTCGCTGAGGGGGATCTCGAAGGTCAGGAACTCCCTGGTCCCGTCCGGCGTCAGGACCAGCTCGTCCTCCTCCGTCTTCTTCAGGAAGGAGACACGGATTTTAAAAAGAGCGAAGACGCCCTTCACCCAGCTCCACGTGTTGAAACATGCAGTTAATTGCTCACATATCATTATACAAAGCGAAGGCCCCTCATGCATTTATTCCAGCCTAGAGCGGAAACACAAAAGCTCCTTCGGGCCCCGCGGCTTGGCCAAAGGGCCCGAGGTAGGAGGACATTCATCGGGCCGCTCCGGGTTAATGAAAAGTGCTCGCACATAAATCGCGTCGGGGCAGATAGCGGGAGGTAAATCAGAGCAGGAGCTCATTAGCCGCATCAGATATATTAGCGTTTAACGGAGCGGCGCCGCCGAGTGTTAAATCAGCCGCTCGGTTGTAAACAGGCGGCGACTTATGTTGTTTAATCAAGGCGGGGTTCGTCGACAGAAAACGAGATTTCACCGGGAAGCGATCGGTCGGCGAAGACGGAGAGCGATTCATTTCACGCGAAGCGGCGGCGTTGTTTACTCATAGCCTGAAGCTAGTTGTTTGTTTTTTCCATCAAAACCTCCGAGTCCGTGCAGAGCGACGGTCCCGTCTCCCACGGAGGGAGAATTTCAAACGCGGGAGTCCAGCAGGGCGTCTGTTCAACACTCAGAAAGAACAGGAGAAAAGCCTGTTGCTCTCACACACACACACACACACACACACACATCTGTCGGCGCCCCCGCTCTCTGACGCGACATCATTGTGCGCACGTCTGGCGCGGGAACTGAAAACCGCACTTTTCATAATCTACTCATTGGAGACGAGCCCAGCGCCGACATTAACTCAGTCACAGTTAAGAGCGCCGAGCCCCAGATCCCCGAGTCATAAACCCGCTCAGGCTCCGGGGTCTTTATCTTCAGGAAACTCACCCCCCCCCCCCCCCTTCACCCCCCCCCGCTCGCTCTTCAACCGTCAAACTTTGTGTGTTTTTTTTTTTTTTTTTATAAATAATCGACGCTCACGGCGTGCACCTGGCTCGTGACGCCGAGTGCGTCAAACAGGCGAGAGACTTCTCGCTAACGCGGCGGCCTAATTGACATGCAGAGTGCTCTCTCTCGCGCTCTCCTTCTCTTTCTGCCCCCCCCCACACCACCACACACACACACACACACACACACACACACAACAGGTGCCTCTCATACCCCCCCCCCCTCCTCCTCCTCTGCAACAATGAAAAGCCATTCTCTCTGGCTTGTTATTTGACAGCTGTCCTCTGAATAGATGGGTGCGGGCAATTATTGCTGCACGCCTAATGAATTCAATCATCAGGCTCGGTGTCAGCATGTCATTAGCTCCCTTTGTTTGCCGGGAGAGAGATGGAATTGCTCTGGGTGGAACAGAGGCGGTGGAAAGAGGGGTGGGCGAGGATGCACGGGGTAGGAAGGGAGGAAGGGAGGAAGGGAGGGAGGGAGGGAGGGAGGGAGGAAGACGGAGCGTGACGAGCACTGACAGGGCGTCTGCGAGCACAAACAAACCTGGAATGAATTTGAGACTTAATTAAAAACAAAGCAGAGAGGAGAAAAAAAACAAAACAAAAACAAAACAATAGCCGATTGGATACTAGACCCCGACTTATGGAGCGCCGAACGATTACCCATAAGACAGCAGGAGTTTTATTATGGCGGGGACTAAAACTCACAATGTTTTTTGTCGGGAATTAAATTTTCAGGCTCAATTAACAGTGAGCAACAATGACCAAGTCCTCTTGGATTCAAAACGGTCCCAGTAGCCTGATCAAACGCAATATTGATCGATTAACCAGATGTGACGTCATTGGACGTCAACTGATACACGGTCACTTCAAGATGAATAATAATCCAGGTTTAATTTAAAACACGAGTATGAAAATATTATTGGTAACGTTAAATTTTTCCTCATATAAACTACAAGAAACAAATTCTCTGACTCGGCCAAGCAATAAAATAATAAATATTTTTTTTACTAACTAGTAGTTTTAGAGGATGACAAACTAGCAGATTGCTAACATTATATATTTTTATTTCTAATTTATTAGCGTGTCGTAAGGTTTTGACGCCGGTCACCTCATAAACGCTGCGTCATCGCGTCGGCCAACGTTAGCTAATCTAGGCTAACGGCGAAGCTAACGTTAAGCTAGCCGGCGCTGCTAAAGTGCAGAGCTGACGATTGTTTATCGATAAACGAACAAATCGATCACCGCGACACTGTAATAACTGCTCATCGATAACTACCTGACAGCTCGTTCAGCCCATTCCACTGCTGTACTCGGCGCCAATGTCGCCCCCTCGCTCCGTCCATTAATCATTCCGTCCTGCCGTTGCGTAAACGAACGCCATTACCGCGAACAAACAACATCGCCCATGATGCATTTCGCTTCGCCCGCGTTTATTTCAGCCAATCCAACGACGGCACAAACGAGCGGACGTGGCGGCTGCTCTTAAAGGGACAGGACCACTTCTGCAGCTACACCTGAACAACATCTGCCACGAATTACACTCCGGCAGAGTTTATAAGGTTTTTATTGACCCTGTCAGGAAGGTAATACTTGATGTATATTAGTGCACTGGAGTGTGTTAAACTGAGAGCAGTTTCTAAAAAATATTTTGAAAAAATTAATTAATTAATTAATAAAAAAGATTAATGCCATTCAGTCAACAGATGCAGGGCCAGAGATATGTTGACAGGAAATACCGACAAATGCCTTTAAATCTTTAAATATTGCTTATATATCTTAAAGGACTTGGATGATGACAGAACAGACAAAAGAGGGAGGAAAAGAAAAGTTGTGAGCGGAGGTGAGGTGAGGAGGAGGCGGGCGGAGGAGCCCGCAGGGGGGGGGTCGGACGGAGACGAATAGAGCGGAGGGTGAAAAGGCACGGAGCCGGAGAGAAAAGGAGGCGAAGGAGGAAGCGAGGGCGACGGTGACGGAGCGAGTGAGGGAGTGTGAATGAAGCGGCGACAGGAAGAGATGAACCCATGTGGAACACAAAGGCAGACAGACTGTACGTCTGTATCTCTCGCCCGCCCTCTCTCTCTCTACCTCCACCCTTCACCTGTCTTTTTATACTGCTCTCCACTTCCTGTCACCTGTTTTTTTTTACCCCCCCTAAATCTCCATCTGCTCATTTTCTCCTCCACCTCCCCGCCCTCGCCAACCTTCATTTTCATTTCTTCCTCTTCTTCTTCAATTTGTTTTCTCGGCGCTAAACGCCGAGAGTCATCGCGTTCCCGCCGCCGCCATTAGCGCCGCCTGAAAACCAGCCAATCAGACGAGTCCGCAGCCGCCGGCCTCGTGTGTGTTTTTTGGGAAACCCGCTTTGTGTTATCTATCTTTCACGCTTCCTTCCTTCTTTTTTTTTTTTTCCTCCACCACTTTCTCTCCCTCTTTTTTTTTTTTCTCTCACTTCCAGCCTTTGTCTCACTCGCCCCCTCCCCTCCACTTTTCCTTGTATCCCGCAGAGCCGGTCTTTAGCATTAAGAGAAATCCTACTCGTCCTGTTTTCCACTTGCTCCTTCCTCTCTCCACACACACACACACACACACACACACTCACTCACACTCACACTCACACTCACACACACACACACACACACACACACACACTCACACTCACACTCACACTCACACACACACACACTCCACCGCGGCGCCTGAAACAATTAGCAGGGTCGATCGGTGCTCTGGCAAAACAAACCTGTTGATTTGATAACATCTGGGAAAGTTGCTTGAGGGGGATTTTAAGAAGAAAAAAAACAGGGGGGGGGTAAGGGGTGGGGTGGGGTGGGGGGGGCACAGAAATGGAAGGTGGTGGTGGTTGTGGGTGGGGGGGGGCAGTGGAGGGTGTAATTGGCGGAGGGAAGTCGGGCGTGGAGAGCATTGCTGGCTGCCTACTGTAGCACAATCCACCTCTGCTCATTCACACACCCCCACCCACATCACATCCACCCCCCCCCCACATCACCTCCACCCACCCCCCCATGTAATCCACACTATGTGGCCAAAAGTATGTGGACACCCCCACCTGTGGACGTCTGTCGCTACGATAGAAGAAATGAAGGAAAAATCTCTCTCTCTCTCTCTACCCCCCCCCCGCCGCTGCTTCATCTTTCCACCACACTCTACCTCTCCACCCCTCCCCTCCACCCCCCCCCTTTCTTCTCCGCCAGCCCCGCCCACCCCCCACCCCTCCACCCTCCACGTCTCTCGCCCTTTCTGAACGCGTCTCGCTGCAGCTCCATGCTGATAGACCATGAATATCAAATACCTGCGCTGACTGACGGAGCCGAGGCTGGTGCAGCACGGAGGGAGGTGTGTGTGTGTGTGTGTGTGTGTGTGTGTGTGTGTGTGTGAGAGAGAGAGAGAGAAAAGCAGGTGTGTGTCTATAGGTGGATACATGTCAGCGCCGACACACAAAAACAGCATGAGCGCTGCCTGCAAATGTCATCCTTACATACTGCGTCTACACACACACACACACACACACACACACACACACTTCTCACTTGCTGTCTAAAAGTAATCAGCCGCCCCCCCCCTCCAGCTCTCTCTCTCTCTCTCCCGGACAGTCTAACACAATGCAGCTCGCCCTTTTCACAGCTCCTCCATAGAAACCATTTATAACCTCATCCAACCCCGAGCAATTACAACCCCCCCCGTGTGTGTGTGTGTGTGTGTGTGTGTGTGTGTGTGTGTGTGTGTGTAGTGGCGTGTGTAAATCTGAGGTGTTGCGTGTTCACGTGACGTCGGCCATATGGCTCGTGTGCAGTTTCGAGTTTCTAACGTGTAACAGCCTCAGTGTGCGAGTCACTGTGTGTGTGTGTGTGTGTGTGTGTGTGTGTGTGTGTGTGTGTGTGTGTGTGTGTGTGTGTGTGTGTCAGGTGGCAGCTTGAAACATCTTTTTAATTAAGTCGGAGAGCCGGTTGGGCGGAGGCCCGGCCTCCTCCTCCTCCTCCTCCTCCTCCTCCTCCTCCTACCACCGACCCGTTCGCGAGCCAAGGAGCCGCGGCGGGGCCGTCCGTCACCACGGCGACCCCGCCGCACTAATGACGACACAAAGTTGTGTAGCTTGAGTGATTTCCTGTCGCGCCGGGCGCCGCACCGTACGTTAACGCCGGGCGGTTCGAACCCGTGTCGCGTGCGGGCGCGGCGGCCGCGACGTCACGGAGTCCCCCTGCGCGCGTGGGGGGGCCGACACGCTAACGCCGCCGCCGCGGAGGAAGCGCGTGACAGATAGTGTCTCTGCGCGGCGCCGTAATTTTCCATAAGCTGGCGCGTGACTAATGGCGCAAACAATGGAGGCCGATGTCGGCGTTACGGGTCCATTATGGACCTATCAGCGGCGGCGTGGAGAGACGGATGCCTTTGATCAGCGCTCCATTGTAGCAGCCAGGTGCGGGGAAGAGGATTTGCGTCTTAAATGTGTGTTAAGTGTGTGTGTGTGTGTGTGTGTGAGGAATAACGGAGTGAAACAAAGAAGGAGGAAAAGAGTGTTTTTCTTTCTCCCGCACCATCGGCGAAGCGATGAATTGTTTAAACGACTCCCGCTCTGTTTGTGCACACACACACACACACACACACACACACACACACACACACACACACACACACACACACGCACGGTGTAATGACCCGAGCCGGTGACATCATGCAGCAGTTACCTCCATCAGCCAATGGGGTTTCCCGGCTGCAGCGGGCTGCCTGGGATGCTGGAGGGGGGAGGGGGGCAGTCAACAAGTTAAATGAGTCAACGCAGGAAAGTGATCTGAGCCAAAACATGCGTGTGTGTGTGTGTGTGTGTGTGTGTGTGTGTGTGTGTGAGTGTCTGAGTGTGTGTGTGTGTGTGTGTGTGTGTGTGTGTGGGGTCGGATGCAAACGCGGTAACCTCCGATGGGCGGAGTCTGCACCAAATGCGACGCGACAGGATGAGCGTTGGGTTCGCCTGCGGTCACTCCGATCGATCGATCGATCGTTTCAGACGCACGGCCGACGGGCCGATCGATTAATGGGAGCAAAAAAAAAAAAAAACAAGAAGAAGAAGAGAGTGATATTAAAGTCCGTCCTGCACGACCCGGCACCAGATGTTTAAAACCAGACGCCTGACGGCAGATAACATCTGCGCTGGATCCATTATGGCGGCTGATGTTCCGGTAAACGGCGAGGAGCGGGTCCGGTGGCGAGGGGGGGGGGAGACGCATCGATTTACGGGGAAGTAAAAGCTGACGTCCCGTCTGAGCCCGTGCGTGTGTGTGTGTGTGTGTGTGTGTGTGTGTGTGTGTGTGCGCGCCAGCTGCAGCGACAATAACCATCAACGCGACGCATCACCCACGCAGCTGGCGGCCAATCAAATTAAACGGCCGATTACGCTTCTAATGCGCCGCAAAAAAAAAAAACCAAACCGACCCGTCACCAGTTTACCTGCGGCCGGCCAGATGTGAGCGCGAGGCGAGGCCAGATGTGAAGAAGATGCGTTCAGGTTCCGCCGCAACCGTGGGAGATTCTACGCATTTAAACTGTATCTGCATTCTGCACGCGGGGATTCAGGGGAATGATATATTGGGCTTTAAACGTTAAGTGCCCCCCCCCCCACGGATGGCGTCCAAGTTGGCACAGAGCGCCGAAACCCCCCCACCTCCTCCTCCACCCCCTCCTCCACCTCCTCCACCTCCACCCCCACCCACAGAACGGGCTGTTTGTCATTCGCCTCACACATCGGGCCGGACCGACAGCCTCATCCACTGCTGACAAATAAAGCAAACTCCTGTGACTTTCCACCCTCGCTGTGTGTGTGTGTGTGTGTGTGGCGCAGCATACTGATGAAGCATCAGGTTCGGGTGGAGATTAACCTGACCTGCACTTTGATGAACCAGCTACTTCACCGGAGGAAACACACAACGCAGGCGATTAACAACATCCGTGCAAAGGGTGTGTGTGTGTGTGTGGGGGGGGGTGGAGGGTGGAGGTGAGGGTGGAGGGCGGAGTCTTACCGAGTCTCTGGGGCACGGCATCTGGGGCTCGGCGTTCTGGAGGAGAAGAAGCAAAATCAGTCAAACAAAAACATCAGCTGAAGGAAGTGAGTGTGTTGTTGTTGTTGTTGTTGTTGTTGTTGTTGTTGTTGTTGTGTGTGTGTGTGTGGGGGGTGGGGGGGTGGGGCAGGATATAAACATGATAAATCTCTGCAGACAGATGGGGCGTGCGTTACTGCTATTAACTCACTTCCTGTTTACCCATCAGCGAACCCGGCGCTCAGACGAGTTTGTGCGATGGACCTCGTCTCTCTCACACACACACACTCACACGCACACACACACACACACACACACACACACACACACACACACACACACACACACACACACTGACCCCCCCCCCACAGATCCAATAAATCCCGTCATCTAACGACCAGATCCGCCGGGTCAGCTGGACTCTAATCTCCAGATGAGTATCGACCGACAGACAGACGGGCGGCCAATTGCCCCCCCCCCCGTGATAATTGTCACCAATCAGCTGTTTGATCGATGGCGCTTGCTAATGTCCGCGCCGCGCGTTAGCGCCGCGCTCACGTCTCCGCAAACAGATGCGAGACGCTCAACATCTGGCTGCACGCACACACGCCGTTATGTGTGTGTGTGTGTGT
This sequence comes from Psettodes erumei, assembly GCA_016785225.1. Classification (NCBI taxonomy): domain Eukaryota; kingdom Metazoa; phylum Chordata; class Actinopteri; order Pleuronectiformes; family Psettodidae; genus Psettodes; species Psettodes erumei. The sequence continues at coordinate 301,255 of JAFBJZ010000330.1, read as the reverse complement.
GTGTGTGTGATCACGTGACGGAGGGACGTACCATGTCTCTGGGCAGGAAGGCGTCCTCCTGGCGCAGCACCAGCAGCCCCACGGCTCCGCCCATGGGCGTGGCCCTGAGCAGCGACACCACCTCCTCCTGGGTCCGCCCGTTCAGGTCCACCCCGCTCACCTGGACCGGAGACGGAGCGTTTCACTTTTTAACAAAGACGCGGCGTTTCGCACGGACGGATCCTCCGTGACGACGCTGGCGGAACGCGGTGGGAACACGAGAACCCGTTCTCCCGTTACCTGGGATTAATTAGCTCCAGATTAACCTACAGATTAACAGACGCTGAGGTTCTTCATCCTGCAGAGCTTCCTCTAATCTCAGAGTCAAACCACCAGGTGGCGGTTTACGGCCTCGCCGCCGCACGAACGTCGCGCTGTCTCACCTCCAGCAGCCGGTCCCCGGCCTTCAGGCGGCCATCTTGGATGGCGGCTCCCCGGGGCAGTATGTTCTTCACGTAGATGGGCGCCGAGCCGCCGATGGGAACGTCCCGCGACGTGATGCTGAAGCCGAGCCCCTCGGGACCTGCGGGAGGAGGAGGAGGGGGAGGAGGGGGAGGAGGAGGAGGAGGAGAGGAGGAGGAGGAGGAGGAGGCGTTTAGCGTGCATCTGGAGGCAGAAGCTCCGCGAGCCACCGCAGACGTGTTCAGATTTACGCTGGGATTACGTGTTGGTGGGAAGCCCGGAGTGTGATCACATGTTGTGTTTGTCGACAAGTTTTCAACAAACACAGGAAGTGGAACTCCTCCTCCTCCTCCTCCTCCTCCTCCTCCTCCTCCTCCGACGGCGAGTAGGAGGCGAACAAAACGGCGGGATGAGAGGAGACATATGGCGCCGCCGGCCGAGCTCTGCGGCCCCCGGACTCATCCACCAATCACGTCGTTGCGTTCAAAACGTCACCTAAGCTCCGCCCCCCCCCTCACCTTTCTTCAGCTGGATGTTGAGCCTCCTCCCGACTTTTTTGGCGTACCCGCCCGTGGAGTTCGGCGCCCTCTGGGGCGAGTGACCCGTCGGGGGCTTGGCGGCGGAGACGGCCGGGCGGGCGGGGTAGCCGTCGGCGGCGTGGGAGGGGGAGGGGTGCGTCTGGGAGCCGCGGCGGGACAGCCTCTGCGGGGCGTGCTCGCTCAGGGAGTCGGGGCTGAAGCGGCCCGAGGCGTCCCAGGCCCCCGGGTTCCTCTCGGCGTGGGACAGCTGCTCGTAGTGCGACTTCATGGAGGACGGCACCACGTGGAACATGATGACGGGGGAACGCATGGCCTGACGGAACATGTTCTGAGCTCTGTGGGACACACACACACACACACACACACACACACACACCTGAACATCCTGACATGTTCATTAATACTCATCGCCGTCGTCAGCGCCCTCTCTTCCCAAGCAGCTCCGTCACGTAATCCCCTAATTTGGCTCCAGATGAAGGAGACCTCTAATCCCATGGAGACTTTAAATCCTCTTTAAGCCCCCCCCCGACATACAGTAGGTGTGAATGGAAACGTATGGCGCCTGCCGGCGCCCCCGGAACGCCGCAGCCTTGTTAGCGCCACCTGTTTCTATAAAGTCACCCCCCCCCGCACTGACAGCTGAATGTGCCCCCCCCCACTAGAATTTCTATTGCCCCCCGTTGTGAAATTCCTCGCCCGTCTTTTCCCAGCCGCTAACAAGCGTCCCCTGAGGAGGAGGACGTCTCGCCGTCTTTACGATCTCAGGCTGGATCGAGATGAAACCGCCCCCCCTTATAAAAATACTGGTGAACAGCTGTTGATGATGTGAGGAAGCCCCGCCCCTGCCCCCCACCCCACCCCCCACCTGCAGCGCGATTGGCCGAGACATTTGTCAAACACGTCATCTTCGCGGCTCGGAGGTAAATAAGTGTTTGTTTGTTTTGTTTATAATTTGGGGGCCTTGAACCCCCCCCACACACACACACACACACACACAACACAACCCCCTCCCACCCCTCCCCCTCACCCCCCCACCCCACAAACTACACACTGCAGATGAAAACATACGTGTTGCGTGTTGAGGAACACATCGATCACACAAACACACTGCAGGAAACACAATGCACACACACACATGAGTGGGGGGGGGCAGTGCTGACGGAGGCGGGTGTCATGGAAGAGTCCACTGCAGGTGGTACGGGGGGGGTGAGTGGGAGGAAGGCCGGGATCGTTACGGTGAGTAAGGAAACCAGGAAGTTAGCTTAGCGCCGCGACGGGCAGGAGTTAAGCCCGCCGCTGCGGGAGGAGGGAAGAAGCAGGAGGTCCAATGGGGACAGGACGGGAGGTCACGTGACCGCCGGCGCCGTCTTACTGTTCGAAGCGGATGCTGCGCAGGTCTCCGTTGTTGATGCGCACGATGCAGTCGTTCTCCTGGAACAGGCCCTGCTGCTCCGCCTTCCCCCCGCGCTCCAGGCGCTTGACCAGCAGGCCCAGAGTCCTGAAACGCCCAACGACAGGAAGTGAGGTCACGCGGGGTGGACCCGCCCCCTCGCCGCTCACCTGAGGTCTGAGCGAGCGCCGCGGCGTCGTTTTGGGTTTTTTTTTTTTTTTTTTTCTGATCGCGCGGAAGCGTGCGAAGAAGGGGGGGGGTTCAGAGGCTGTGTGTGTGTGTGTGTGTGTGTGTGGGGGGGGGGTTCATGGATTATAGACCCCCCCAAATTAAGGAGGGAAGGAGATTAACATGGGAACGCAAGAACCTAATCATGGTCTTCTTCTTCAGAGGCGGTGCGAGCGAGCGTCGCCTGGGTCGCTCTGAAGGTTTTTTCGCCCCGTGTGTGTGTTTGTGTGTGTGTGTGTGTGTGTGTGTGTGTGTGTGTGTGTGTGTGTGTGTGTGTGTGGGGGGGGGCTCTAATTCAGCACGGATGGGAATGAGATTACAGAGAAGGGGGGGAGTTCAGGAGTCGGAAAAGTTCAAAGACAATTCCGCTGATTGAATCCCGAGCGAGGACACAATGCGATTTGCGGCGGGAAGGAGCTATTTCTCTGATGAAAGCCGGGCACCGCCCCCCCGAACCTGCCCCCCAACCTGCCCACAACCCCTCCCCCGGCGCTCGCCCAATAAAAATAAAAGTGCGTTATAAATGTGCTCTCAGGTTGATTAAGTCTGGCAGCGAGCGAAAGTGAAACGATCTTGATTTTTCAATAAAGCGCCGATGGTGCCGCGCCTCTGACATCAGCGATGACATCAGCTACACAGAAACGGTACGCAACACAACGCCCGCAACATTCGAAAAACACAAAACTCGGCAACTCGCAACGCACGACCCCCGTCCACTCCTGCGGCCTCGTCGGAGCCAGATGTGACATTCCTCTAATTCCTCGGCAGCTGCGTTCCAGCTGTGTTTGCCCGCCCCTCGCCTGGTGTGTGTGTGTGTGTGTGTGTGTGTGTGTGTGTGCGCGCGCTGCTCAGTGTCGCCTTTGAATCGCACAAAGCCGACGTGACGGCGGCCGCACACAAATACGACGGTCACCTGTGGAACCCCAAACACGCGTGATGGATCGCTGCAAACCGGCAAATGGCTTCCTGATGCTGCGTGTGTGTGTGTGTGTGTGTGTGTGTGTGTGTGTGTGTGTGTGTGTGTGTGTGTGTGTGTGTGTGTGTGCGAGCGATCGCACCAACACAGGCACATCCGCTGTGCGTTGTGTGTTTGTGCGTCTGTCAGATCTCAAAAGGCCCCGAATTAACAGATTTAAACAGAAACCGAACCCGAGTCCGACGGGTCGTCAGCTGCAGGGGGGAGGGGTGAGGGAGGGGGGCGTGTGTGTGTGTGTGTGTGTGTGTGTGTGGGGGGGGGTCACTTGGTGAAAACACAAAGAAAATTCGACCAATCGTCGTCGGCGTCACGTCCCTGTGACAGAACCGTAACTCAGCTCCCTCTCCTCTGCCCGGGGTGCGTTTGATTTCTTTACCTGCGGTCCCTGCCGCTGAACGGCACCACGTGGATTCCCAGGGGCCCGCCGTCGTTTGACACCTCCACCAGTTTGACTATGTCTCTGGGAGACGGTGATGGACGGGTGGGGGGGGGGGGGAGGGGGGTGACACCATGTGGGTGAAAACAAAAACAGGAAATAAGATGATGATGATGATGATGATGAAAGGAAAAGAAGATGATTAAAAACAACAACAACAACAACGGTGATGTAACTAAAGAGATAAAAACAGGAAGTGAGAAGGCGGGAAAAAAGAAACACACACACACACACACACACACACACACACGCATCTACCAGAGGAGGTGATGACTTCACCGCAAACTTAAAATCCAGTGTGTGTCACATTTTCAACATCTACACCATTGTGTTGCAGCGAGCGCACAACTGTTGCTGTGTGTGTGTGACGTGTGTTCCAGCCGCACACGCGTGTGGGTCTTTTTCGTGATTGGCTAAACAGGAGCGAGAGGCGGGGCCGAGCCGTACCTGCATATCAAACTGGACGCGTGCGACAAACGAGACACAAAAACAACAAACACAAGCGACCGTTAATGAAAGCAGCTGGGCGCAGGAACCGGGCCGGGTTCTGGAGAGGCGGGTCGCCCGGGTTTTTAGGCGGGACGGCGGGCGGGACCCGGGTTCGGGCGGGACGGGTGCGGCGCACTTACTCGAGCGACCTGACGGGGGCGTGGTCCAGGCAGGAGTCGGCCCGTCCCACCGGCTCGATCCTCCCGTTCTCCTCGTCTCTGGACTCGTCCTCCTGGGACCACGACGATGGGACAGACACAGAGAAGAGACGAGTGAGAGGAGGAGGAGGAGGAGGAGGAGGAGGAGGAGGAGGAGGAGGCCTTCCACAGGTATAAAAATACATGCCCTTTAAAAACTCCTTGTGTTTTCAGCGCAGCCTTTGTTCTCCTCGTGTGTTAACTGGAGACACTGTGTTTGAAAACTGAGGCTGACGCACACACACACACACACACACACACACACACACACACACACACACACACACACACGGAGGAGAAAGACGAGAAGCGCGCGGGGGGGTCATTAAAATTTCAGGGCGACATCGGAGAGGAGCGCCGAGCGGCGCCGGCCTCCCCCGGCAACCGGCCGCCCTCGTCAGTATGAAAACGAGCCTGTCGCCGTGGCGGCTGCGCGGTTGCCATGACAACGCGGGGGACGTGCAGCCGTACCGGGCGGCGTGCGCATGTTCTGTCATGAAACACACACACACACGCGGGTGATAGCTATTTCCGACCGACAGAGGCGGCAAAGCGTGACACAGGTGTGTGTGTGTGTGTGTGTGTGTGTGTGTGACATAATTCTGGGCCCATAACTCATGACGTTTTTATCCGCCGCGAGGAACATCGTCCAGGTCTGGGACCCGGTTCCTGAGGCGGAGACGGGGCCCGTGGGTCGGACCCGTGCGTCTCTTCCGTTCAGCGCCGGCCCGTTTCCCGATCGTTAACCGATCTCGCTGACTCCAGCAGTTTGATTGACACATGAACAAATTCAACCACCACCACTCAGGATGGCAGCGCCGCCCAAGACGGGAATGGGCGGGGGGGGGGGCATTAATAATTCAGAGTGGGGGGGTTAATGGCCTCCAGACAGACGGGCAGGTGTGACGATGAGCGGCCCGACGCGTTTTCCAGCCGAGTCATTGTTTGTTTCCTGGGGGGGGGGGCAGGTGGGCGGGGTCCCGGGGGTGGAGGTGGTGGTGGTGGGGGGGCTCATTAAAGATTAAGAGGAGGGGGCCCATCCTTTCTATCTCAGAACCAAATGAAGTGGTCTGTGTGTGTGTGTGTGTGTGTGTGTGGAGAGTGAGTGGAGTAATGCTGCACTTTAATGAAGTGCTGCCCCCCCCCAACACACACACACACACACACATCCATCAGTGTTATCTGCGTCCTCTCCAGCAGAGCTCCATATGCTCTCAAACCGGATGAAACGCTTGAGCCGGGGACTATAAATCAGCCGCGACCTCTGACCTCTGACCCTGACGGAACCATCTGGGTCTGAGAGAGAAACCCAGAGAGGCGACGTCCGCGCAGCTGCTGGTGAAAAGGTTCCTTTGTTTTCCCCGCCGTTAGCGTTAGCATCGGGAGCTACAGGTGCATCAGAGGAGGAACCCGGCAGAACCCGGGCCGCACCGGTCAAATCACGACTTCAAACAGAACCAGAAAAAGGGGAGGGGGGTGACGGTGTGTGTGTGTGTGTGTGTGTGTGTGTGTGTGTGTGTGTGTGTGTGTGTGGGTCCAACAGGCTACAAACAGCTTCAGGGTCAGCGGTCGTGTGACCTCTTTCAGGAAGAAGCAACAAAAACAGTTTCTGTGGAGGAGACACACACACACACACACACACACGCCGATCAAACATGGCCGCCCGTGACCTTCGGCGAGCGCGGCCTGATGCCGGGCTCGGACCCGCGGCCCGTCAGGTGCAGCACCTGAGCTAACTCAGTTAGCCTCCGTCGAAGGCGCTCTGATGATGCAAGCGCTGAGGGGACGGTGTCTCCCCGGGGTGGGGGGTGAATGGGGGGTGAATGGGGGGGGAATGGGGGGGGGGGCACCTCTCCTTTAGTTTGTGTTGTTTTCAGATTGGGGGGGTTGAGGTACGAGGCTTCCGGCACTTCCTGAATAAACCGCGGCGCCGCTGCAGCAATTCCACTTAATTCAACTGCAATCTCTGTGATCCAATTCAATCAAGGCGGATGTGAGGGGGCCGGTGTGTGTGTGTGTGTGTGTGTGGGGGTGTGTGTGTGTGTGTGTGCATGTGGGGGTGTGTGTGTGTGGGGGGGCACAGCAAACATATGCAGCGCAATTTTCCCTGAAATAACAGACAATGGAGGTCTCATTAGGAATATGGGCAATTTCAAGAACTCATATTTCAGGAGCTGATTCCCCCGAGAGCGGGAAGTGCTGCGCCATGTGAGTGTGTGTGTGTGTGTGTGTGTGTGTGTGTGTGTGTGTGTGTGTGTGTGTGCGGGGGGGCTCAGCACTGAGCAGGGCAGCGTGTTGTGTTACGACTCCCTTCAGTGTTTAGGAAGACACTGATAATAAACACAAAACGCACACCCGCGCTTGACGGCGGTCTTTTGTCGCGCGGGGTTGTCATGGTAACGCAGCGGCGAGGTCCTGCAGGTGACTGCCTGATGATGTCACAGTCAAGCGTCCGAGCTTCGCCGACTGAGTTTGTGTCACACAAACACACACACACACGTGTTGTCGGTCTTTACCTCGTAGTGTGACTGGCGTGGTTACACAATGGACTGTGGATAATGGTGCACGCGCACACACACACACACACACACACACACACACACACACACACACACACACACGCCGCACGCACACACAGGAGACCATTATTCTGACTGACTCTGTAATGGCGGCTGCTGAGAAGAAGCAGTGTGTGTCTGCAGAAACAATGCCCCCCCCCCACACACACACACACACACAGAAACAATGCGCACACACACACACACACACACACACACACACACACACACACACACACACACACACTTCCTGCTGCAGTGCATCCTGCAGCACCAGCAGAAAACCCCTGCAGAGCCGTGAACGTGTCGTCCACATTGTGCTGTGACCAGGTTTCAACGTGAACTCCTATCATTCAGGTTCCGGGGCCTCCACTGGTTTCCATGTGTTAATGCACTGACCCCAGAGCTGCATATCTAATTATCAGGAGGGGAGGACCTGCAGCTCGCCACCGCACGGGACCTCCTGCTCTCTGACGGGCGGGGTTCTACTGCCGGGTGGAACCGGGCCTCGGTGATCAGCTGATCAGCTGATCGGGTGATCAGGTGATCAGGTGACTCCCCCCCGAACACACTGCCCCCCCCCATCATCCCTCTCCATCTTTGATCGTTCCTCATCTGCCACCATCTCCGTCTCTCTGCGCTAACGACGGGTTCACACAGCCGAGGTTCTTCTCTTTGATTTGTGCGTCTGTGTGTGTGTGTGTCTGTCTGTGTGTGTCTGTGTGTGTGTGTGTCTGTCTGTGTGTGTGTGTTTCTAACCCATCCCCTCAACAGGTGGATTTGAGAAGGAGCCGCCATCTGCCCCCCACCCCCCCCCCACCCACCACTTCATCAGCTCTATTTTAGGTGCAATTAGTTTCTGGTAGCAGGTGATGAACAGCAGCGTGTGTGTGTGTGTGTGTGTGTGTGTGTGTGTGTGTGTGTGTGTGTCTGAGTGTGACAGCAGGTTGTGTGTCCCCAGGTGAAGATCCCCTCAGGGAGAGCGCGAACCCTGGAGAGGAGGAAGAGAGCTGTCTCCTCTGTCTTTCATCTTCCCTCCATCTCTCTGGTCCTGCCCCCCCCCCCCATCCCCCCCCCACCCCCCCACCCCCCCCCCCTTGCCCCCCCCTCCCCCAGCTGGACGGGATCTGGGCTCCCACAGCTCGCTGTCATATTAAAAACCAAAAGATCAAAGGCTGTGAAGAGCGAGAGAGACGATTTATACGACAAGTACTGCGTTTTATACTGCACACCCAGTACTGCGTTTTATACTGCACACCCAGTACTGCGCTTTATACTGCACACCCAGTACTGTACTGCGTTTTATACTGCACACCCAGTACTGTACTGCCTTTTATACTGCACACCCAGTACTGCGTTTTATACTGCACACCCAGTACTGTACTGCGTTTTATACTGCACACCCAGTACTGCGTTTTATACTACACACCCAGTACTGCGCTTTATACTGCACACCCAGTACTGCGTTTTATATTACACACCCAGTACTGTACTGCGTTTTATATTACACACCCAGTACTGTACTGCGTTTTATACTACACACCCAGTACTGCGCTTTATACTGCACACCCAGTACTGCGTTTTATACTGCACACCCAGTACTGCGTTTTATACTGCACACCCAGTACTGCGTTTACTGCAGACCGCAGAAACTCTGCGTACTCGACTTGACCCGTACCGCCTCTGCTGCAGAAACATCAGCGACACGTCCACCTGATCAGGTGACTGATCACGTGACTGATCAGAGAACCAGCAGCCAATCAGAGGCGGCGGAGGCCCGACCCCGTTCAATCATTAATTACATTAATTGCTGTCAGAACGGCTGCGTTTACGAAGATGAAGTGAGAGAAGGTGAAGCGGAGGGACGGAAAAACAACAACAACAACAACAACAACACAATGACGAGTTCACACACACACACACACACACACACACACACACACACACACACACCTATAGCTCCACAGCAGCACCTGCTGGTCATCTGCACACAACCTGCACTGAAAAAAATGTAGTGATGGTTCACTTTCATCTGTCTTATTAACACAGACACACAGACACACACACACACACACACACGCATACAACATATACTCGGGTACAAAAGAAGCTTTGGGTGCACATTATGCATGCGCACACGGACGCACACTCAGACACACAAACCAGCCTGAGGTGATTTATGAGCGCACAACTCAGGTTTGCATGATTTATCCTGTTAAAGCCCCCACCTGCACCTGAGGGACGCAACTACACACACACACACACACACACACACTGCACAGAGGCTTGTTAGCCAGGGAGGAAGGTGTGTGTGTTTACATGCTTAAAAGATTTGTTCTGGTGCATATGCTTACAGTGTGTTTTTGTTGTGTGTGTGTGTGTGTGTGTGTCTGTGTGTGCTCCCTCCCTCTGAAATGTGTCTATGAATACACTCAGAGCGCACACATGCGTGTACGGCAGCATTCCTGCACAGGTAAGGAGGTGTGTGTGTGTGTGTGTGTGTGTGTGTGTGTGTGTGTGTGTGTGCGAGGACCTGCCTCTGTGTAACAACGTCCCCGGTGAGTTGTGCGAAGCCTCCGTCCCCGCCGTGAAAGATAACACGGCGGCTTCACACGCTGCCACACACCGACGTTGTGCGTCTCACGGCGCGACACGCACCGCGCGCGCAGCGAATACAAAAACGCACAGCGGAGCTGTCATTGTTAACCGCAGCACAAACGCACAACTCTGTTTCCTGTGCGTTTCTGAATTTCCGAAATTTCTGCAGATTTAATGTAGATTTCTCCCTTCGACTGTGACAAAAACAAACGCACACACACAAACGCACACCACTGACCGAGCCGGGGTTGCGGGGTTGTGTGTCAGTGTGCGTCTGCGTGTGTGTTGCGGTTCAGCAGCTCGTGGCTTTTCTTCTTAATTGGTTGATTTGCAACTGAGTCTGACACGTGCTGACAGACACACACACACACACACACACGTTACCGGACGGACACACAATGGAACGCACACATGCAGATTCATGAAAGCCCTGGTGACTCACACACACACACACACACACACACACACACACAAAGACACACACATGCAGACGATAGTGCAGGTTTTCCAGCTCTCTCTCTCTCGTTGCCATGGCGACCCCCGCTACCTGTTGCTGGGGGGGGGGGCTGCTCAAACACGACCTCGGCCCAGTTCTGCCCCCCCCCCCCACGGGTCGGAACCGGCTCGCCACCCGCCCCTCCCCTCTCTGTTCGTCACTTCCTGCTCTGCACTTCCAGCTGTGTAATTGTGTTACCGCGTGAAGCGTCTCACACACTGTGTTTGCTTTACTTGGGATTAAATTACCCTGAAACAGATTGTGTTTATAAATAAAGTTTGTTTTTTGGTGTGTGTGTGTGTGTGTGTGTGTGTGGGGGGGGGGGCAGCCCAGACGCTGGAATGGGAACCAGCTGTCGGGCGGGTTCTGGATGCATCACAAAAACAGACAATAACACAACCGTGCGCACTAATAAAGTTTTGGACCTCATGACCGGGTCGGGACCAGAACCGGGGCCCGGTGTGTGTGTGTGTATGTGTGCGTGCGTGTCGACCATCAGTCGGTTAAACCGATCACGGGCCGGTTATGAGCGTATGCAGGTTGCGGGGCCCCACCTGCTCCTGCCTCTCCAGCCAGCGGTCCACCATGGGATGGTTGGCGCTGAGGGACGACCTCGCCGTCTCCCTCTGGAACTCCCTCTGATTGGCCCACGTCCCGGCGTCCCGCGGCAGACTGCGGTACGTGTCCAGGCCTTTGCCCTGAGACAGACGGGGAGACGCGCGTGAGGAAATTCAGACCCGGGTCGCGTTCCGGGCCGGGCCGGCGCCGGCGCCGCGGGCCGCCTCCCACCTTCCTCTCCAGGCTGTTGGTTCCGGAGGCGTGGCGAGCCTTCAGGAACCCGGCCGTGGTGGACCAGCGGGTCGGGTTCTTCCTCGACGGCGGCTCCTCCGCTTGGACCCGCAACTCG
>JAFBJZ010000330.1:285000-287500 GCA_016785225.1 Psettodes erumei | reverse complement strand
TCTGCATCACGACTCCCTCACGCACAACAAACCCACAAAAAACGACTGAAGAGCACGGAAAGTGTGAGTCAGTCATCATCATCATCATCATCATCATCATCACGGGTCCAGAAATCACCACTGGTCTCGGTTCTGGCGATCCAGTTCCAGAAATGTCTCTGATTTATTCCCCCGTCACGCGTCCCTACTTCAAACCCCGGACCTCTCCGGCCCGGCGTCGTCCCGTCTGGCCGCGCCGCAGCCGCCGTCAGCCAAAGGAGAGGAAGCGGCCGCTTCGCTCTCGCCCACGCGGCCGCGCGACCCAAAACGCATCGGGCCTCGGGTCAGACGGGAGGCAGCGACCCGGGTCAGAACACCACGCTGTTTATGTGAGGAGTTCAGTTTCACACACACACACACACACACACACACACACACACACACACACACACACACACACACACACACACACACACACAGCAGCAAAAGAAAAGTCATTTTTCAAAAATAAGGTTGGGAACCTAAAACCTCCTGTACGCCCAAAGACGAACTTTATGTCCCTCAAGGCTGGGGGGGGCGGAAGAGAGAGGAGGAGGAGGAGGAGGAGGAGGAGGGGGAGGGGGAGGGGTCGTACGTCCAGGTTGATTTGTTACCTGAGATCTTACATGAAAACTTTTCCACGGACGGAAACGGCAAAGTCGTAGAATAACACGTTCTCCTACTTTATCAAAAAACAAAACGAAGCCGAGTCCCAGATTCCAGGTGCTGACGGGGAAACCAGGAAAAACCTGCCGCGACCAGGGGATGAACCGGAGCGTCGCCCGTGACGACGGACACAAAAGGTTCAGGTGGGATTAGGACAGATTAGGACAGATAATTTAATTGAAAGAAAAACACCTGTCTGGGAACTTTTGCGCAGATAAAAACGTTCCTCTTCATCAACAAGTCATGGGAACGTGAGTTTCTCCGACTTTCCTTTTTTTTTTATTGCACACTCACTCCTGCAGTGACGATTTCACGAGGCCTTGTGGGAAAAAGTGTTAATCTGAGCAGGAGGGCGGGGGTTTGGACCCGTGACAGATGTGGCTAAGATTAGCTGAGGTCGGCGGACGAGCGGTGCAACCCCAAACTCCCACAGAGACCGACGCGCGGCGACCTTGACCTCGCCGAGTTTCCACAAAGACGAGCAGAAGAAGAAGAAGAAGAAGAAGAAGAAGAAGAACCAAATATGGAAGACGTGACCTCCCAACGTCCAAACGCGACAACGGACGCACAACGACCACGTCCCAGCATGTCGTAACGACCTGCTATCCATTTCACTGCAATCCACACAATAGAAAACATATGGGGGGGGCACAGGGCCAATCAGATGGAGCGAGCGGGTGGGGGGGAGGGGGGGGTTGAGGTCCTGAAAGGTGAGCGAGCTGCTGAGTTGTGACTCTTATTCCCAGAAACATGTTGTTCTCAGCGGCTGAACTTTGGCTGCGAGCCTGAAACAACAGTTTACAGCCATGTAGCGTTCAAAAGAAACGAGCGCTGCAAAAAAAAAAAAGTTTAACTTTCCTTAATAAAACCCTGCACAGCTTTTATGGTTTGGTTTTTAAAATAAAAAACATGTCAGGTTTGGATTATTCTGTACGCTAAACGCAAAACCACGAGGGTTAGCTTAGTTTAGCATCAGCAGCTAGCCCTGCGCCGGATGCTAAGCTAATCAACCGCCGTATTAGCAGTTGTTTCTCTAATGAAATCGACAAAGATAAACAGAAAAGTTACAGCAGATTAGCTGTAGTTCTTCTTCTTCTGCTGTAATTCATCCTGTTTTCATCACTTAGCTCCAAAGTGTCACTAATTAAGTCGCGTTTTCTTCTTCTTCTTCTTCTGCTGCTGCTAAACTGTCTGACAGACAGAAACTTGGAGCCGCTGTTTAAACGCCTCATTTGTTTGCCGAGGAAAGATGGCGACACACACACACACACACACACACACACACACACACACACACACTTCCCACAGCTAACCAGCTCATACTGTACGTCCTCCGGCGTGACCGGTACCGCCGCCGGGACCCGATCCGCTAACTGCGCTCTCGTTAGCGCGGGTAGCTCGACCCAAACGTCCGTCACGTCGGCTGTCACCGGCGAGTCTGAGACAAACTACAACAACACAACCGGCACCGCACACGCTAGGAGGTACTACGGGGCAGCTAGCTTGACATTAGCCCGTGCTTTTGCGGGCTGATTAAACTCGGAGTAAAAGCGAGACGGGCCCAATCGGGTCGGCATCGATCATCGCTCCCGTCGTTAGGGAGCGATAAGGGCCGGAAAACACGGGGCTGTCCCTTTAAATGAATGGCTACCAAAACACATGTGTGTGTGTGTGTGTGTGTGTGGGGAGGGGTTGTTAGCTATCACGCTAATGAGCACCATACATCACATGCTATCAGTGCTAATCACACTAAGGGCTATATTTAGCCACTTAGCTTCAATTACCCGTTTTCCACAGGACTAATCAACGTTTCGCA
>JAFBJZ010000330.1:225000-277500 GCA_016785225.1 Psettodes erumei | reverse complement strand
AAAAAAAAGGTGGGGGGGGGGGTTGCACAAAAAGCCCCCCCCCCGTTATTTTAGCCGGGTCCATATATAGCCGTCACGCTCAAAGCCCCGGTGCTGCTGGGGACGGTAGAACTGATCCAGGATCAGATGTGATCCGGCTCTTTTCTCTCCCGCTACGTTAAAAAAAACATCAGTGTCCATGTACGGTTCTGCCGGGCTCAGGGGGTGTTGTGGGTTCTGCAGGTCGCTGAGGGGGGGGGCTGAGTGTGTGTGTGTGTGTGTGTGTGTGTGTGTGTGTGTGTGTGTGTGTGTGTGTGTGTGTGTGTGTGTGTGTGTGGTGTGGGGGGTCTACCTGGCTCTGCTACCACAGAAGGAGATGACAGGCCCCGTTAGCTCACCGCTAACCTGTGTGTTTACAGGTCGGTGCGTTTTTTTCTGCGCGAGAGGATCTCACCGCACGAAAGCAAACACACGGGGACAAACACGGCTACACACACACACACACACACGCACACACAAAACGCACAGATTTGAGTAATCATGACTCAGGGTTTGCGTGGGCGTCAATTACTCAAGGTGAAACGCTGACGCAGCTTCATTGTGTGTGTGTGTGTGTGTGTGTGTGTCTGTCAACACCGCGTTCGCAGGTGTAAGGAAGGTTCACACGGCGTCGCACAACGTGCCGCCGAACGCGCAAACACAAGTCAGACGCCGCGCTCAAATCCAGCTCCTCCACCCCTGCGTGAGGCCGCGCGGCGAGCGGCGCCGGGGTCCGGGCGGCAGAACCGCGCCTCCACGCCTCAGAACGCCGTGACGTGTCGGGACGCGCGGCGGTTCTGGAGGAGTCGGGCCCCGGACGCTGAATTTAAATGATTTAAAGTGCGAGCAGCGGCGTGTCGGAACAGAGACGAAACTCCCGAATGATTCTGGGTTTCCAAAAGGCGGCGGTTATTTCTGGCATCAAAGAGAGAAGGAGGTTTTTTCGCCTGGGGGGCTCCGCACCACGCCTCCTGTGATTGGACAACACGGTTGTGCGTCTGGAAAAGGGGGGGGGGGGGTGATGAAGCACGCCGTACGCGAATGCGGCATCAGGACGTGAATGGTCGACGACATGAACGGCCCCCACGCCAATGACCTCCTCGGCCCCGCCGCGGACCGGCCGACCCGAACCCGGCTTCTTCATCATCTTCATCCTCATCATCATCATCATCATCATCATCATCATCGTCGCCCTTGCCGGAGAGAAGCAGCTCCGGCCGTCGCACGAGACAGATTAGCGTTTAATAATTTAGTCCCGTCCCGACCCACCCCCCCCCCCCGTCTGAGCCAGAACCGTCATCTTGTTCTCATTAGTCGGGGGGGGCAAATGAGGTCATCACTAACACTCCATCAGGAGGAGGAGGAGGAGGAGGAGGCTGGGTGGAGGTTCTTCCCTGAGAGAACTTGTGATCCGCTCGGCTCTGTCTGGTTCTGTCGGACCCGTCGTCGTCGTTGGACCCCCCCCCCACACACCCCCCCCGCCACTATCTGCTTCGCCCATCTGTACACCCCTCTCATCCCCACACACACACACACACACACACACACACACACACACTTTGACCAGAGGCTCCAGCTTTGTCAGAAAAGGTCAAAATATTCAGGTGGAAATACCGATCTGTATCCAGGACACACAAACTCTCCAGGATCAGGATCAGTCTGGAACAACCTGCGGGGGGGGACACCTCCCAGTGCATGCTGGGAAACGGTCTGATTGTCTATGAGATCATCTACTTGAAACGTTCACACATTTTTGTTCAGGATGACGACGACAAACAGCGTTTCATATTTCATGGGTTAAACGTCTCATGAGTGTTGCTGTGTTACACACACACACACACACACACACACACACACACACATGAAGTGGCGGCCTGGCTGTGTGTTGATGTTGTGCGACAGGACTGACAGCAGACTGAAGGAGTCGTTTTAAGAACCTCCTCTGGGTTTATTTAACCTCGCGGCCCCTCCTGTCTGCCCCCCCCCTCGCCCCCCCCTTGCCCCCCCCATCCCCCAGCCCCCCCCCCGTCTGTCCGCTCGTCTCCGTCGCCGGGAGACGCGTCTATATTCAGCTCGGAGCCGCCGGACGCACACAAAACAAAAAACAAACAAAGAAACGTGCAGATTTCTACCCGGCAACAACGAAAACAGCGGCTTCATTTCTTTGTTTTTGCGCGAACAGGAAGTAGATGCCTTGGCGCCATTTTTGAGGGAATCTCTGCGAGAGTTCAGCGAGATATCGCATCAACACAGAGTGTGTTATAAATATAAACAAACAAACAAACAAACAACACACATCATCATCCACAACAAAACAACGCTCACAGCGAAAACGTTCAGCACACGCTCCGGCACCGCGCTGACCGGGATCAGAGCGGTAGGTGGGCCGGGCGCAGCTGTGCGACACACCCTGACGACACACACACACACACACACACACACACACACAAAATGGGAGTTGGTGCCATCGCTCAGGGTCATGGCACCGCGGCAGGAGTGTGTGAGGGGACGAGCTTGTCACCGGACACCTGTGGTATGTGTGTGTGTGTGTGTGTGTGTGTGTGTGTGTGTGTGTGTGTGTGTGTGTGTGAGAGAGGGCGAGAGGAGAGAGAAGATGACAATATGTGTGTGCCTCTGTGTGTATGTGAATGTGTACATTCTAACAAGTATCAATGCGTTCGATGCCCTCGTTAATCTATATCTGTATATCTATATTTGTATATCTATATCTGCTAATCTATATCTGTGTATCTATATCTGTATATCTATTTGTATATCTATATCTGTGTATCTATATCTGTGTATCTATAGCTGTATATCTATATTTGTATATCTATATCTGTGTATCTATATCTGTATATCTATAGCTGTATATCTATATTTGTATATCTATATCTGTGTATCTATATCTGCTAATCTATATTTGTATATCTATATCTGTGTATCTATATCTGCATATCTATATTTGTATATCATATCCGCTAATCTATATTTGTATATCTATATCTGTGTATCTATATATGTATATCTATAACCACCAATCTATATCTGCGTATCTATATCTGTATATCTATATCTTGCTCCGCCCACGCACTGATACAGAAGATGTTTTAGGCCAATCAGAAACAAGCCACATCCAGCGCACCGACAAATCGTCCGGTCCGTTTACGGTCGGATTCCCCGCGGTCGCTAAAGGTCAGAAACGTGGCGGCGACGTTCCGAGCGTGAGAGCCGGAAAAAAAAAAGAAAAAGAGGATGGAAAGATGGCATCTGGAAAAACACGCCGCCGCTTTTCCTGGCACGGAGCTCGCCGGTGTATCGGCGCTCTGAAGACCTGACACACACACACGCACACACACACACACACACACACACACACACACACACACACCGTGTGCGAGCTAATAAAAGCGTCCTTGTGCGACGGGCCCGTCATTCCTTCCAGTCTTTAAAAAGCTCCTGTGGAATGGCAGCGATGAGTCACAGCTGCCAGGACTCGCCGTCCACGAGTCACAGCGCCCGCGGGAAGACGGGCGGGCGGCGAGCGTCCGCACACCTGGACGGGCCGCAGGTGTGTCGGGAGCAGAACGCCGTTTTTGTGTTGTTTTTTTTTTTTTTTGCACGGAAACGGGAAGAGTTTTTATTCCCGGACGAGCAAAAAAAAAAAAAAAAAGCTAAATGCTAACGCTAAGTGCTGATGATGTCACTTCCTGTCAGTGTTTACACGCAAAGTTCTGTTGTTTGTTTTTTTAAAGGCGGCGCAGGAGCTGAATCCTGGTCACACACACACACACACACACACACACACACACAGTTACACAACTCTGTTATTGAAAGCTTGCGATCAGATAAGAGCGCGATCTTATCTGATTGGTCGGTGTGTGTGTGCGTGTGTGTGTGTGTGTGTGTGTGTGTGTGTGTGTGTGTGTGTGTGTGGGGGGGGCACTCACCCTGTCTTTGTCGTCGGCCACGTCGCACAACACGTCGTCCAGGTCCAGGATGCCGCCGTCGCCGTGCTCCAGCCGGTGGACCTGCAGCCAGTACCCGGCGTCCTGCAACACAACCGGGAGGCGGGGGCGTTTAAATCCAACGCACACACGCACAGCAGCAGCAGCAGCGGAGGTACAGACGGACGCTCGCTCGGAGAGTCCGATCGGATCAGACGAAGCCGGACAGGAAGGCGCGAGCGCAAAAAGTGGCGGCTTGGGCAGAACCAGAACCGCAAGAAGAACCAGGACCAGGAGCAGAACCTGGACCAGGAGCAGAACCAGAACCAGGACCGAGTCAGAACCCGTCGGAGAAACTACCGCGCAAAAATGTGTTTCTGCACCGCATGTGTGCGTCATTGTTTGGGTTCGACCCGCACGCGGCAGCCACCCCCCCCCCCCCCCCCGGTTCTGGTCCACTGCGAAGCGTGCAGCAACACACACACACACACACACACACACACACACACACTCACACACACGGAGAGATGATAACAGCAGTCGCACAACAAGACAAGATGAAAAGGTTTTTCCCTGCAGGTGAGTGAAGTTCAGAAGGAGTGTTTGTACACAATGAGGAGGAGAGGGGGCGCACACACACACACACACACACACACACACACATACTGTCAGGCTGCCGTGACAGCTTGTCGTGGTGTGTGTGTTGCTTTGTGTAACCCCCCCCCCAGGATGTGGAGACCCTGTGGATTCCAGCTGATGGAAGCTCGGTGTGAAACATCACACAAACACTGTGAACGTCCTGACGCACAAAACGCACAAACAAATGCAGGAAGTTGACAAGACCTGCACACACACACACACACCCCCGGTGTGTGCGCCTGCGAGCTCCAGCATCGTCCTACAGCATGTGTGTGTGTCTGTGTGTTGTGATGTGGGAGACGACGGCCACATGAGAGAGTGTGTGAAACGTTGTCGCGTTGTGTTTGTGCGTCATCCTGTGTGTGTGTGTGTGTGGGGGCTTCATGTGGTCACACACACACACACAGATTAACGTTCCACTTTATAATGTGTGTGTGTGTGTGTGTTGGAGCTTTTCACTGAACCTTTGTGTTGTCGTTGTCGTCACACGACATCACAAACTTTTCAAAACGGACGCACAACGCTCGTCGTGTCGGTCGGCCACACAAAAATGACACGTGCGCTTTCCTGTCAGTTGTTGACCTTTCGTCACCACGGCGACCGCCCCCCCAGTCTGCTCCTGCGTTTCGAACCTTGTCGCCGCGGCAACAAACCTTCAACCTTGCTCCTTCGCCGGCTGGACGGCGTCGCTCACAAACGCATCATCGGCCATTATCGCTCAACCAATCGCAGCATGAGCACGTCCGACGGCGGCGAGAGCGACTCCGGGTTGGACAGCGGCCCCGACGACGGCGAGAACGGCGGCGGCGGCTCGAGCTACCAGGAGCTGGTCGACCTGCACGCTAACCTGACGTGTTTCGACGACATCTACGCCAACAACGCGGCGATGGACGCGCAGGTGCGGAGGGGGCGGAGCCCCGTCGAGCCGCCGCTTTGTCGGTTTCGCCGCAAACGTTTCTTTTTTTTTTTCCTTCTCTCAGCAGGAGAACGAGGAGAGGCGGAGCTTCGGCGGCCACGTCTGGGAGACGCTCCGCCTCCCGGACGAGGACGAGGAAGACGCCGACGTCTCCCAGAGCGCGTCGTCGGAGGTGGAGGACGACGACGATGACGAAGAGGAAGACGACGGCGGCGAAGACGAAGACTCGACCCTGACCTTCGCCTGCGAGCTCCTCTGGCTGCACGAAGACGACGGCTCCGCCCTCTGACCTCCCAACGCCTCATAAACGTGTTCGTTTCGTCACGTGTCTCTCTCTCTCTCTCTCTCTCTCTCTCTCCATTACGGTGAGCCTCTCTCGCCCACGTCTCCGTCCTCGGGAACGCCGCACAAAAAAAAAAAAGGAAAAGAAGAAGAAGAAGAAGAAGAAGAAGAAGAAGAAGAAGAAGCCGCGCTGGGAATCCATCAATCAAAACGCATTTCTCGTGCAACTCGCCGCCGCGGCGTCCCTCCCTCCCCCACATAATCTAACAGAATAATTAGGTGATTGCAGATTTCGGATTAGGAGGCATCGGGGGATGAAGACAACATGGCACTTAACGCGCACACACACACACACACACACACACACACACACACACACACACACACACACACACACACACACACACACCTGCTAACACTCGTTTTATCCTCGACTAACAGCCGCTGGATTACGGACACACACTGGGCTTATTGTCGCTCCCCCCTTCAACTGTGTGGTGTCCAACAGGAAGTCAACCGCTGTGTGTGTGTGTGTGTGTGTGTGTGTGTGTGTGTGTTTTTATTGTGTAGTCGTTTTAAGTGCAGGTCATACATACGGCGCGTCCCCTCACACCCGAGAGGTGGCCGGGCAACATGACGCGGTTCTATATTACATATGAGAATGTCATGATGATGTCATGATGATGTCATGATGATGTCATCGCCCCCAAGCCGCCACCGCCACCGGACCCTCCCTGTGTACACACACGTGAAGAGAAAGAGCTTTTTCAAACCTCGACCACAGGATCTACCTGACAGACGGCGCCGCCCCAAGTATGTCATGTGACCAGCGGGGGGGGGGGTCTCGAGGTTCGATCGTTAAAGACACAGTCACACACACACACACACACACAGCGTGGGCTGTGAGGGCGGTCCACACGGCGCCATCTTTACTTTGGGCTCAGCGTGAGGGAGGCCCCTCCCCCACCTGACTAACACTGGCCCCGCGATTAACCTGATGAATAATGAAGGGGGGGAGAGAGAGAGAGAGACAGAGGGAGAGAGAGAGAGAGAGAGAGAGAGAGAGAGAGAGAGAGAGGGAGAGAGAGAGAGGAGGAGAGATTTGAGAGAGAGAGAGAAGAGAGAGAGGGACACATGGACAGAGACGGGGTGGGGGGTGTCCCCTCCTTCCTCACACCTTCCTCTTCCTCGAGTTTATCGGGGGGGGGGCGACCTTCAGCGCAGGTTGTACGTTAACCGGCCGACGCCGGGAAAAATCAATGGCGTCAGAGCGGAGGACGCTGGGAACGCCGGGTTTGTCCCCTCAAGAGATAAGAGACGGATACATCATTAACTAACACACACACACACACACACACACACACACACACACACACACACACACACACACACACACACACACACACACACACACACACACACACACACACACACACCACACACACACACACACAGATATTCAACACACACACACACACACACACACACACACACACACAACAGGCACACCGACTCTACACACACACACACGCACACACACACCTGTCCGCCTGATATTCAACGTGTGTGTGTGCGTGCTCAATAGAGACCTGAAAGGTGACACACACACACACACACACACACGCTGCGACACAATAACCCGGCGTGTCCCTGCAGAGACGTGTGTGTATCAGATTCCCACTGGTAACACAACAGGAAGCGGCGCGAAGTTTCATCATCAGGTACAGCCCGAAAAACACAGGACCAGACACACACACACACACACACACACACACACACACACACACACACACACACACACACACACACACACACACACACACACACACACACACACACACTCAAACTTCACTGGGGAGTGCAGCCGAGAGGCGACACGTCCCCCGGCAGCGTCCTGTGGGGCGATGAAACGCAGGCCGCTGCCATGGAGACGGCCCCGTCGCCGTCGCCGCGGGAGCTCAGCCAATCAGAGGATGGGGGGGCGACGATGAGGATGACGATCGTCTTCATCCAGTCCGAGGTGGAAAGAAGAGGGAGGTGACTCCCGCCAAAATCCGCTGACACCTGACACCCCCCCCCCAAACAAAGAACTGACTTGTTCCTAATCCCAATCCCATTCCGAAGCCCAACACCATCCGAGGGATTGGGAGATGTCGTGCGAGAGGATTTGTGGGGAAGGGAACAGTTGGTCACCGGGCGGACAGCGGCCCGCGGGATTATTTCTGGAAAACACACCGGGGGTCAAGAAACCGTCAGATTACGTCAGATGTCAGATTACGTCAGATTACACCGCAGAGAGTGGGAAACCAACAGCTGGACGGGCCCGTGACGCGGCACTGGGCACGTTAAACACAGAGAGGCTGAGAGGAGTGTGTGTGTGTGTGTGTGTGTGGGGGGTCATTTCTTCCCTCCAGATGAACTGAGGGGGGGCGGGGGGGAGATTATGATGAAATCACACAGGAGATGTGTGAGATCCATCTGGGTCAGGACTGACGCTGCGCACACACACACACACACACACACACACACACACACAAATTAATTAAAGCCCCCCCCCCCCAGCGGAGGAACATGACATATGATGGGGGTGTGACCCCTCCCACACCCAAATGCAACAAAGGCGGGATCACGTGAAAGCTTAAAGGCTGAGCGCCGCTGATCCCTCGCCGTGCCGCCGCACGTACGTGGACTCCACTTTAGATTTGTGTGCATTAGATGCAACACACACACACACACACACACACACACACACGCCACACACACACACACGCACACACACGCGGGAACGCGCACGCCGGCGACACCTGCGCCGCTTTCACCCGCCGCGAGCGAAGTGACGTAAGAGGATCAACGGCCGGGTCGTCGGGACGGCGTCTGGTCCAATGAGACGCCGGATAGCGATACGCAGCCGACTATTAAAAACATATGAGGAGCCGCACACACACACACACACACACACACACACACACACACACACACACACACACACACACACACACACACACGTCGCTGCATCTGCGCTTCAGCCACGTTGCCTTGGACAAACCGGTTCACCTCTGCGTGTTAATCTCAGGGGCATTTCTGAATAATCCCGCCTCGCCGTCCGGCAAAGAGGAAGGAGGAAGCCCCCCCCCCGACCATATAAGGCTCTGAAGCGCGTTTGATTGACGGCTGGTTGAGCGGCGCCGACGTGCGTGCTCCAGTTCAGCGCCCATCTGCGAGGGACGGCCTGGGGAGCGGCCCGAGGGCTTCTTCCTGCTGTGACCCGGCCCGGCCCGGCCCGGCCCGACCCGGCGCTGCGTAATCGGGGAAAGTAAGTAGGGCGTGCGAGTTCGGCGCCGCGGTCACTTCACGTGTAAATCAAAAGTGGCGGGTCAGCGGCGGGATTAAACTCGCACGGCGACTTCCAGAAACTTCAGCTTGTTCCAGATTTTTTTTTTTTTATAATTTAATCCGCCGCTTCTCATTTTACGTTTTTTTTTCCCGTCGACCCACGTTACGTTTAGGTGCGAGCGGGTCACGGCGGTTCTGGGCTCGCTCGCCGCGGCTCTAAATGGGGAGCTTGTTTCGCACACAAACGGCCGTCTCTTTGAAATGCCAGGCGTGTCGGGTTGGGTGTCCCAATGTGTGTGTGTGTGTGTGTGTGTGTGTGTGTGTGTGTGTGTGAGAGGCCGGAGTCAAGGGCTGTGCGCACAGCCTTGACTCCGGCCTCTCACACACACACACACACACACACACAGGAAGCTTTTTTCTTTATAATCCGGCGAAGGCCGTCGTCCGCCTCGACCGTCACCACCGACGCTGCGTTCAGGGCCCGCTCGGAAATCATCCAACTCTTACGCAGCGGAGCTTTCAAAGCCGCCATTGTTAGCGCCCGGTCGTTTCGTACGCCGGACGCTCCTGAACGCTCTCGGCCCTGCAGGGGGTCGAGAGTTCAGGTCCGGTTCTGAAGACGCGGTCCGGACTCGGCGTTGACGGGGGAAAACGCGGCCGCAGACTTCCCAGGGGGGCGGAGACGCGGCATGTTGCATCATCGGGCCGGTCAGCCGGGAAGCGGTTTTTCCGGTCGGGCCGCACGTGCAGCCGAGTCGGATCTGCAGAAACCGGCAGGAGCTCCACCCGGTTTTCCCGCCCCCGCTTTAAACACAACAGTCGTTAGCGGCGCGGTCCCCGTGGGTGAAGCGAGCGCTCCCCTGTCGCTCCTCCTGTGTGAGAGGTGAACGCGTCCCGACAAGCGCAGACCGGCCGTGTGGAAAACAAACGCCAATCAGAGCCTCCCTGTCGTCTCTCGCAAAAGGGGGGGGGGCACCTCCTCCTCCTCCTCCTCCTCCTCATCATCATCATCATCTTCATCATCAGGGCATTTCACACACTAACGGAGACTGAGGTTCACGACCTGCCGCGCCCGCGGGCCAATCATCATCCGTCTGCGGACGTCCTATATTTAGCATGCGCGGCCTCATCAGCCTGAGTGCTGATGTCATTAATCTGCGCTCATGAATCATTCGGCTGGCGTTAATGCGGGGCGCTTCAAACCTCCACCCACACACTCCACCCACCCGGGCGTCAGAGCGCCAGGTCTTCTCGCTAATAAACATCTAAAGAAGAAAAAAAAAAAAGGTGCGAGCCACTTTTATCTGGACCGGGGGGTGGGGGGGTTGTACATCCAGACTGTGTCATCACATTCCCCCATATCCCACCCGAGGGGGACAAGGGGATGCTCGGGCCTGGTAAAACAAGCGCACCTTCATTTTTAGGAGGGAACTACGGGGAGACTTTCTGACCCAGAGGTCTGAGCACGAGAGAAATGATGCCACCTTGTACATACACCCTATAATTGTGTACATATACATATATACATATACACACACACAGGGTATAATTGAGAAGATACGAGCGCTGAGAATTCCCAGACAGACGTGACAGCGAAGGCACCACAGGGTGGATTTTTTCCCCTTCGTCGTAAAAAACGGCAGTTTCAACAATTTTTTTTTTTCCCCAAATCGCCCCGCGGTCGACGTGACGCGAGAAGATGAAGAGTCCAAACGGCACGTAACCCGGCCCCGCCCCCGGCCCCCCCTCGCCCCCCCCCGCCCCCAGCCCCCCCTCACCCCCCTCACCCCCCCTCGCCCCCCCCGGCCCTGAGCCGGCGTGTTGTTCTGGGAGAAAGCTCCAGGACTCACAGCTTAGCGTAACTATCACTTACGACTGTTTAAACGTTGCCGTTGCTCGAACCGCAAAACCCCTGAGTAAACTCAACCTGAGCTGACATGAACGCAGCACGCAAACACAACAACAACAACAACAACAACAACAACAACACAAAAAAAAAGGGTAAAAACGCACAAAGGAGGAGAACGCGGCGAATAAGTTCGGGGGTCGAACAACCGATCTGAGCCGAGGTTTTTATGAACTCATCAAGCTGGTGCTAACCGAGAAGCATCCAGAAATACGCTGGCGTCCGTCAGTCGACCCGCCGGGTCGTCCGGCGCCGTGCGCGGCCGGAGCCCAGCTGACCGGACCGGGCCTCGGCGTCGGGGTTCGGGTCCGAGTGGAGTCCGGCGGCGGCGAGAGCGCGCCAGCTCGAACGTGAACCTGAAACGCAGATGAAGGAGAGCGCCGCTCTTCCCAGCGCCGGCCGGATAAAAACTGCACAGTCAGCATTTCTGCATCAGCTGATCCCCCACACACACACACCCCCTCCTGGGAAAACCCTGCTGGCAAATAAGGATTGTTGTTTTTTTAAAGCGTCACGTGACACGACGCCTCGCTCGTTTAAAATTCCTCCGGGTGAAGCAACTGGAAAAAAAAAAAAAAAAAAAAACATCAGAAACTGCGAAGCGCAGCAGAGACGCGCTGTGGGAACGGCGGGAACACACACACGTCATCAGCTGGCGAGCGTCTCCCGCGCCCAGATTATATCCAGATTATATCCTCCGCGGACGCCGTTTACGCAACCGCTCGTCTTTGTGATTTTTAGAGCGCCGACGTCGCGGCGCTCTCACGCGGGGGAAGCGCGTCCCGGCTCCGACTCCCGCCCGGCGGACGGTTTTGGGCTCGCGACCTGACCTGAGGTGGATCGACCTGCAGCTGCCGCGACCTCTGACCTCAGCAGGCTCCACGAGCCAGAACGAGGCCGAACCCAGGAGCTCGTCCTGCCGACGTGCGCCACGCGGCGCGCTGATGGAAAACACTCATTCATTTGTGTAATTGATTGTGCGACACGTCGAGCTCGCACACACACACACACACACACACACACACACACACACACACACACACACACACACACACACACACACACAGCGTGGTAACAACATCAGGCCGAGATTAAAAAGCGATCAGGGGCTGCAGCGATTTACTGAGATGCAGTAAATAAAACCAGAGCACACACCTGTTGCTATTGTATGGGGGGGGTTGCGTAGACACCTGATAACCCCCCCCACACACACACACACACACACACACACACACACACACACACATCAGGCTTTTCAGCATGAGTCAGAAAGTGACAGATCTCCCAATTCCTGCGAGATGCCAACGCTGGCGTCACTCGGAGGGGGTGGGGGGGTCGGGGGGGTTGGAAACCAGCGGAGGGTTTTTTCCAGTGAAGGGTGTCATTTTAAACGGGGGGGGGCATTAGTGAGAATCTAACCCTGCAATCTGCGGGGAGGGAAAAGAGCGACGCACGATAATCTGACACTGTTTTTCTTGACAGATTTTCAAGCTCGCAAGACTGTTCCCCCGTCCCACGTTCCCCGTCCCACGTCCCACGTCCCACGTCCCACGTCCCACGTCCCCCGTCCCACATCCCACGTCCCACGTCCCCCGTCCCACGTCGGGTTTCTGTCTGGGGTGGGGGGGGGTCTTTCTGACGCCCGCTCCTCCTCCTCCTCCTCTCCTGCAGGAAGCATTCCTCTCTAATGACAGGGGAAGTGACGAGGAGCGGGGAGAAAACACCCAGACTAAATTTGGGCCTCTGATTAAGACGAGCTGACCCCAAAACAGAAAACGCTGTGATCTTCCACACGACATCCGGGACATGAAACGCCTCACGCCTCGTCAGGAGGTGGGGGAGACGTAGACCCGAGGTAAACAGAATTGGTGCACAAGCGGCAGCGAAGACGCTGCGGTAACATCCTGCAAACGTCCGACAGACGAGACCTCCGTCACAAACTGGGGACGAGCCCAGACCCAACGAGGTCCTGGTCCTGGTCCTGGTCCTGGTCCCGGTCCTGGTCCCGGTCCAGGCCG
This sequence comes from Psettodes erumei, assembly GCA_016785225.1. NCBI lineage: Eukaryota > Metazoa > Chordata > Actinopteri > Pleuronectiformes > Psettodidae > Psettodes > Psettodes erumei. The sequence goes on along the minus strand of JAFBJZ010000330.1, from coordinate 264,441 downwards.
GTGTCAGCTCAGAGACGTCCTCCCGCACCCTCCTGTCACCTCACGCTGAATTATTGAGCAGCGGAGGAGGAGGAGGAGGAGGAGGAGGAGGAGGACACGCAGCGACTGACACTTCTGGGTCGCCGACCTTCGAACCAAACGAGCCGCCCTGCGCAGATAAAACACGTCGTGCACGTGATCTGCACGTGCGCAGACGATACGTTTTTATGACGCCCATCACACGTCTTATCTGATCCAGCAAGCTGAACCCTGCACGTTCAACACCCAGCTGCGGGTCAAAGGTCATCTGCTGCGACCCCAGCTTTGACTTTCACCTGGACGATTTACGGGTCGGGTCCGGTCCGGTCCGGTCGGGTCCGCCACCCACCCACTCCCCCCGCAGGGCTCTCGGGTGCCCGCAGGTACAACTCTCCCGCTCCCGATTCCGCCGCCGCGCCGCGGAGCCTGAACGCCTCACGCTCCTGCAGCCAGGCTAACGCTGCTAGGAGGCTAATCTCCGCTGGCAACTTTCGGAACCGCGAGCTGGGCTTTTCCTACGACGACCGAGCCCGCGCGCACACACACACACACACACACACACACACACACACACACACACACACACTTGTGTTTCACAGAGGGTGTGTGTGACGTCCCCCCCCCCCTTTATTAATAAAACGCTGCAGGGACACAACACGCCACATTGTTCGACTCACAATCCCGGAGGAAGTTTTTTTTGTGGGTTTTTACAAAACACAAGAACCACAATGGCGGCTCCGCTCGGAAAAGCGACGCAAAATAAAACGAAGCTTTAGTGCGCATAAACACCCCCCCCCCCTCCTCTACTTTGCATTTGTTTCAAGTTTGCGCCATGTTGATTGCGCCTGCACCCCCCCCTCCTCCTCCTCCTCCCCCCCTCCTCCCCTCCGCGCGCTGGACGTCGCAACATTGTTTCCAGGATAACAAAAGCAAAGTAGCCGCCGCTCACCTTGGCGATCGCCTTCTTGTACCTCATGACAGCCTGCTGGACCAGCGCGTGCACCTTGATGTTCCCGTCCCCGCACGGAACCACCACCCGGGTCCGGCCGAAGCACACCGTCACTTTCATGGCTCCCGTATCCGAGGAGCTCGCCCGGATTCGGAGTCGAGCCGAGGCGAGGAAGAGGTGGTGGTGGTGGTGGAGGAGGAGGAGGAGGAGGTGGAGAGGGAGGAGGAGGAGGAGGAGAAAGCCCGTGCGCGACTGGAAAAAAGGAGCATGGGCTCCGCTCCTGGCGGTTCTGACCCGGTGTTCCTTCACCGAGGCGCGGGCTGGAGGCGGTTCCGCTTCTCCCCGCCGGACGACATTGTTTTCTGCGTGATTTCGGACCACCTGTTTAGCTTGTCTCTCTCTCTCTCTCTCTCTCTCTCTCTGCCGAGCTAATGCTCGGTCATGTGTTGCGTTCAGGTGCAGCTGGGATGTCGGAATCAACAGTTGGCCGTCGAGCCTGCAGCCACAAATAAGGGCCATAAATGTTTTCATATATAATAACGACAAAAAAAAAATATATATATATATAATATATATATATATAGAGAGAGAGAGAGAGATTAAATTAATTGATCCAGAATATGTTGTAAAAGTTTATTTTGTAAATGTTTCTTGAGAAGTTTTATGTTATGAGGTCATTCACAGCTGGCGTAAACAAACAGGAAGTAGCGGCGGTGCTTTATCATCAGAGATGGGGACATAGATCATAGATTATTATTATTATTATTGGTGATCTGTAAATTATTAATGGTAAATAAGTGGGTCTGTCCTAAAACGAGACTGTGACACCAATTAAATTAATCTGAGCTCCTCCACACGTTAGCAGCTAAACTCTCAACATGTCGCACATACAAATGCAATTATTTCACCTTGCATGCTTCTCTAAGTGATTTTTTTTTATTTAAAATGTGTAATAAATGTATGTTAACTATGAATATTTTATACCAAACGCCAGCTAAATACATAATAAACGAATAATTAGCCAGCGGTATTCGTAGCTAGCTAAACCCAGCGACTCAGCAGAATGTTAGCGATAGCTAGCGCTTAAAAAGATGTTGCCAGCAAGCTGTAACTCATAATTTTATCCATTTACCACTAACTTATTGTTCTTCTCAGTATTATTTTTTTGTTTTCTGAGTTTTTTTTGTTTGTTTTAGTTTTAATTTCATTTCAAAATGCCTGGTTTGCCTCTCCTGCTGTGCATTTGTAAGAAGCGTTGCTCGCTAACGCTGAGGGGAGAACAGCTGTGCGGCAAGTGTTTCCCCAGGAGATGAATAATCTCGATAATAAACACCATAATCCATTAGCCAATGACACAGATGTGCTGTCTTTTGTTCTCTATTTCGTTTAACAAAAGACACACGTTTGAGATAAACGGCTCCTCGTGGAAACATATAATACTTTTAAACTTCTAATTTACAAGCGGTTCATGAAGGCATCACGGGAGCAGGGGAAGGCCACGGTTGCAGCGTGTCCACCCCGCTGTGGTGGAGCTGGGTAATGTACAGGAATCACACCTGAACTCACTGAGAACAAACTTAAAATCAATAGATCGATCGGAAACAATCCAGATTAATGCAGCAGCCGCTCAGATTTAAGGTTGGGATTAAGCAGAGGTTATATGGAGTAGTCCGAGTGTCCCAGCTGTGTCCTTCAAGGTCCCACATTTTTGTTTTTGCAGTTTAGCGATACAGCCTGGAGTCTTCTGGTCCACCTGGGTCTGAACCAAAACCCCCCAAAACGAAAAGCAGTCCTGATCCATCTGGAGCGCTTTTTAAGGAGCAGCTGCTCCACCACATGGGCTCCAACCTCGTAAAGACACCTGACCCTGCGGAGAGAAAAAAAAACAAACAAGAAAGTTCTTTGATTTGATGACTAAAAAAGGTAGGATTTGTCCCCGCGCTGTCCCCTGATGGAGCCCAGACGGATGGGAACACATGGTTTACTGAGAACAAGAAAAAGGAGAACCGCTGAATTTCTCAGTACGTGGAAAAGTATGTGTGTGTGGTTTACATGGACGCCGTCTAAATGGAAGCTATTTTAACTCTCATCGCAGCTGGGGCGCTCGCGGGCGGCCGACCGCAGCCCCGGCCGCTGTCACGACAGATTAAAACGGGGCCCCGGAGCTGGAGAATACGAACACTTGTTCGCGGCGTTTTTTTTTCAGCGAAGGTAACGCGGAGGAAACGTGCAGTCACACCGGCGGGATGAGGAGCGATGAATGGACTGGGTTTTTTTTTTTTTATTTTAAGTGAAGGGGGTGATTGTGCTGGCGGACTTCACATTTGTACTGTAGAGCGCGGTTCGGTTTACTTTACAGGGCGTCTGGAGCGAAGCAGCCAAGGTCAAAGGTCAAATCCATCCACATGTTGAACACATGAGATTCAGACAAAGCTGCGGAAAAAGTTATTTTTTCTGTCTCGGTCACCACGTGTGGCGTTTGGCCTCTTTGGATAATCATATTCGTACGTTTCCTACTTGACGCAGCAGTGACCTCTTGTGGTCTACAGTAAACAAAGTATAAATTAAACAACGGAAACTTTTATAATATTTTCAGCATCTGAATACCTTGTTCTCTTTTCCATAATGGCATTTTAATTTGGTGGTGTTTTTATTAATTTTATTTTATTTATGCGGTTTCCTTAAAGGTGAGATGTTGGTGTCATTATGAGTGATGTATGCAATAATATTATTTTTTAAAAACAATTCTATATTTAAAATAGTAGTTGAGCACAAATTGTTATAAACAGCATTTTAGACAGTTGATTTATTTATATTTGTCCATAACAAATCATTATTACTGTCATTCCCAGCACCAAAAAAGAGATTAACTTGTTTTTTTTTTTTGATTTGATTAAAACCATTGAAAATATTCAGTCCTACCTCATATCTGCTGTTTCTGCTGTGTGACGTCCAGAAGAGGAAACTCACCACCACAACCATCATGTCCGTTTTTTCTCCGTTCCTCTAAAGTTCCTCTAAAAGTCAAACATTCCAACCTCCACCCCGTGACTGGCTGTGATAACCACTGGGGAAATTAGTCCTGTTGATAACAGTAACTTTCATCTACTGGCCTAAACATCAGATTTTTAAAAAAGAGATAAATAATCCTCAAATCAGATGCAATAACAGTAAATCAAAAGTATTACAGTACAGGTACTGGGTGTTTTTTCAGCTCCATAGTGAATCATTTCTTTCACTACAGGTTGTTTTCTTTTCTCTCATAGATCTTACATTAGAGATTTACATTAAATTATACATGAAATGGATGTTACATTGCTTTATATTTATAATAAACATATATAAATATTATATATAAATATTTTTATAAAATATTTGATTTTTTTAGAATAGAAATCATCTTGAGTTGCACTGATTTACAACAAATAAACACGGAAACGTGAACGAGCGCCGGTGGAAGTAAAAACAACTTCTTTTTTTTCCTGCCCCGGATCGAAGTGGCCGTGAACCCCTCACACGCACGCACACATTTACGCGCACACACAGATTTCTTCTCGGCATTCTCCAAAGCGGTTTGCGCCCGCTCTTTGCGCGCCGCGCCGCGCCGCTCGACCGCGCGTACGCAAACTGCGTAACGGTCGCTGGCGAGTCCCCTCAGCTGGTTAGCTAAACATCCACAGTTTAAAAAAAAAAAGAGAGAGAGATGAGCAGGAAAACGAGACGAAGAATGCGAGAACAATTTGTTTCGGGCAGGAAAATCGCGACAGAGCGAACCTCGGCTTAGGTATGCGAGCTCCTTTTTGAACTTTGCGCAAATCCGACCGTTAGAATTAGCGAGCTACGTTTATGAATGACTGTATGTGTGCGCATAAATTCGGCGTTAGCCAACATCGGCTAGTTAGCTGGCTAGCTAACGCGTTAGCTAGCATTAGCTTCTCTCCGGCTGCGTCTCGCCGCCGCCGCCGCCGCACAGACTAATGGACGCTAGCTGGAAGGCTAGTTGTTGCTAATACCCGCTAACCGCCACATTCACCGCCGTCCGCGGACAATTTCATCTTTTTTCTCTCTCTCGCTCATCGTTTCGCACCACACGCTGCTACTTCAAAACTGTTTCAATGAAGCTAACGTTGTCAGGCTACATTGAGGCCAAACACTCAAAACTACTGTGGCCTAAACCCAACTTCCTGCGTTAGCTAGCCTCCGCCGGCTGTTTGACGTGTAATAACGCAACGTTATGTAAGATTTGTTAAAAACATACTCCCAACTAAACGTCAGCGGCGGCCGGAGACGTGTAATTAACCGGATTTGAAGTGTCGCTTCTCCCCGACTGCGAAAATGCGCTGCGGTCGCGTTAGCTCCCCGGCTAACTCGAGCTACTGTGGCCATTCAGCTCGTAACTTCAACTGCTTTCCGTTTCCCCCCCGCACTGAATGTGGAAATGGTGAAGATCCCCATGCTGGGGGTTTTACAGGCTCTTTAGCTTTTTAGCTTCCAAGAGTCGGACACATTGAGAAGTCACAGTCCGGGGCGAGCAAGAGGCGGCGCAGGCAAGTTGATCGCCAGAGTGTGGGTGGCGAGACAAGGCCCCTGTTGATACCGTTAGATATTCTGCATTTCTCCACCAAAAAATCTGATCCAAAACCTCCGGAGAAGAGCTGGACAGCTCGGGGCTAACTCGTGCTGCATGCACCGGTGAGCTAATTACCCGGAAATGTGCTGATGATACACAACTGATTTTTTTAAAAAAAAATAATAATAATAATAAAGAAGAAGAAAAATGGAGATGCGTTTAAAATGTTGTGCATTGCACGCAACCCCTTAGAGCAAAGCTTAATGTAGGGCAGGGTGGACCGTGGGAATAACATCACACATCACGCCAGAGCAAACTGGGACACGTCACACATGATGACAACAGTGAGAACACCATAACAACAAGTTCTCCATGAGAACATGCGTGTCATTAAATGGGCACGGGGGAACCCGGCCGCCCTGACCTGAGGTCAGAGGTGTGTGGGAGCGATCGGCCATCGCTCCAGCATGGAGGTTGGTTTTTTTTGGCTGCTGAATGGGATGTTATTGAACTGTAACTTCAGCCAACGCAGCACGTTATGAAACCGCGGCGCGGAGCTGTCGGCCGCAGACGCTGGATTACGACAGACTTCTCCTTCCCGTCGTGAAGCGTCGACACTTAGTTCCAGCTGTAAGTCGAGTCACGGCCGCAGTAAGAGCTTCAGAGGGAGGCGGTTCTGTCCCGGTCTCAGTTTTCTGAAACAGATGTCAAGGGCGGGCTCACGCCAGCGACTCTGAACGCACCCTGAAGGCCGAGGAGCGTCGCGGCGCTCGGACGCCGTCCCTGCTGCGTTACAGCAGAAACATGTACAGTAGTAACCGATATGAAAAACGTGACTGTGACGTGATTTTTGTTTTCCCGTCCTTCAGGTGAAGCCCGCGGCATTCCTCGCCCCCAGGGCCCGAACCGGACCAGGAGAGCCGAAACGGAACCGGGGCCGTTATGTGACGTCGGCGTGCTCAGACTTATGGAAACGGATCGCAGCGGCGCCGCGTTCGCTCATCGCTGAACATTCGACGTGAAGGAGAGGAGCGCCTAACGTCCCGCTGGTTGTTGTTTTTTTTTTTTTTTTTTTCTCTCTCTCTCTTTACGGCACGCACCGGGGGCGGGGTGTAGCAGGGCCGTTGTCATGGTTACCTGCTGCATCGTAGCCTGAAGCTAGCGCGGCTTCTCGTAGAATGTTAGCGTGTGGCTAGCTACGTATGCTGACGTTCGTGGCCGCCGTCCCCGCTCCCCTCCATCGCCACCTCTGGCCCCTGTGAGGGGGAATAAACTGTTTTTTTAGTGGTAGCCCCCCCCCCTCCCTCCCTCCCTCCCTCCCCTCTCTCCTCCCTCACCCCGTCATCTTTTCATCCTTTCACCCCCCCACCCCCCCCACCAATCATCAGCTTTACCTCCACGTCACCTCTGTCCCGTCCTCGCCCTGACCCTCAAACCCCAACCCTGCTGTAGCTCACAGTGTGGCCCAGTGTAGACCCCCACACACACACACACACACACACACACACACACACACCACCACCACCCCCACCCCCACCCACCCCCCCAGCCCCAAAGTCCTATCGAGCCGCAGGGCAGTTGTTTTGGTGCTGGTTTTGGTTGCATGGAATCGGCGTAACCGTGGAGAGGCCGGGCTACCACAAACTGATGGACTTTGACAAGCGAGGAGTCGGAGGAGGGGGAGGGGGAGGGGGGGGGGCGGTGGAGGGGGAGGAGGAGGAGGAGGAGGAGGCGGCGGCGGGGGCGGAGGGAAGGGGGAGGCCGAGGAGGGGAAGAGGATGCCCGGGAAGACGGGCAGCCGGTCCGGGCACGGCGGCCGGGGCGCCGGCTCCAACTCCGGCGTCCTGATGGTCGGGCCGAACTTCCGGGTGGGGAAGAAGATCGGATGCGGGAACTTCGGAGAGCTGCGGCTCGGGAAGAACCTGTACACCAACGAATACGTGGCCATCAAACTGGTACGCATCCCCCCCCGGCGACGCGCATGTGATTTCTTATTGGCTGTGCCGTTTCTCCCTTTAATCCCGCCTCCGCCTTCAGGAGCCAATCAAGTCGCGGGCGCCGCAGCTCCACCTGGAATACCGCTTCTACAAACAGCTGGGAAGTTCAGGTGAGAACCAGTTACGTCACGACTTATAAAAAAAAACACACAACGCCGATCTAAATCCTCCACTTCCTGTCCGGCGCAGAGGGCGTCCCCCAGGTGTTCTACTTCGGACCGTGCGGTAAATATAACGCCATGGTTCTGGAGCTGCTGGGGCCCAGTTTAGAAGACCTGTTCGACCTCTGCGACCGCACCTTCTCCCTAAAGACTGTCCTCATGATCGCCATACAGCTGGTAGGAACGCACAAAAACACAACGCAAAAAAACAACCGCGTCCGTCGGTTTCTGAGTCCTTCCCCGCCCTCAGATAACGCGCATGGAGTTCGTCCACACGCGGAGCCTGATCTACCGGGACGTGAAGCCGGAGAACTTCCTGGTGGGTCGACCCGGCTCCAAGCGGCAGCACACCATCCACATCATCGACTTCGGCCTGGCCAAGGAATACATCGACCCCGAGACCAAAAAACACATCCCGTACCGGGAACACAAGAGTCTGACCGGAACCGCCAGATACATGAGCATCAACACGCACCTGGGGAAAGGTGAGCCGCCCCCCGGCCCGAACCCGCCGGGCCCCGCCGGGCCCGACCCGAGGGCGCGAGTGACGCTCTTGTCGGTTGTGTGTCGTTTCAGAGCAGAGCAGGCGAGACGACCTGGAGGCTCTGGGTCACATGTTCATGTACTTCCTGCGGGGCAGTCTGCCCTGGCAGGGCCTGAAGGTGAGGAGCCTGCCGCCGCCGGTCCCGGTCCCGGTCCCGGTCCCCCCCACCTCCCTCTGTGTTTGCCTCACCTCCACCCTCCTCCCTGTCTCTCCCCCGTCAGGCCGACACCCTGAAGGAACGCTACCAGAAGATCGGCGACACGAAGAGAGACACGCCCATCGACGTCCTGTGCGAGAACTTCCCAGGTTTGTGCGCGTGCAGAAGCTTGTGTGTGTGTGTGTGTGTGCGTGTGCAGCATGCTGATGCCTGTGTGTGTGTGTGTGTGTGTGTGTGTGTGTGTAACAGAAGAGATGGCCACTTACCTGCGGTACGTGCGTCGGCTCGACTTCTTCGAGAAGCCGGACTACGACTACCTGAGGAAGCTCTTCACGGATCTCTTCGACAGGAACGGCTACATCTTCGACTACCAGTACGACTGGACCGGGAAGCCGCTGGTTAGTGCGCCTCACACACACACACACACACACACACACACACACACACACACACCTGCGGCTCATCTGCACGCTGATAAAGACGTGGGCGAGGTCAGCAGGAAATCGCTCAGATCACTGACGGGATAAGGAGACCGCATCAGGAAACAGATAACCAAACGTGCCTCCTCACCTCACTTCCTGTGTGTGTGTGTGTGTGTGTGTTAGCCCACTCCCATTGGTCCGGTGGCCAGCGAGACTCCGCTCCAGACAAGCAACCGAGAGAAAGCGCCGCAGACCAAAAACCAGGTATGTGTCTGCGTCGCCGTAAAAAAGCAGCAGCCGAGCTAAAAACGCACATGAGTCCAGGTTCACAGAGGTCACGCTGCAGGTCAGCCTGCACCCCCCCAAAAAAAAAACAAAAAAACAGGTAGACCCGCCCCCCCCTGCATGGGGCCTCCACACGTGTGCACACCTGAGTGCTCGCCCGCCTGTTGCTGACTCTTTCTTTTCTCTTTCCTCATTCCTCTCTCTTCTCGCCGCGCCGCTCATCTCCCCCCTTTACTGCTTTCTGACCCCCCCCTCTCCCCCTCCACACCCCCCCATCCTGCGATTGGCTCCCCCCCCCCCCCCATCTCCTGTAGTCTCCAGAAGGGAAAGGCAGCGAGTCCCAGCCCACTCCAGTGACCAATCGAGAGCTGCTGGGCTCCCATCTCACTGCTGATAGGCTGGGCGGTTCTGTCCAGGTACCGGGAGGAAGGTTTAGCTCTGCCGGCTTCCTGTCTGTCCGCCTGCATGGCCTCCTCTGTCGCCGCGGCGGGGCTGACCTCCGGTTTTCGCGGTTCCCAAACACGTAACGCGTCGCGTCGGCGAGCGGGAGCTTCAGCGTCGTAACGCCGAAGGGACGGAGAGCGGCGAACTCGTCGCCGTCGCTTCTCGTTGTAAAGTTGCGTTGAGCGGAGGCGCTGCTGTGCTGCATGGCAAGAGAGCCGACGCCGCAGGAGCTGCCGCCATTTTGAAAACGTTCTTTTCCTCCTGGGGGGGCAGCAGTTTGACCAACACACACAAGAAAGGAAGACGACGTTTTCAAAAAACGAGCGGCAGCATGTTGTTCTGAGACGTGTGCCATGTGACCGACCCAACACAAGTCTCCTCCTCTCTTCTGTTTGCCCCGCCCCCCCAGGTGATGAGCTCGACCAATGGGGAGCTGAACACAGACGACCCCACCGCGGGGCACTCCAACGCACCAATCACAGCCAACGCGGAGGTGGAGGTGGCTGATGATACCAAGTAAGGACGCACACAGACACACACACGCGTCTCACAGCGGCGGGGAATCAAACCTGTGTCGTGTGCACGTACACCTTCTTGTGTTGATGTAAAGTATGTGTGTGTGTGTGTGTGTGTGTGTGCGCGTGTGTGTGTGTTGCAGGTGCTGCTGTTTCTTCAAGCGGAGGAAGAGGAAAACTCTCCAGAGACACAAATGAAAACGAGAGATGAGAGACACGCCCCCCCCCCCCCGCTCTCTTTTCTTCTTCTTCTCTCTTTCTGTAGTCCTCTTCATATAACCCCCCCCCCCTCCCCTCCCGCTGCCGGAGGTCCCGTCGTCCGCCTTCGGATCCGGATCACCGGGCGGATCCGGATCTGCCGTTCCCTCCCCGGAGCTCGGAACACGTGGATCGAGCGGCGGCGGACCGGGTTAGCGGTCGCAAACGGAAACCAAAACTGGATCGAGACACGGCGCCGTGAGACTGACACGGTTGAGCTGATTGGCTGACGGACTGTGACGGGCGAGCTGATTGGCTGACGGACTGGACTCAGCTTGTTTCCTGACACACTGGCCACGTCTCCACACACATATATATATTTTTTGTTGTTGTTGTTTTTTTTTTTCTTCCTGACTGACTGGTTCAGAGGAGATGGGGGGGCAGGACTCAATGAAACTGTCCCACACACACACACACACACACACACACACACACACACGTAGGAACACGCAGCGCACCGACACCACACACAAACGAGTCGCACATGAAGTTTTTCTTCCCCCGGGTCAAAGGAAGGACACGGCGATCGGCTCGGTCTATCTCCTGCAGGGGTTCGGTCTATCTCCTGCAGCGGCTCGGTCTATCTCCTGCAGCGGCTCGGTCTATCTCCTGCAGGGGTTCGGTCTATCTCCTGCAGCGCCCGGGCTCAGCGTTCTCGTCAGGACACGTTCACCCTCAGAGGAAAATCCTCCCGCCCACTGGAACGAGACGTTTAAAGAGATGTTTATGTAAAAACTTTTAATTTGTAACGACAAAACAAACAAACAAACAAAAAGACTGTCTGCAATATGAAGCCTGCGTTTTTTTGTTTTGTTTTTATTTTCCGTCTTTGAGTTGTTTTAAAAAAAGTTTGTGTTTTGTAGTTTCTAGTGTGTTCCTCAAAATTTTTTTTTTTTTTTAAATAACTCGTATTTTTAATTATCTGATGTTGTTTTTGTTTTGTTTTGTTTTCCTTTTTGGGTTTGAGGAAGGAAAGTTGGATAACTCCATTAAAAAAAACAAAAAACAAACAAGATAAAAACGGATCTTTCTTTGAGGGCGATTCGTTAACGGTCAATTTGGCCTCTGTGACGTCACTTCAAGGGAACCGGATGTGGTACAGACAAAACCCAAACTGGGCCGAACTGGGCCAGACCGGAAGAAGAAAACAGCAGCCGGAGATGAGGAGGAGGATGCGGATTATCGGATCGCAGCGTTAATCTCGCAGCGCAGACGATCTTCGGCTGCCAGACCGCCGTCACGTGAGGAAGCGGAGCGCGCGTGGCTCGCGCTATTGGCCGGCAGGGGCGAGGACGGCTCCTCATTGGTCCAAACCTCCGGCTTCTCCTTTTGCTACGTCACCGCCCCCGGTCCGCGTTATTGTTTACATGTGTTGGCGTGTTTACGGTCCAGATGTTGTAGCCGGGCTAGCTGCTAATTAACGGCGTTACGTCACGTTTAACGGGAGGAAGTGAGTAACGGAGGGTTTTAACGTGAACGTGGCAGCTCGTGGGGATAATTCGGTTGTTTAAACGGGACAGGGGAGGAGGAGAGCTGCATCCTGTGTTTCGGTTTTCGTTCCCTCTCGGTCGCTCCTCCCGACTTTGACGCGGCGTCCCGCTGTCACCTGACCTGAGACGCGGGTGTCGCTTCGTCCTGCCCCCCCTCCCTCGGATAAAACACGTAAAAAGGAGAAGAAGGAGAAGGAAGGAGGAGGAGGAGGAGAAGGAGAAGGAGAAGGAGAAGGAGGCACCGACGCGACGCTTCAGCGACATGTGGAAAGAGGGAAGCGGGAGTCGCTCCGTCTTCCTCCGCGCCGAGTCGACACGCTTCGCCGACGGTTCGCCGGACGCCCCGGCGAACTGAATTGGAGCCGGTCTGAGGCGAACGTCGCGATGCCGGACACCGGGACGTCGCTGCCGGCCCTCCGCAGCCTGAGCTACGCGGTGGGACACTTCCTGAACGACCTGTGCGCGTCCATGTGGTTCACGTACCTGCTGGTCTTCTACCACTCGGTGCTGGGCTTCCACAACACGAATGCGGGTCAGTGTGTGTGAGAGGTGTGTGTGTGTGTGTGTGTGTGTCGTCTCACCTGACTGAGCCGCCGTGTTGCAGGTGTGCTGCTGCTGGTCGGACAGGTAGCCGACGCGATCTGCACCCCTCTCATCGGCTACGAGTCCGACCGAACCCGCGGCTGCGGCAACTACGGCAAGCGGAAGACATGGCACTTAGTCGGTAAGTCGGACACAAGCGTCACCTGACTCCCTACAGGAAGCGAGAGGGGTCACCTGCCTGGGGGGGGGTGAAGATGAGGATGGAGGGAGGAAGGAGAATGACACAGTTTAATACAATGTGTGGAAACCTTGTGTTAAAGTTGTGTTACACACACACACACACACACACACTGCAGCCCCTCTTTACTGCCCCACCACATCCAGAAATGATTCACTCCAGGTGTGTGTTCACAGTCACACACCTGCTGACGGCGCGTGAAAAAACACGACACGTTTGTCGTAAACCCCGAAAAAAAAAAAAAAAAAGTTTTTATGAAACGCCTGTTCGGACTCTGCGCGTCTCGACACGTTTTTCATGACTGTGCTGACGCGGGGCGGTCTGAAGGTCAATACACTACATGACCTCTGACCCCGACACACAACTTGTGTATCAGAGTAAAAAAAAGAGCTGTTGTGTTACAGCTGTCCCGTCCACACACACACTTCTCTCTCCAAAAACAACCCCGCACTTCCTGTCGTCTCCTAACAAACCGATGCTTGTGTGTGTGTGTGTGTGTGTGTGTGTGTGTGTGTTTGTGCGTCCTCAGGCACGTTGTGCGTCGTGTTGTCCTTCTCCTTCGTCTTCAACCAGTGCCTGGGCTGCGGCCCCCCCACCCCCCAGTGGGCGAGTCTCACCTACTTCATCCCCTTCATCGTCGTCTTCCAGTTCGGCTGGGCCGCCACGCAGATCTCCCACCTGTCCCTCATTCCTGAGCTGGTCACCTGCGAGCACGCCAAGGTGGAGCTCACCGCGTACAGGTGAGGCGTGCGGCGTGAGGCGAGGTCGTCCCGCGGCGGCCCCCGTGTCCCTGAACGCCACACGCGTGCGCGTTCCTCCGCAGGTACGCGTTCACGGTGACGGCCAACATCACGGTGTATGCCGTGGCCTACCTGCTGTTCCACCTGCAGGCCAATGACGACGACCCGCTCGGCGACGCGCTGGGACCGGTGGACATCCCCGTCTTCAGGGTGAGGGACACACACACACACACACACACACACACACACACACACTTATTATTGACCCGCAAACAGGAAGTAGATGACAACGCGAGCGATCAAGCAAAGAATGGAAAAAAAAAAGGAGGAAGCTAAAATTTTAATTTTGGACAACGAGGAAGTTCTTCATGTAAAAACAACAGTGAGTGGAATGTGCTCCGGTCAGATGGGTGTGTGTGTGTGAGTGTGTGTGTGTGTGTGTGTGTGTGTGTGTGTGTGTGTGTGTGTGTGGAGGGGGGGAGGGGCTGACGGGCCCACAAACAGAACTCAAACCTGTGCCGTTTGGTTCCAGAACCTTGCGCTGATCGTGCTGGGCATCGGCGTGCTCTTCTCCGTCTTCTTCCACCTGGGAACCAAAGAGTCGCATCCCGGGTCAGGAGAGGAGGAGGTGGAGGAGGTGGAGGAGGAGGAGGGGAGGAGGAGGAAGATGCAGGAGGAAGAGGAGGAGGAGGAGGAGGAGCGGAGGCCCCTGCTTCCTCGCCCCAAGGCCTCCTCGTCTGTCCTGCGGTGGAAATGCTGGCTGCGGCAGCCGTCCTTCTACCAGGTGCAGCCGCCATGTTGTGTTGCTGTTGTTGTTGTTGTTGTTGTTGTTGTTGCGTCTCCACCAGCTGACGGAGTTGTGCGTCTGCAGGTGGCCGTGCTCTACATGTCCACCAGGCTGATGGTGAATCTGTCCCAGACCTACATCTCCATGTATCTCATCAACACCCTGGGGCTGCCCAAGGTAACGCAACAACACCACGACACACACTCGTCTGCTCGCACAAAAAACGTTCCCGCGCTAAACACACACACACACTCCCCCCCGCAGAAGTTCATCGCCACCATCCCGCTGGTGATGTACGTGAGCGGCTTCCTGTCGTCCTTCATCATGAAGCCCGTCAGCAAACTGATCGGGAAATGCGTGAGTGGAGCCCGACGCCTCGGTCCGGTCCTGGGTCCGACCCGGATCTGAACCCGCCTGTGTGTGTGTGTGTGTGTGTGTGTGTGTGTGTGTGTGTGTGTGTGTGTGTGTGTGTGTGTGTGTGCAGCTCACCTACTTCGTGGGCCTGCTGCTGATCATGGCGTTCTCCTACTGGGTGCTGCTGGACGACAGGATGGGCGAGCGGGTGTACGGCGCCGCGGTGCTGCTGGGGGCGGGCTCCGCCACCGTCCTGGTCATCTCGCTCGCCATGACCGCCGAGCTCATCGCCGACCAGACCGTAAGTGTGTGTCTGTCTGTGTGTGTGTGTGTGTGTGTGTGTGTGTGTTGCGTTACCTCACTGATGTCGTCTCTCTGCAGCAAAGTGGAGCGTTCGTGTACGGAGCCATGAGTTTCACCGATAAGTTGGCGAACGGTGTGGCGGTGATGGTCATTCAGGCGCTGCATCCCTGCCAGTCAGTATCTGACGCACACACAGACACAGACACACACACACACACACACACACACACACACACACACACACACACACACAGACACAGACACACACAGACACACAGACAGACACACAACGTGCAGCCGAGGTCCAACATCCATACGAGAATTTGAGATATTGTAAAAATAAAATAAAACAAGAAGTTCCTTGTGTCGTGTGTAATTGTGTTTGTGTGGCGTTGTGCGTCTCTCGCAGCACCGTGGTGTGTTGTGCGGCCTGCGTCTGGTTCTACCATTACATCATGGTGGTGGTGACGGGGGGCGTGGCCGTCGTCGCCGCCCTGGCGCTCTGCTCCATCCTCGTCTGGCCCATCGGCATCAGACCACGTGAGTGTGTGTGTGTGTGTGTGTGTGTGTGCTCATTACCGCTGCATGACCTCACTGCTTCTCCCCCCCCCCGTGTGTGTGTGTGTGTGTGTGTGTGTGTGTGTGTGTGTACAGGCGGTCTGACGGTCGTCTCTGATGATGTAACCCGAGTGAACTGATGCCGGCGCCGCAGGAAGAAAAAAAAACACAAACAGGAAGTGCTTTTACTTTTACTTTTTTTTTTTTTTTTAAAGATCCTTTTTTTTTTACTTTTAGCTGGAACACACACACACACACACACACACACACACACACACACACAGATGAGCCGCTCTCGTGGAAACAAACTTTGTATGAAACTTTTACTTTTACCTCTTGATGAATCACAACAAAGGGAAGAGAACCGATCACGTGACACGATCGGAGTTAAAAGGGATCAATCAAACTACGTCACGCGTGTGAATATCAACATATGGGAACATGGGGGGGGGCTAACGTGATTTTTTCTCATCATGTTCTGATGATTTCTGTGAACGTTCAGTAAATAAATTCCACACCCGACTCTGTGTTTGTGTTTCCAGCCGTCTTAGTTTATTGAAACCAGATGTGACCATATCTGGGCGACAGGGGCGGGACAAGGGGGCGGTGCTACCTGTCAATCACATCATAGCCACGCCCCCCAAAAAAAAAAAAAAAAAAAAAAAAAACTCCCCCACTTCCTGGTGTCTCCTCCTCTACTTTAAACTGTTTACTGGCATCATAAACCCGTGACAGACCAGAGGAGTCGCCCCCCGGTGGTCGCTCAGGAGAAGGCGGGTTTCAGACCAGGAAGCTCCGCCCACTTTTCGCTAACAGGTCCACGATCCGTCGCGTTTTCTGACTCGTCTCGCTTATCTCCTCTTTCTCAGTTCCGTCGCGAGCGCGGTCAAACTCGTCGCCGTTTCCCCGCCATCAGGGGGCGCTGGCGTTCATCTTCTCCTGGCAGCCGTCCCAGAAGTCCAGCAGCCTGTTGTCCCTGTTGGCGCAGAAGTCGGTGAAGTCGCGGAGCAGGCGGTCGGCGAGCTTCTCGTCGCCCAGCACGCCCGTCCTCCAGGCTTTGGTCAGCATGGTGTTGTAGGCCCAGTAGTAGCCCACGCCGTCCTCGCCGCCGAACGGCCCGTGGCTGTTGGAGGTGGTGGAGTTCCTGCGCCGCCGCTGCTGCCCGCTCGAGTACTTCCTCTTGGAGTAGGGCAGCTGCAGGAACACGGTGCCTGCGGGGGGGGAAGAGAGGCGGCGTGGGGTTGGAGTGCGGCGGCGGTGGTGGCGGTTGGGGTTTTCCCGGCGTCACGCACCTGTCACGTGGATGTACTGCGGCTTGTTGTCCGAGGGGAAGTTGAAGGTGGAGGCGGAGAACTTGTCGTGCACGAATCCGAATCTGGAAGAGAAGGCAGGAAAGTCACTCGGGATTATATTCTGGCGGGGGGAAAAAAAACGGGCGGTCAGTAATCCCAGACGTCCTCCACCTGTACAGTATGGCCTCCTGGAAGAGCTGCATCCTGTCCCAGTACGTCTCCGGCTCGAACCCTGGGTCGGCGGGGCGGGAAAACAAGCGGTTACGACGACGGCGGGCGCTCGCGAGTGCGGCTTTTTTTTCCCGGCGGTGGCGGCGCCCACACCGCACCTTCGAACAGGTTGTCGCTGCCGTTCTTCAGCAGGCAGGAGACGTTGAGCGGGATGAAGAGCTGCGCCCGCAGCGGGTCGCCGTACAGGTACGACGTCAGCGCGAACGGAACCTCCAGCACGGGAACCAGCAGGAAGCCGCAGGACGCCGCCTTCCTGTGCCAGCCCTGGACCTGCGGGGAAGAAAACGTAAAGTCTCTTTCTACGCTGACGACGCCGCCGCGGGTTCGAGCCCCGGACGGGACGCTACCATCTCGAAGAGGACGGCGGCGGTGACGGCCATCCAGTGCAGCTTGATCTCGAAGGCGGCGTTGAGGGAGAAGTTCCCGTGGTAGTAGCAGCTGCACCACTCGGTCCGGTCGCTGCGGTTGTTCACGTCCACGTCCAGCGTCGCCGTTTTCTGATCCGGCACCGTGGCGGCTGGAGGGCGAGGAGAACGGGTGGGGGTGGGGGCGGGGGCGAGACCCGGGCGGAGGGAAAAAAAAAAGAAGGAGGAGAGGAGTGGGCGGGCAGGAGGAGGAGTGAGAAGTGAGGAGGCGAAGCGGAGAAAGAGCGGCGAGCGATTCACACGGCGCTTGATGTCACGGATCCTCAATATGTTTCAGATTAATCTGGATTATTACTAGTGAGCCTAATCCTCGGCGTGTGTGAATCGCTCGTTATCTGTGAATCTCAGAGGAAGTTGAGTTCCGGGAAAACCGGCGAGCAGGAAGTCGACGCTGCGGCGGGCGGGCGAAGCTTTGAGCGTTAAAAGACGGAGCGGAGCCCTGCGCGCCGCGGCACTACGGGGGTGAAACCCACACCCTGCTGCTCCTGGATCAGCTGACCGCCGACGCCATGCGCTGATTGGACGGTGGAACTACATGACGACAGGCGCTGCACATGCTCCACACGTGTGAAAAAAAAAAGATCCGCCGCCGCCGGGGCGGCCGGGTCCAGCATCACGCCGCAGGAAAAAAGAAAGATGGCGGTGACGATGACGTTAGAGACGGGGAGGTTATCGCACGTGAGGCTCATAATCTTATTACTAATCTGATCATAATCTGGGTTTATTTCCCGCTCAATGTTGTGAACAGAATTTAATCTCATGGATTTGTTTAGATTTAAATTAAAAAAAAAAAATCCAGGAAGTCGGCGTTTTTGTTTCTGCTCTCTGAGCCTCAGGTGGAGGTGGATGAACATTGTATGGAAGCCTGGGGGGGTGGAGGAGGTGGAGCGGGAGGGGCTCTCCACCACCCCTCCCCCCTCCCCCGCGGGTCACATGGTTGGCGAGCAGAACTGTATTAATCAACAGCCGATGGATTTAAAACCTGCTGGCGTGCGACGGGCGCGTGCTGGACCCGGTCCCGCTCCGGGGCGAACCCGATCCGCGTGGAGCCGGATGGCGCGGGGAAGGGGGCGGGGCTGGGGGCGGGGCTGGGTGTACCTAGCAGTGCGGCGGCCTGGCTGCGTCCTCCGAAGCTGCGGCTGAAGGAGCTGTGCCTACTTGCATAGGAGGCCGGCCGGCTGGGCAGCCAGGGCAGGAGGAAGGCCGGCAGGTCGCAGGGCCGCCGCTCCTCCGGCGCGAACGCCACCTCGAACCACTTCCTCTGGAACACGGCGAAGTCCTCCAGGGCCGCCGCGGACCAGCCGCCGGGCGCCGCGGGGGGCGGCGGGCCGGACGGACCTGCAGAGGACGGGCCGTCAGGGCGGAGGGCGGAGCCAGGCGGTCGCGCCGGCGTTTGAAATCCGTCTCTCACCGTCTTTCTCGCCGACGATCCGGTAGAAGTAGAAACCGTAGACGAAGGTGCGCATGGCGTCGCCGGACGCGTGGGCCACCAGACCGTCCTCCAGCATTTTCTGCAGCAAAACCGCAACGTCAGGGGCCGGACCACTTCCCGTCTGAGGGGGCGGAGACTTCCCGGAACGGACGAGTCTCACCTGCATGATGTCCGCCGCCATCCCCTGCGTGGCCACGCCCTCCACGTTGTTGACCAGCCAATGAACGACCTCGGCGCTGATGAAGCAGTTGTTGGGCAGACCCTTCTGCTCCGGGAGCAGCTGCACGCCCGACACACACACACACACACACGCGCACACACACACACACACACACACACACACACACACACACACACACACACACACACACACACACCTGAGCACCGGCTCGTCAGGAGAAGCAGGAACACGAGGACACGCAGAAGATCTCACGTGGGATGTTTGACGGCTTCCAGGATCTCCAGGAGCGTGGAGGAGGAGGACAGCGACAGCGCCCGCCGCCGTCGCCGCCGCACCGCTGCAAAACACAGATCCCCGATCAGCGTAAAAAAAAAAACACGGCGTGCGGCAGAAACCGTAAATCGGACACAAACGAGGTCACCTGGCGTCTGTGCTGCAGCCTGAGGCCGCGGCGTCTCCCGCAGGTGGCGCCGCCGCCGCCGCCGCCACGGCAACGCCCTTCTCCGCGGCCTCGCTGGTTTCCACGGGCAGCTACGCCAGAAAAACGAGAAGAAATCATTAACGTTGGGGCGGGTCGTCGTGGAGCTGCACGAAGGGTTTAACGGCGAGTGTTTCTGCGCCATGCGGGACGCGCACACACACACACACACACACACACACACACACACACACACGCACAGCGTCAGCGGCGTCCGGCCCGCCCGCGACTGACCTGAGAGTGGTAGATGTAGGAGGAGCGCGGGCTACGTATAAAATCCAAAATAAAGGCAGCGTCCTGTCGGCGAAACGCAACGCAGCAGGAAGCGCCGGCGGCGGGAAGCGAAGCGGCGGCGTGGAGGGAAAAAAAAAGAGAGAGAGAGAGAGAGAGAGAGAGACCCAAGCCCCGCAGTGAAGAAGCGTCGGTTCATTCAGCCGCCGCTCACGTGGACGAGGCGCTCACCTTGCGGGGACTGTCCACGTAGGCGGCGGTGACGCCAGATAGGTCGCCGCCGCCCGCTGCCGCCGCCGCCGCCGGCTTCGCCTGCTGCTCCTCCAGCGTCCTGCAGGGGGAAGCAGACAGAGAGGCGTGAGGTTCGCCGCCCGACCCGACCCGAACCCGCGGCAACACTCACTTCTGGTTCTGCTCCATCTCCAGCAGCGCCGACAGAGCCGACGTGCCCTTCTTGCCCTGCGGCGCCGGCTCGGACGGATACAGGGGGAGGGGCCCCGACACCTGGAGCCCCTTCATCTGCGTGCCCTTCTGCTGCGAGGAAGACGAGGAGGACGAGGGGGGGCGGGGTCAGTCTCTGGACTTCCCTTTTGAATTTTCTCCGCGGCGCCGACTCACCCTGATGATCCGGTCGGAGCGGTGGCGTCGCCGGATGCGGTTCAGACCCTCCAGGAAGCGGATGAAGCCGTCCAGCAGCACCCAGTCCCCGGCGCCGCCGCCACCCCCGGCCCCGCCCCCCGCCCCCTCCCCGTACACGTTCCAGTGGCCCTCGCCGTCCGCCACCCGCCGCGCCCCGCCGGCCGGCAGCAGCAGGAAGCGAGTCCTCCAGAACTTCAGGGAGTCGATCAAACTGTGTGGGGGGCGGAGGAGAGGAGGGCGGTGTGGGTGGTGCATGTGTGTGTGTGTGTGTGTGTGTGTGTGTGTGTGTGTGTGTGTGCCTGTGTGTGCCTACCTGAAGTCCTCGGAGCCGGCCGAGCAGATGTACTGGTCCAGGTAGTTCCACTTGTACTCCTCCAGCCGCTCGTGGCCGAACTCCACCCAGCAGGACACGAACTGGGCGTCGGCGTGGGGGGGGCACAGGCTGTAGCTGTACTGGATCTGAGCCGACTCGTACGGGTACCTGAACGCGCACACACACACACACACACACACACACACACACACACACACTCTTAGCGTGGCGGCTCGACGCCCCCCGGGACGCGGCGGCGGCGCGGCGGCGCTCACTTGGGCAGGTAGCGGGTCACGGTGATGATTTTGTCCTTCAGGCAGACTTTGTGGAAGGTGCGCCCCATGCTGAGCCAGTACACCGTCTCCTCCTCCTCCGCCCGCCGCAGAGACACCAGCCCTGGAGGAGGAGGAGGAGGAGGAAGAGGAGGAGGAGGGAGGTTAAGACATTAAGACGCTAATCTGCGATGACGCGAAAAGAGGGCGAATCCCCTCCACAACTGGACGCCGCTCCACATTGGACGCACACGCCCGGCGAGCGGCGTCACCTCTGGAGTAGAGCGGGCTGCTGCCGAGCGGCGTGGCGGCGGCGGGCGGCTGCTTCCTGCTCGGCTGGACGATGATCTGGTAGCCCTGCATCAGCCTCTGGCAGATGAACTCCTCGAACACCTGGGACGCGCTCATCGCCGGCGCTTCGTCCTCGCGCCTGGAGGGAGGAGGAGGAGGAGGAGGAAGTTGGAGGAGGAAGGCGCCATGAAGGGTGGAGGTGGGTGGGTGGGTGGGCTACCTCTCCAGGTCGCTGTGCGGCAGCAGGTCGTAGCAGCCCTCCGTGTAGTCGTTCTGCAGCGCCTGGCGGTCGGGGAAGTAGTCGGTGGTGATTGGCAGGCAGGCGGGCGTGGTCAGGGACTTCCAGTCCACCCCCACCGTGCAGCAGAAGCTGGGCACTGTCGGGGGGGCAGACAGCAGCAGGGCTTCAGGAGCACACACACACACACACACACACACACACACACACACACACGCACACACACACACACGCACGCACACACGCAAAACGTCCAGGTGCATGTACCCGGAGTTGAGCGGTACATGTGGGGAGGGGTGGGTGGGGGGGGTCAGAAAAGAGAGGATGAGGAGGATGAAGGTGGAGACATGAGAGCAGAAGGTGGAGGAGGTGGAGGAGGAGGAGAGGGGGGGAAGAGAAAACAGGTGTTATTTTCATTGGCTTTGTCGCCCCCCACCCCGTCCCGCTCGGGGTCGGGGTTCGTGCGGCGGCTGTGATTGGACATGCAGATGATGATTGAGGGGGGGGGAGGGGGGCGTGTGACGGGCACCCGGAGCTGGACAGGAAGTGCGAGGTGAAGCAGAGCCGCTGAGCGCCATGCATCGATCAGAAAGAGGCGGGACGAGACCCGCGCCGGGAAAAAAAAAAAAAAATCACCACAAGTCGGATTAACTGGCTCAGATTAGAGGAAGAGGGCGGAGGAGAGAGGGAGGAAGAGGAGGGGCGTCCCCAAACCACATGACCTGGAGGAGGAGTTTCCACCCGCGGAGGCCCCGCCCCGAATAAGCCCTCACAGGTCAAACGCGCCTCTGAAGGTTTATTGGCGGGCGAGCGAGCGAGCGCCGGCCCCCGTCCCGAGCTGCGGCTGCACGACAGTTCGTCAAATCACGCCATTTTTTTTTTTAAAAATGTACGGGCGAGAAAGAGACGGACTCACTTGGATCGGCGCCGGCCGGGGTGAAGTCGTCAAACGAGGAGCCCTGGTTGGTCAGCGTTCCTGCGCGGGGATCAGAAGCGGCGGTCACAAACACGGGAGCCGAACAGGAAACAGGAAGTTGCGGGTGCGAGCGTGTACCGCTGTTGTTGCTCCCCGGACTTCCTGTGAACTCGTCCGCCGCTCCGCCGGCGTACAGCCCGTTCTCTCCCGTCTGCCTCGCGCCCGCTCGCCTTAAAAAAAAAATCGACAAGCGCTCGCGTTAGCGCCCGTCAGGCCACGCCCCCCCCCCCCCCCCCGCGAGAGAGTCCGGCACCTGACCTTCCCGTGGCCTCGTGATAGGCCAGCTCCAGCAGCTCGGCGGAGGTGTGGGCGGGGTCTCTCTGCTGGCTGCCCTGCAGCTCCGCCATGTTCTGCCTGGTCTGGTGATGGATCTGGATCGCCTCGCCCGACGGACCTGAGGGGACGGGACACGTGAGGGGGGGGGCGAGCTACACCCGGTCCCGGGGGGCGGAGGAAGGGGGCGGGGTTCTCACCGACGGGGAAGGTGTGCATCCAGCGGCGGCGGTTGGAGGTGAGCTTCATGGGCATCCTGGATGGCGTGAAGGGGTTGATGAGCGCTCGCTGCGGCGCGTAGCCGCCGGGCCGGACGTGCAGCGTGGACTCGGCGCTGCCCACGGTGAACCTGCCCGGCGCGCTGGAGTCCCGCTGAGAGTCCATCTTCTTCTCCAACAGGTCTGCGGGCGGGGGGCGGAGTTTAGCGCGGCAGGAAGCAGACGCTGCCGGGGGCCGCCGGCGCCGCCGGGTCCTACCTCTGGTGCTGGTGTAGCCCAGCGAGCTGCTGACCTCGTACTGGGCCGCCGGCGCCCGCGGGATCAGCAGCATGTTGGACACGGGGCCCAGGCTGTCGTCGGACGCCAGGCTGCGCTGCTCCTCCGGGCCGCCGAAACGCACGGGAGGCGACGCCCCCGCGCCGGCGCCCGCGTCCGCCGAGCCCCAGCTTTTCCTCCCGCTCGCCTCTTTGTCTCGACCCGTCCTGAAAAAAAGACGCCGCGTCGTCACCGGCCCAGCAGGAAGTTCCGTTGAGTCGGAACCCGGTGCGGTACCTGAAGTTGGCGCCCCTGTGAATCCGCGACGGTCCGGGAAGCCGGAACACCTGGGCGTCGTAGGCGTCGTAGTCCACCTGTATGGGCAGGCTGCTGTCCGAGTCCTTGGCGGCGCCGAGAGCTGAGGGGAGCGGGACGGAGACGGCGTCAGCGCCGCGCGGCGAGAGACCGGAGCGGCGACGGCGACGGGCTGCGACTCACCGTGATCTTTGCTGCTCTTGAACTTCTCGGCGTGGATCTGGGAACAAATGAGGCGTTAGCGAAAACCGTTATCGGACTTCTCGCGGCGAGGCGGCGGCGGCGGGAGTGAGCGCGGCGGTACCTTCCTGCCAGCCAGTTTGATTCGAGGCGTGAAGGAGCTGCAGGCGTTCAGGTTTTTGGATGTGTAGAAGCTGCGGGCGGGAAACACGCCGTCGATTACACGCCGTCGATTACACGCCGTCACGTAAACGCCACGTCGTTCCCGGTTTCTCGCGCGGCGCGGCGGGCGTACCTGTGGTTGATCCAGTGAGGCAGGTTGTAGTCGTCTCCCACGCGAGAGTCTCCGGGCGTCATCCGGTTGTGCAGCTGCGGAGGGAGCGGCGGCGTCAGGCGTGAGCGGTCGCACAATAAAAGCGAGGCGGCGAGCGAGCGTTACCTTGAACAGCGGCACGGCGTGCAGCGGCTGCTCCCCCATGCACACCAGGTCCACGCCGATACCTGCGGAGAGGAAAGGCGCCGCGGCGTCAGTCGGCGTCTCGCGTGTCCGGAAGCGTGTTGGTGGCGGCGCTCACCGTTATCGATCATCCGCTGCTTGGTGAGGATCATGAGCAGGCGGTCGACCTCGAACACGCCCACGCCCGGCGTGATGACCACCGACATCTGCCCCGTGCGGTCGAAGTTGCGGTTGATGTAATGTTTGTCGAACACTGCGGGGGGGGACACACGGCGGCGTTCAGCTCCGCCTCCTCGTTCGGGGAGAGAACCGGCCGCCGCTCGCAGAACGTACCGTTGAAGGACAGGTTGATGGCCTCCAGGTAGTTCCCCTGAGCCGCCGTGGAGTTCGTCCCCGCGGGAAACCCGTCTGCGGCGCCAACAGAGAGACAAACGGGTCAGGGCCAGGTCGGCGAGGCGGATCCCGGACCGGGCGCGCCCGCTTACCCGCCTCCTTCAGCCGCACCAGGACGGGATACTGGATGAAGAGCTTCTTGATGGTGACCAGCAGCGACGTCCACTCGTCCCGCCTCTCGTTCTGAGCCACGACCCTGATCGCAAAACAGTTACGACGCCGCCGCCGCCGTCGCCGAACCTTCGCGTCGGCGCCCTTACCTGTAGAAGTCCTCGTAAAACCGCCCCTCGTGATCCTGTCGGACGGAGCAGCGCAGGATCTCGGGAAACTCCTCTGAGGAGGAGCGACAGCTCGGGTACAGTCGCCGCGCGTCATAAACTCGATGACGACGACGAAGACGACTCACCTATCGTCTTCGCGTTGTAGAACGTGCGCGAGAAGAGCACGACCGTCACCTCGTGGCTGCAGTTCTTCTCCTGCGTCGACGCAAAACAGACGTTTTTCCTTCGTGAACGACTCAAGCGTTCGTTTTTAGGGAAAAAAAATCGTGAACCACAAACCTTCCACTTGGCGAAAAGGTCCGACAGGAAACCGTTCACGGCCTTCTCGAAGTAGAGATCGCCTGGGACGAGACGTTCACACAAACTTTACGCCAAACGGACGCGACCGGCGAGAAAACCGCGGCGCGGGGCTCCACTGACCGTAGATGTCGAAGTCCCACATCTCGCAGCTCATCTGGATGAAGATGTAGACCATGGCGGAGGTGGACCTGAACACCACCTGTCGCGGGATCACGTGACGTCTTAAGAGGAACGCGAAAGCGGAACCCGAGCGCGTCGGCGTCGGAGCACGTACCCTGGTGTCCTCGCTGATGTAACCGCACGTCACCTTCTCGCCCTTCACCCACAGCTCGCTGGCCTGCGCTCTGGACAACCGAGAACGTTCATTCTCCACCTTCACCTCCACCTCAAAGCGTCCGGACTGAAATGAAGGCGCCGTTACCTGATTCCTGCGAACTCCACCTTCTGCGTCACATAGGCGCACGTGGTCACCTGGAACAGAGACGGGACGGGGTCACGCCGCGGCGACCTCGCGCCGCTCGCCACACACACACACACACACACACACACCCCCGACGTGACCTACCAGACTCTTCTTCAGTCTCCACATGTCTCCTCGTCCGATGTACTGGTCCTTGAACGTCAGCTCCACCAGGTCCAGCGTCACGTCCTGCGAGGACAGGACCGTGAGATGTTCTCCTGGACTGACGGGAGGCGGAGGAGGAGGAGGAGGAGGAGGAGGAGGAGGAGGAGGAGGACCTACCTTAGGATCTACGATGTTGACGATGACGTCCTGGTAGGCGCGGAGCTTGAAGGCCTGCGCCACCGTCTGGTCCACGCTGATCGTCTCTGGACAGGCGAACGCGACCGTGAGTCAGAGCAGCTCGTCTCGAACCTCCGCCCAGGTCACGTGACGCGGTGCCGGATCACTCACCTTTCTGCAGATCCTCTTTCAGGCTCTTCACCTGCAGCAGAAGAGGACTGACGTGCAGAGGACACCAGGTTATCACCGGGCGGCGGGAAAAAACAAAAAAAAACCCACACGTGTAAAGAAAGTTCCCGCCACCGCAGGCTCACCTGTACTCACCTGTACTCATCTGTAGGGTGCGCGATCTCGATGATGTCCCGGAGACCGACTTGGGGGAAAACTTTGGGGTTGACAACCAGCTCGTCATCTGCTCAGAGGAAGAAGAAGAAGAAAAAAAGACGAACTCATAAAAAAATGTTTGAGAAAGAGAAACATCTTGTTGCTCAGTTTGTCTTACCGCTTCCGCCAAAGCCTTTTTTGTGCAGCACGAGCTTGTAGGACTTATTGGTCTTCATGATTAACTCCTGAGGGGCGAAAATCAATATTTCACACGTGACTTATCGATGGCGCAAGTGAATTTATACGAGCCATGGCGCCTGCTGCTTCTCTTTTACTCTCCTGCTTAAAGTCACTCCGATGCCGTGGAGTGCGTAACGTTTTTATAGTAGTAGTCAATGTATAAGTACGACGAGTACACACCCGCAGCAGTACCTGCGCAGCCTCTCCTCAGCAGCTCAAACAGCCACGGGATGTTCGGACTTTCGCCCGTCGAGCATTTGGCTATTTTGAGATGATTTACAGCGTGTGAACTCGGTCAGCTAACACCACCCGCGGCGACCCACGCCCACACGCACCGACATCGACGCTACACCAAACGCAGGCGGCGTAAATTCGGGAAAAAGCCGTTTTTAAGCGAGGAAACGGCGAGCGGTTTGCTAGCTAGCTAACGCTGGCGCTACTTCCGCCAAAACATGGCGATGTGCGATGTGATTGGTTCGCGCGTTCAGAGAGAATCTTACGAACGCAAGAGGACTCACTCCGCTTATCGCCAACTTCGCTTCTTCCGGCGGATTTGGTCTTAAAACGCTCCATATAAACCAAAACCACCTAAATTACGAACACACGGTACGATCTATTTAAATTATATATAAATTTACTTTGACGACATCTTTTTTCTGACGCCACAGTTTAGCTATTCCCGTTGAAATCGAGTATATGGGACGATGACGTGAGGAAAATTTCTATTTTATTGATCTTTGTCTAGGTAGCAGCCTATGATTTTTATGGGTTTTCACACATCCACACCATACTTAATAGTATATATTAATATTATTACTATTATTATCAAAACAGTAGAGCTCAGTCAGCTGATAAACAACTTTATTAAATAAGAGTAGGCCTTCACAAAAATACTGGTCTCATAAATGCAAATTAACTTCCATCAGCTATGGCTACAATATATGGTATTACTTTGAGAAAAGGCATTATAATGTGACTATAATATACATTGAGTTAGTAGCATTTAAATTTCCATACATTTGGTTTACCTTCACACTTTCATTAAACTGTTAGCGGTGCACAACCCACAATCGTGGGTGAAACGATATTCCACAACAATACTGTAAGAGGAAGCAAACACTATGAGAGCAGTGAAGAAAATGTGTTTTATCCAGGGTTTCTCACGTTATAGATATTTCCCACTGAATACTTTATGGACCTTCAATCGTAAGATTTAGTTTCGGCTAAAAAAATCATTTACTGATGACCTCAGTCCAAAAAAAAAAACAGCTGACTTTCCAGAGCGAATTCTGCAGAAGCTGCGGCTGTTTTAATGGACTAAGAAACCCGACAGGACGTGTCCTAAGGCGCCTTTCAGCCCGGCGTCTCGTCGTGCTCTCTCCGACGGCGCTCGGCTCATCCGTTCATCAGCAGCAGCTTCTCTTCGTCTCTCGCGGCGCCGCCGCCTCCTCCAGTTTGGCGTGATCTGAATTTGTCAAGACAAACGGGGATTTTATTCCGTGTCAGCACACGCTGAGGGCAAACGTGATCGTTTGAGCGTCACTCACCGATGCCGTCGCCTGGGCCGATGCTCGCAGAGACCCCGTTCTCCGTGTCCTTCAGTATTCGCTCCTCGAAGGCCAAAGCTGCCACCCTGAAGAAAAACCCCTGCACGTTCTCCCCTGCAGTAACAGAAAAGCAGAAGGTCTTTACGGCGGCTGTTCGCTCCTGTTCCCGGAGACTGACGAACGGGAGGTTTTACCTGTTTTAGATGAAACGGACCAAAACTCCGCGTGCATTTCTGTCGCAATCTGAATGGCGTCTCTTTCTGTCCTCTGTCTTTCTTCTGAGGGCTTCAGAAAAAGGCCAAGCGTGTGAAAAATCTGCAAAAAAAAATGCACATATGATATAAAAAAAAAAAAAACCCACTCACCAGCAGGTCGCTCTTCGTGCCGACCAGGAAGATGAAACAGGTGTCGGGCTCGTTTTCTCTGACGGCCTCCTGCAGCCACTGGCTAAGAAAACAAGAAGAAATCTTCATCTCACGGCGCAACGCGCTCCGTGACGTTCACGCTGTGATCTCACCCACCACGTGTGCTCCAGGGACTTAATGTCGGCCATGTCGAACACCGTCACGATGACTGCAAAAGATGGAACAAGAAGCTAAAATCACTCAGAATCAGGCGTGCAACCTTTTTTTTTTTTTTTTTTTTTTTTTAAATCACAGCAGCTTCTCACCCTGAGCGCCTCTGTAGTACGCAGACGCGATACACTTGAATTTTTCCTGCCCGGCGGTGTCCCAGCTGCGAAAGAGCGACGAAGCGCAAACTTCACACGCTGCGGCAAACGAGCGGGATTCACCGTTTCAAATCAAAAACGACTCACATCTGAAGGGAGAAGGGAACCCCGGAGATCTCGAACCTCTCGATCTCAAAGTCCACGCCGATGGTGGCCTTGTAGTCTCTCTCGAACACGTCTTTACAGAACCTGTTGAACGAGTCGAGGGTTTTTTTTTTTTTTTTTTCATCGATGTCGTGATCTCAGTTCTGTCCTAAACGATGAGGTACCTGTTAATGAGGCAGGTCTTCCCCACGTTGAGGTCTCCAACAACCACCACCTTCGACATCTTCTGTCGGTCCCACCTTTATAAGGAAGACGACAGGTCGCTGACACGTCTCACGTGACACGACGGTGAAGGTGCGAGCGTAAAGAGGAGACTCACGGCTGACGCCTGGCGGCTCCGTCGCTGCAGGCCGCTTTGGTCTGAGCGTCCCAGTCTCTCTTCTGCTGCAGGGAGGCCTCAGGTGTGTAGCACTGAGGAGAAGGATCCACATTTACGACCGTGAACATGTCTCCCGCCGTTTGGAGCGCTGACGGAGGCTCTGATTGGGTTAGGGCCTCGCCCTCGGCGCCGTGATCTGATTTGGGTTGGAGTCACACTCTCCCAATAGGTTTAACATCCTGTGGGATGAAACCGGAGCGAACCGGAGCGAACCGGACAAACGGAACAGGTCGTACCTTTGGGAAGTCCCGGATGGCCCGGTCCCTGGCGACGGGCGGCGGGAACGCCACCATCCCGCTCCTGCTCTCCTGCATGACGACCTGCGCGGGAATGTGCAACAGCCTCCTTCAGTGCATGTTTACAGAGGTCACATGTTCTCTGAGCGGACATACATGATTCAGATTAGAGCCTCAGGATCCCAGATTGGGATTGCCGTGCGGCCTCGTCATCGGCGTACAGCGTGCGCAGAGTGTCGGGGTTGCAATTTGGAAAACATTTCTCTTATCAGTATTGAAGGAAAAGATGCTACTGCGGCTGCAGTGGCGTGAAGCTCCCCGTTGCAAGACCGACATTTAGATCCCTTTGCCTCCAAAATAAAAGTCGAACGCTTAATGCGAAACTGATTTTTCCACTTTCTTTCCAAAAAATATTAAAATATATTTTCACTAATTACGTTTCCCCCCTCCAGCCCCGCAAAAAGGTGCATTATTATCTTACACAGCGAGCAAGGAGAAGCGTGAGGATTTTACTGTGAAAATCCCCAACGGAAGTCCTGCTGCATTTAATTCACAGCAACAACAAACAAGGCACCGCGACCAGCTCCATCGACTCTTAAGTCCACAAGTGTGGGCTTTGTCCCCTCCGGACGAAGCCTCCCGGTCGCACCGGGGCCCGGTTCGCCGGTTCTGGAGGGGAGGGGGGGGGGGGTTAACCTGTACTCACCTCACAGGTGTGGTGGAGATACCGCCTCCGTTTTTTATCTCGCCGAAGTCGTCGCTTGCGAGCCCGGACGTTGTCTGATGAGCAGCTCGTTGCCTTGACGACCATACTGTAGCGCCCGCGTCACGTGGTAATTGGATTTTTTTTTTTTTTTTTTTATTGCGCTCGGGGCCCAATGCGGGGCCCCGCAACAGGACTCGTGATCCCAACCAGTCCTGCAAACGCTCCTTTTAGTTACACATGAATCGATCCACGGCGGTTTCAATCCCAATCCCGCCCTTAAAGTAAAAGCGGGATTATATCAGATAAAACAAAATACCGGAAATCAACGTTTAATGGCGTAAAAAAAGGGGATGCGTTGGCCGGGAATCGAACCCGGGTCAACTGCTTGGAAGGCAGCTATGCTAACCACTATACCACCAACGCCCGTTGCTTTAGCTATGGAGGGTGGGAATATGGATCACTCCCGGCGCGTAAGGCGTCATCGGATCGATAATCGGAATACGATCAGCGGAAGTTACAGTATCACGTGAAGTGTGATGGAGACCAGACGTAACACCACACATCGAGTTACAACGTGTTGTGGTGTAAAGTTTTTTAAATGGACTTTTCTAACATGTGTGTCAGGTTTCCGTAGTGTAGTGGTTATCACGTTCGCCTAACACGCGAAAGGTCCCCGGTTCGAAACCGGGCGGAAACACTTTCTTTCTTTTTTTTTTTTTTTAAGTCCTTAAACGTAGATTACAATTACAGAATTACTCCCAGTCCTCCCACTCCTCCCTCGGATTATTATGAAACTAAGTGTTCTTATTTGTCATCACACCATGTCATGCCATATATAAATTGTTAACCATAAGTCATAGTCGTGTCTTCTATCTTATTACTGTTTGACTAACTTCCTTCCCCTGGAATAAAGTTCCCGGGCAAAAGGACGCGGCAGTGCCCGGTCCAACAAATTGGGGGCTCGTCCGGGATTTCAGGCCTAAGTGAAGGAGGTTTTTTGCACCGAGGAAAAGTCTCTGCACGTCCACCAGGACGTTTTGTTGGCTGTGTTTGACTGATCTAAAGTGTAATGCTGTTTTTGGTAAAATAAGAACACTTAGTTTCATAATAATCCAACAGTGTGATGACAACAACCTCTCTCAGACAAGACGAAGGGAGAACCCCATCACCCAGCATGGAAGACCTCTACACCCAGCGATGTAGGAAGAACCCAGGGCCAGATCTGGCCCACCAGAACCTTGAACCTTGAACCATCACAAGCCTGAGGTGGAGAGGGTGAGTCCACATCAGTGAGGACTCTGATCACTTCATTAGTTAAGGAGGCCCAACAATGGCTGTATTTCCTGGGGAGGCTGTGGAAGTTCAGCATGTCACCCGGGATCCTCAGCAACTTCTACAGCTGAGTTGTTGAGAGCATCTTCACCAGCATGCATGAATGATGCAGCACCATGTTCACATGTCTACCCTCAGGCCGGAGGTACAGAAGTGCAGAACATCATCATCTCCTGAACAGCTGAGTCACAACCACGGGCCACCTCGTCACTGTACTTGTTGTACTTTGCACATTGACTGGGGTAAGGTAGTGGTGCAGAGATCCAGGGTGTTTTAACCTCCGTGCGGGATTGTCACAAGGCCAGTGATGTCATGACAGTCGTTAGAGTGACAGTCGTCACAACGACAGTCGTTGGGGGTGGTAGTTTCAGCTTCGTTAGTTCTCTATTGTGTTGTGACGAGAGTCGTTGGAGTCACGTGACGCCAGATGTTGTTTTTTTTTTACTTTTGTAAACGTCAGATACGTTTTTTTGCCACTGTATTACTTAATTCTCATCTCTAACTAATAAACACTTGGTATCTTCCACAAGAAAATGATTTAAAAGTGCAACGCCCAACGTGGGGCTCGAACCCACGACCCTGAGATTAAGAGTCTCATGCTCTACCGACTGAGCTAGCCGGGCTGTGTCACCTCGAGATTATAGTCCAGTCTAACTGCCTGCGGCTCACACTAACGGGACTTCACAGTCCACAGTGAGATTTAAATTTAGTAGATTCTCCTACTGACATATGTTCATATGTTCTATATTCAAATACGATCAGTGGCAGTGAACATAAACCTACTGACCTACCAACTAACATATCGACCATAAAAGACCACCTCCATCCCAACCACCACCTGTCCAACCTCCTGTCCTCTGGGAGAAGGTTCAGATCCATCAGGAGCAAAACAAACAGAATCTCGATAGGTCGCCATAAAAAGGAACCAGAACCTAGAACCTTACCTCCGGCTTCCTGTTATCGAACATATGCACACCTGAAGTCATTGATCAGCAGCAAAACCGCGGGGCTTTAATCGAGAAATCAACTGTTCCGTGTCTTCCGGGACGCGTGGAAACCCCGTTTTATATTCCATTTATTCCCTATATGATAAGTTTGTTCTCGACCGTCTCTGTGGCGCAATCGGTTAGCGCGTTCGGCTGTTAACCGAAAGGTTGGTGGTTCGAGCCCACCCAGGGACGACGAGCTTTTATTTAATCAATATCCCCATCACATTATATCTCATCATTTTTTTTTTTTTTTTTTACTTGTTTGGCCACTGCAGTGGAGGGGGATGCAAACATTTGCACCCAACTGTAATCAGTGACAATAGCACCTGGAGTATCGATGGTGGGGGGCGGGGCTTGAACAGGTGTGAATGTATGAGACATCAGACAGGTGTGTGTGCGTCTCAGCCGGGTGGGTGTGGAGGTGAGCTGTATATTGACCTGTACCTACCTGACCTGACCTGACCTATATTGTATATTGGAGAGACTAAGCAGCCGCTACACAAACGCATGGCACAGCACAGGAGGGCCACCACCACAGGCCAGGACTCAGCAGTCCACATTTACCTCAAGGAGAAGGGGCACTCCTTTGAAAACCACAAGGTGCGCGTTCTAGCTAGGGAGGACAGATGGTTTGAGAGAGGGGTCAAAGAAGCCATTCATGTCAAGCTAGAACGACCGTCTTTGAACAGAGGAGGGGGCCTCAGACACCACCTATCACCCACATACAATGCTGTTCTCAGCTCCCTCCCAAGGAGGTGCAGCCGCCGTTCTCACCTGCAGACAGGTGAAACCAAAAACCCCCCGAGAGGGCGGGGAGGGTTAACGACCGCCCATCAAAACTAACGACTCTGTTTACATCTAACATGTCGTTTGGTTTCGGGTCTTATGACCATCGTTTCCACCACCTTCCTCCTGGTAGATAAATATCAGTTACTCCCCAGTGGATGTATGGATGTTGTTGGGTAACGTGTGTTACTGGGAATTTAAAGGTACATGTTTTCTAAGGTTTTTAAGCATTGGTGGTTCAGTGGTAGAATTCTCGCCTGCCACGCGGGAGGCCCGGGTTCGATTCCCGGCCAATGCACACGCAGCTTTTTTTCTTTTTTTTTTTTTTTTACATCGTGTTTAACACTTTTAGCGCAGTCGTCATGAGTTCTACTTTATTTTACAATATTTGTCATGAGACCACATCAGTTGTGTATCAGTGAGGAGCCACCAAACGAGGTGTTGAATGTCTTTCGGTCCCTTCCCACGTGATTTAACCCCCCATTCACACCTCGGCGTGGGTGGGGTCACACTTCACACCTATGAGTCACAACCACATGACAACATGGCCAGGGGGTGTCGATTTGTGTCCACCCCCCCCCCAGATTTTACAACCGAAGAAACCAACACGAGGGACACATGGGGCTGGGATTACCTTCTTAATCCCTGCTGACCTCGACGACGCCAGCTAATCCTCGTTAGTATAGTGGTGAGTATCCCCGCCTGTCACGCGGGAGACCGGGGTTCGATTCCCCGACGGGGAGAGCTTCATTTTAATTTGATTTTATACGACATACAAATGACAATTATTATTATTTTTTTAAATCTACACAAGTGAAATGTTCATAGGATCCTAATATGAACGGATACCGGTATCGATGTCCCGAATCGATCTGAGTTCCGATCCAACAAAGTCCAGAACCCGTTCACGCAGAAGAGACCCACGTGTGTACGTGTTACATGTTCATGTTCATAACCACAGCTGATATAACACGAACATGGCCAGTCCTCGTTAGTATAGTGGTGAGTATCCCCGCCTGTCACGCGGGAGACCGGGGTTCGATTCCCCGACGGGGAGAGCTTCCTTTTTCCTCATCGATATATGTACATATATATTATATTACAGTCAGGCGATCAATATTGATCAACATTGTTTTGTCTTACGTCTCCTCCTGTCCTCATCAGGTGATGGTGGGTGCAGGTGATGGTGGCGGTGCAGCACTGCACAATGAGAAAGACACACACAGTTTTTTTATTTACACAATCTTTTATTATCTTTATTTAAAATCAAATTATCAAGACTAACTTTATTACACTGAAAATCAATGAATGCCACGTTTCAGTTCAGTTTTTAGTGCAAAAACAGTTTTATTATTTTAAGTTAAGAAATGTGAACATCGCATTACATTTTCCACAAATAACAAAAACAAATCACGTGCAAAAATTAATCTTATAAAAGTGAACAGGCAGCACACGAGTGAGTGTCAAACAGTTTTAACCTCAGCAGAAAAAAAAAAAAGAGTCATTTGGGAAAAACTTTATCCGGGTTCGAGCAGCTGCCTCGTTTCATTCTTCTGTTGTCCACACGGCGGCGCTGTTGCCGAGTCCTTCACATTTAAGGTTTGTAGAAATAAAAAAAAAAAATTAAAAAACAACTTCTAGCAGAGACGAGGTCCGGGACGTCACCGCGACTGACTGGATTTTCCCAGAATTCTGTGCAGCTCTGGAGACATGAGGAAGGGTTTTTCTGAACTACCGTCGTTTCTCTCCAAGTCGTCGCCTGGTGGGATGGAGATGGAGGGGGAAGTGTGCGAGAAAGACGGACGGATGGAAACGGTGGGAGTTAGCGTGTCGGTTAGCGTGTCGATTAGCGTGTCAGTTAGCGTGTCATAGCGCTAACTTACAGAAGCACAGGAAGAGCGTGTCCACGCACATGGCGTACACGCCGAAGAAGCCGTGAGCAATCAGGTAGGCGCCCATCACCACCGTCTGACAGGAAGTTAGCGGTTAGTGTTAGCTTAGCATCAGTGTGTAGTGTGTGTGTGTGTGTGTGTGTGTGTGTGTGAGTCTGACCAGCAGGGGGACCCAGTAGTAGTTGAGACTGGGCACTTCCTCCTGGAGGACAGGGATCCTCCTGGTGAAGAAGAAGAACGCCACCACACCTGCAACACAAACGCACATAAAGACACACACACACACACACACACACACAGTAACACACACACACACGCTGTCCCGCTGTGGGACGACCCCGGCGTTACCGACCCGCTCCGCCTGCGATCAGAACTTTGCCCAGAAACAGGAGGAAGTCCGTCACTCTGTCCAGAACCGCGACCCTGCATGCAAACGGACGCAGGGAGTTAAGGCGTGGACACGCAAAGTGTATCCACACACACACACACACACACACACACACACACACACACACAAAAAGAACCAATGGATCCGAGCCTCCGTACCGGACCACGTTCCTCATCAGGAGGAAGAAGGCCTCTCTGGCCGAGGTGCAGAAGTTCTTGCCGTAGATCGCCACCTGGTGGAGGACACACAAAGCACACGGTTGTTGTTGTTGTTGTTGTTGTTGTTGTTGTTGTTGTCGAGCAGTATTCACGCGACTCGTACTCACCATGATGTATGCGTTACGGTTCATGTAGCGTATGAACCTGTCCAGACACCAGAAGCAGCACTTCAGACAGCACATGACGAACCGGGACACGCTGTTGTCGACACCTGCAGCAAGATAAGGTGAGGAGAGGCTGTGTGTGTGTGTGTGCGTGTGTGTGTGTGTATGTCTGTGTGTGTGTGTGTGTGTGTGTGTGTTAGTGTGTCAGAACCTTTGAGTTTCTGCTCCAGGTATTCCAGAATGATCCGCACGAGTTGGACGATGGAAAGAATCAGAGCTCCAAACGCCAAAGACCCTGCGTGATACCTACACACCCACACACACACACACACACACACACACACACACACTTATTGCACGCAACGTTTCACACGGTTGCATGCCGACGCTTATTCATCGATTTTGCGAGCGTAGCCGCGGCACCTGAAGGCCCGGCCGAAGGCGCGGAGGAGCGGCCAGCGCGGGACGTCCTGCGGCTTCCTCCTGGCCCAGTAGTAGCTGGCGAAGGCCCCGGCCAGGGCGCACTGCTCCAGGGCCGAGCAGAAGTTGAGCAGCCAGAGGAAGACCAGCAGGTTGGACAGCTGCAGCAGGAGGAGGTGGCGGTGGAAGGACGTCTCGCCGCCGTAGAAAGCGAACAGGCACTGAGAGCCCAGACACGGCGCCGATCTGGAGACGCCGGTTTCCGTTGAAGGTCTAGAGACACGTGCAGAAATCTTTTAGCTTCTTCTTCTTCTTCTTCTGTCGCTTGAATTTTATTCAGATGTGCTGCATCAGAAAAACCGCACCTCAGGGTCGCAGGTGCTGTTGGCGTGGGGGCAGCCGACGTCAGGAGACATCACCTTGTAGACGGCGTCGCGCGAGGACGCCAGGTATCTGGTTCCGCGGTTAAAGAATCGAAGCGATTCCCCGAGCTCCCGACCTCGCGTCTCTCTTTCCCGAAGGATACAGGGAGGTGACGGCCCAGTAGGAGACGCAGAGGGACACCAGGACGAAGGTGACCACCGGGAAGACCAGCGTGGACATGAGGTGACCGACGGCCCTGCGAGAAACCAGCGGGATCGGTACGCAGCAGGTTTAAGAGGAACTCCGATCATCTCGACTCGTACCTGCTGGCCTCTCTGAGCAGGGCGACGGCCACTCGCACTCTCCTCCTCAGGAAGATCAGCGTCGCCAGGATGGAGGCCTCCGTCAACCCCAGAGTCGCCACTGCCGAACGCAACGGGAGCTCAGGACGGAGTCGGTTGATTTGACCCCGTGAGTTGATCTTACGGGAAGAGAAGCGGACTCACGTAGTACGATCCAGGTCTGCCTGAGCTGGAGGTAGACCTGCAGGTCGCTCTGCAGGCCCACGTCCACCAGGGCCACGTCCGAGCCCGGCGCCAGCCTCAGCCGGGACCACTCCGCGGAGCAGTACCACATACCTGCGCGCCAACAAACGCACAACTCAGGGGGAGGGGTTTCAAAGATGCTAATCACCGAGCAACGAGTTTTTTGGGTTTTTTTACCGTATGCCAGCAGCAGCACCACCGTGACGATGGTGGTCCACAGCAGGAGGCCGGCGGTGAACCTCAGCAGCAGGATGAAGACCAGACTCAGAACCAGCGAGATCAGCAGACCGCTGCCGCACAGGGGGGAAGAAAACAAGCGCACCTTAAAGCACCCGTGTGCACGTAGCATGAACACGAAGCTGTTTGACTTACATGAGCATCCACGCCCAGGACTTGGTGAAATCTTCCAGGATCTTCACGCCCACGTCCTTGGTGTCCACCAGGCCCGCGATCCCCCTGCAGGCGGGAGACACGCGGCGCGTTAGTCTACGCGACAGAGGCCGAACCCGGACCGGGAGGGAAAAGGTCACGGGACCTGGCTGCTCGCTGGAGTTCAGTCACGCTGCGCGGCATCTCCAGAGCGTCTCTGAACCCGGTCCTGTTCGCCACGGTCGCGGTCCCGTTCAGCGTGATGACGTCCGGCAGACACCGCTGCAGAACTGACGCACAAACATGAGAAAAAAAAAACTCTTATAATGTTCAACATGAGGCGTTACAGTGTAAGAGTGACAGGCGTCTCGTCCTCACATGGTCTGCTGGGGACGATCATGGAGGGACAGTCCTCGTCTCGCAGAACCTGAGACACCGGCTGGGAAAGACCAGGAGAGACCAGGGTAGAGCAGATGAGACCAGGAGAGACCAGGTAAGGCCAGGAGAGACCAGGATAGAGTAGATGAGACCAGGAAAGAGCAGGAGAGACCAGAAGAGACCAGCAGGAGAGACCAGGAGAGACCAGGAGAGACCAGGTAAGGCCAGGAGAGACCAGGATAGACCAGGAGAGACCAGGTAAGGCCAGGAGAGACCAGGATAGAGTAGATGAGACCAGGAAAGAGCAGGAGAGACCAGAAGAGACCAGCAGGAGAGACCAGGAGAGACCAGGAGAGACCAGGAGAATTAGAGGGACAAACAGAAACTTCCTCCGTGCACATGGACCAGAGTTCATCACATGTTTCTGAACATCTAGCTGCAGCTGAGCCTCCGCACCTTGTCGGGGTTGTTGAACCCGGGCTTGCAGAACTGCTTATAATAATCCCAGTAGCTCCTGTTGAGTCGGTGCTGCAGCTGCATCTCGGTGTAGGTGGCGAACCTGTCGGGGCAGTGTGACACGCACATCTGCAAGAAGAGAGAAAACCTGACGTGGACGCGTCACCGGGTCCGGGTCCGAGTCCGGCGCAGCTTTACCTGAGTGGTGGGGCACTGCAGGTTGATGAGCACGGCCGGGCTGGCGCATTTTAAGATGTTGAAGTAGAAGAGGTTGGGTTTCCCCCTGTAGGAAAAAAAAACAACGCACGTGCAGTAAACCGGATAATCCTAATTCGTATCCCAGAATGCCTTTGGGCGACCTCGACCCGCCGGCGCGTCGACTCACGCGTTGGACGTCCCCGTCTGACCGCAGAACTGGCCGTAGCTGTCCGTCGGGTACAGGACCTTCCTGGGGTCGCCGTGCAACCAGGCTGCGAGGACGGGACGGGAACAAAGACGTAAGGAACACGCGGGTTTGAGCTGAAACGGTTCCGGGTTTGACGAAGCTGAAGAGACGGAGTCAAACCTTGTGAAACGGGGCCGGTGGATTTTGTGTTCTGCAACTGTGCATCTTACAAACCGTACGTTTGGGTTATTAATGAGAGAGGAATGAGTGAGGCGGAGGAGGGAGTGTGTGTGTGTGTGTGTGTGTGTGTGTGTGGGGGGGGGGGGGGGGTTACTACAGAGAACAGACATGAGAGAGTGAGGGTGATGTCATCTGAAATGATGTCATCCATGTCTGGTTGTAGCAGCAGAGCTTGAGTGGAGTGGAAACACACTCAGTGTGTGTGTGTGCACTTTACCCGGTCGTGCACGCACACACACACACACACACACACACACACACACACACACACACACACACACACACACACACACACACACACACACACACGTGACCAGACGGCAGCTTCAGGAAATAGACCGTACCAACGCACTCATCCCCCCTCACAGCTCCGTCACTGACGGCATTAGAGATTCAGCAGAAACACAAAGTCAGCATCAACACACACACACACACACACACACACACACACACACACACACACACACACACACCCGGGGGGTGACATCATACTGCCTAATGAGACTGAAGGACCAGGACCACCTGCTGGGACGGGGATGATCTCACACTCACAGAAGAGCTAA
>JAFBJZ010000330.1:62500-220000 GCA_016785225.1 Psettodes erumei | reverse complement strand
CGAGCGCTTGTTTTCTTTGAAATGAAATGGAACCAAATTAACAACAAGAATGTGCGTTACAAAAACAAACAAAAATCCTGTTTAAATTATTATACATAACGTCGATAAAAATCACATTAAATTATTCAGCTTTTTGTAATAAGTGTATCTTGTAGTTTCACCCACTACTGGTCAAAGACCGGCTGGACGCATGTGTTCATATTTTGAATTATGATTGTAAAATGCCCTCCTCTTTTTTTGTAAACATACTTTTTTTTTTGTACTAACAAGATCACGTTTAAAATTTCACTAATGTAATTTTAAAACAAGCACGTTAAGGGGAGTTATGCTGGATGGATTGAGGATTAGGAATCTATAATTCGACTTGTAGGGCCATCCAACCCTCCGTCACTACCGCTCCGCCTTCTCACAGGAGGAGGCGTCGGTGTGGGTCTTAATACCTCCCCCACCACCGCCTCCGACCGTCTCAGCCATCCTCCACTCTCCTCCGTCAGTCCTGCTTCTTCAGGCGACCCTTGAACTTGTCCATGAGGTTGAAGGCTCCCAGGTAGTGGCCCAGCAGAAGGTTCTGCTTCACGGGGAGGATGCTGCGCAGAGGAGACACAACGAGGGTTAAAGGTCGCGGCACGACCGGCACGGCGTTTTTTTTTTTTTTTTTTGCATCCGTGAAGAAGCGTAACAGTCTGAAGTTATTAAACCGGCCGTGCACGAGCTCCTCTGCCGACGGGATGTCGAGTCTTGCTAGCGGGAGGATGTTACCTCATCATAACATCAAGGAAGTGAGAGGAACTTCCTCCTTCACGGTCCTATAGGAAGCGTACGGTTTAACCACCAGGAGCCACTTTCCATTCTGTGCAGAAATTGCCGGAGCGCCCCTTTAAACAACTCGACAAAAACGCCCCCCCGGGGGTCGGCGTCTTTGTCAGCGCCCGAACAATCGTGATGAATTTCCCCAAACCGCTTCCCCTTACGGCGCGATGTGTTTGCGCTGATGCGGCTTTGTTAAATGATTTGAGCGATGCCTCGCGCGCGTCTCTTCCTAAATCAGCCTTTTGGACAAGTGACAATGACTTGCCTTCAAAAAAAAAAAAAAAAAAAAAAAGGGAGCCGAGACGAGGCGAGATAACACAACAACACGTTATTAAAAGCTCGAGCACAATGGCTTTTTTTATGGGAAATGAACAGAGGTGACAGGCGAGGCACTATCTCCATTTGCGCGAACCGCGTCCCCGCGACGAAAAGCTTTCTAATAGAGAATAATGGCTCTGTCCTCAGACAAATGGACCAGGGGAAGGAGAAGAAAGCGCCGGCAGAAAACACGTCCAGAACGTTCTCTTATCAGGCGTAATTAAAGGACGACGCCGCCGCCGAGGCTCCGCCGAAACGTTTCCATCTCCGTCGTTGCCCGTCTGAGCGCGAAACTCCGCACTTTTTATTCGCTTGGGTCAAGCGGCGCTAACCGCCGCCGATGATTCTCGCTGCCCTCCATTCTGGCTGGAGCTGACCCAGGGTCCGACGGCGTGCCCCTTTCTCCCTGGTTCGTTCGGGAGTTGGGAATTCTTAAAAACTGACCACAGTACGCCAGAAGAACGGGATTCGTTGAGAGTAGCGTAATTGCAGGTTCACAGGTTCAGGGAGAATAGAAAAAGGAGAAAGAATAAAACCCGATTACGAAAACCTGAAACGTGCGTCAGGTGAAAGAGCGACGTGATGATACGGACACGGGAAGGGAACAAAGACCAGGAGCGGTGATGGAGGACCAAGAAAGGAACAAAGATCACCGCTGATAGATCACTGATGGGAGCGCTCCTCGCGCAATCAGAAGACCTTTGTTCGCAGCGGGGGTCACGGTGGGGGGGTCACAGACCTGATGATAAGCTTCAGACGCCCCCGCCCCCACCCCCCCACCCCAGTGCTGATGAGGGAATAGCTGCTATAAAGGTAAAACTACCTCTGAGACACAAAATCGCTTCAAACGAAGACCGACCTGAAGTTCCGAATCTGTTTACTGACTCCAAATCCTTTGAATCCCATGTGGAATCTTTAGAGTTTGATGTTTACGAATCTTCCCTTTAAAAATCACGTTAAATTACACACCTTTGTACACCCTCGCTTACTTCATATTTCTATTGTCAAGTCGACTTAACGAGAAGAGCGGCGGTGATTTAACTGCAGCTCAAATGTCACCCCGCCGCGCTGCCGTTGAGTAACTCAACCGTCGTGTTATTAACTGCGGCGTCGCTAATACCGGCTCCGTCCAGCCGTCGTCGACTTTATCAGACGACATCAATAAAAGTTTTGAGAGTGATCGCAGAGGGAGTCAGAGCTGAAAGACGGCGGCGTCCTGACGGGTGATGCAGCTTTGTCCCCTGTCCTGTTGAACCTTCAGGTAGCACCTGCTGACTTTGACCACGCCTCGCG
Source organism: Psettodes erumei (assembly GCA_016785225.1). Taxonomy (NCBI): domain Eukaryota; kingdom Metazoa; phylum Chordata; class Actinopteri; order Pleuronectiformes; family Psettodidae; genus Psettodes; species Psettodes erumei. The sequence goes on along the minus strand of JAFBJZ010000330.1, from coordinate 217,579 downwards.
AGCAGAGATCTCAGAAGACCTGGGACCAGGAACGGTGGATCTGCACGAAGCTGGAGTCATCTCACGGAGTTCAGGTGTTCATCAGTCCAGACTAATGAGCTAATGAAGCTCAGAGCAACAGCTAAAGGTTCAGAGAAACCAGTGGAGCCTCAGTTCACGAGTCCACCAAACGAAAATCCTGGCGTTCATGGCCAGACACGGCGGAGGAAGCCGGTTTCGCTGGACAGCTCGACATCATCGAGGAGAAAATCAATTCCCAGCTTTACGGAGGCGTCTGACGGGACGGCGTCAGGGCGGAGGTCGCCGGCTGAAGCTCAGGAGAAGCCGGTTGATGCAGCCGGGGCGACGATCCTGGACATGAAGGTCAGATCAGAGGGTCTTCAAGCGAAGGAAATTCACCTTCTGGAGCCAGACCCAGCAGATCTGCAGTGGGCTGACCTGTCCTGACAGCGGGTCGGAGCTGAAGCGGTTCTGAAGGGGGAACGGTCCAACAGGATCCACCACATTAAGACGCTGCCGACTGTTTTGCGTCGCGATGAGCTCCAGCACTTTGCCGGCGACGCGGATGTCGGCGCGTAATTGAAACTGATTTGTTCGACGCCGGTTGCCGGCGGGAACATTATCGTGCCTCATAAAGTCGGATCCGTCCAGGTGCTCACGCCCCCGGCGTCTCCATAAAACGTCGGCCCGAGGCCCGCGGTCGGTTCCGCTCGTAAACGCCGAGCAGGCGGAGAGCGGCCGGCTGATTTAATGGCGATTTTACGCCTCCGTCGTTTCCGTTCGTCCAGTTTGTGCCGACTCAGCCGTGCGGCGCTTACGTTTGCGCTTTCTGATCAACGCTGTGTCGGCGGCCGGGAATTTAAACGTTTTACTCCTTCGCTGCCCCGAAAGACGTCGGCGCTCATGGTGAGAATCTCAGATGAGTGACGAACAGATCCAGCGTTACTTGAAATGAAACACATGGGAGGAGGAGGAAAAAAAAAAAAAAAAAAAACGGCTAAAAACGGTGGGAACCTCTTTACGAGATGCCAAATAATCTTTTATTGTAGTGGAACATGAGAGTTTCTGGCGTCGTACGCGTTCCTCGGCGGTTCTTCTCCGGCTCGGCGCTGAGTCGGCCTCGGGGATCCGCCTTCGATTCGAAACCTCCCTCACTCTGGAATTCCAGCATGTATGTAGGACATATTTCTGTCCCGTGGGGATGTGAATCATTGGATCTGGGTGGGCTGCTTGAAATTTCCTCTTCCTGTCTCCTTCCTTTGTTTACCCCTCCGCCCCCCCTTAAAGCGATAAAAGCTCTTTGTATAAATAAAGGATCTTGGACCTGAACTCGGTTTGAGACACTTTGCTAAAGGTGCGTAAAGATAATGAGGTAAACAAACAAAATGCTTTTAGGAGCCAAGCAGAAATGGGGAAAAAAAAGGTTCCGCCACCGCTCAGCCAATCACCGATGGCGTGAAGGAGCCCGGCTCTGACGGCTTCGGGTTCCTCATTTATCCCGGCTGCCCACACACACACACACACACACACTCGAGGCCAGATCCGAGCACAATGTGGGTTTCAAGCGAGTCGCTTTCGGAAGGAGGATGATGGTCGATCCCGTCTCGTAGAGACTCCTCGGCCTTTTTCTGTTTTTTTTTTTTTTAAACAGACAGGATGTTTGATTCGCCCCCGGGTTGTAGTGGAATAGCAGAAGGAAAAATAACGTCCGACGCCTGCGCTGGATCAGTGACAACCGGCTTGACGGACGCGCACAATAACGCAAAGTAAAAAAAAAACAAAAAACTGCGGCGGCGTCCTTTATGTCTAAATGCAAACTGAAGCCCTGAAGCCACAACAGTTATTTATAAAGGTTTATTCCTTCACCACAGTGAACTCCTCGTGACATCCGCTCTCACTTTTTAAAAAAAAAATTTACTCCCCAGATAAAGTGTTCAGAACCAGAACTGGCAGAAACCGCCCGGCCGGATCACATCCCCGACCTCCGACCCACGCGGCTGCACCAACTACGCCCGGGGTCACGAACCTCGCCGAGCGCGTGACGGATTAAACGAACAAAAGTGTGCACGCCGTTGTGTCTCTAGGCGTGAAGCCGGCGTCTCTCTCTGGCGTAAGTGAATCTTTTCGGACGTGTCGACAGGTTGTCAAGCGTCTCCGCAGGAAAAATAACGGCGGCGGCGGCTTTAGTGCAATTTACGGCGCACGCTGAGGTCAGCGTGGCGGTCTGCCTCGAGCGACAGTCCCAGGTAAGAGCCGAGGAGGGAGGCGAGCTTCCACTGCAGGACGCTGAGGAGGAGGAGGAGGGAGGATGAAGATCGGAAAACGTGAGAAACAGCAGGTGAAAGAAAAGTTGAAAGTTGATGCAGTAACGTCAAACTTTTCACACAGCTGACGAGCACGGGAAGGAATTTATCTTCACAGCAAGCCGTGGGATTCAGCTGCAGCTGTGAGGACGACAACAAATCGCAACGCAAAGTTTCACACCGACCCACAGGTGGAGCCTGAAGTGCACAAACAAACAAACAAACAAACAAACAAACAAACACGCTCGTGTAATTTACCCACGGGAGCCGACCTCAACCGCGAAGATCCGGGCGCCAATTACGGACAAACAAACAAAAAAACAACGGCTTGTGAACAAAAAGCTCATCAGCAGAGATACACACAAACACACACACATGCACATGGTGTTGTTGTCGAGTTCTGGGCTGAAAATTACCGCGGCACTGAACCGGCACCTCGGCGACCCGCGTCGATTAAAAAAAAAAAAAAAAAAAAAAAAGAAGTGCACGTCGGCGAGCGGCCGAGTGGGATTCACGGGGCTGCCATTACGAGGCCGACGCACAAAAACAACACACGGGGCCGGCGTAACGCACACACACACACACACACACACACACACACGGCGGTAAACGATGGGATGAGTCACCCCCCCGCCCTCGTTACTGCGTCCACGCTGGCGTCCGTTCACAGTAAAAGTCAAAGAACCATCCGGAAACGTTTGCAGTTTCACTTTCACGTTTCCAGGCTGAGGAATTGTGTAGCACACACACACACACACACACACGTGTGTTAAAACCAACAGCGGTGTGACGTCATCACTGAGTCACATGGCCTCTGACTGACCAATGCAGCGACTCCATGACTCAGTGATGTTAACCTTTATAGGACGGGAAAAACATCCGGCGAGGAATCGTCACGCGTGGACCGCCGACTCTGGATCTGTGTGTGTGTGTGTGTGTGTGTGTGTGTGTGTGTGTGTGTGTGTGTGTGTGTGTGTGTGTGTGTGTGCAGACACTCACTTCTTGAGGCCGGCGATGAAGTACATGCTCCTGGGCAGCAGGAGAAAGACCTGGTCCGTGAGCACGGCGTGGATGATCTTCTTGGTGACCTGCTCCGGGTTCAGGATGGGCAGCAGCCTGGGCCACCTGACGAAGACCAGGACCAGGTTTTAACGCTCGTCGGTTAGCGGCGGAATCCAGTCGTGATAGCGCGCAATTAGCATCGCGGCGAGCAGCTCCCCGCCCTCGCGGCTCTTCACTTTAAAGCGCGGGGGCGTCCGTTAAACCCGTCACAGATGGAAAAATCCCACTTTTTTTTTTTTTTTATTTTATTTTTAGCGCTGTGGTTACGTCACATAACGGCCACGATGACCCTGCCCTCTGTCGCTGGGAGCAGACGGCCCGACAGAAATAACAATAAGTCATCAATCCACGCCTGAGGCGACGAAGCAAATTTCACGACTGAAAAATAGATAAAAGTCACGGTGCATGACGATCAGATCAGCTGACCTCTGACCTTTCATCGACACGCCTGACAACTTTATTTTTGAGGCGCCTCCGCGTGCAGAGCAGGAGGCGACAGGCCAGGTTGCCGGGGTGACGGAAAAGAGACGGACGCGAGTCTCCGAACACGTTTGACCTCCGACCTCGAGACACGTGGGAAGCTCGGCAGACCCTGGACACTTTGTGTTTTCACGTCAGCGCGCCACCAGATCTACGAATGCAAAAAAAACCCATCAGGCGGGCGAATCGAGACCTACTTGGTCTGACATCCGTCGAACATTCCCGTGTTGATGAAGTACGGGCACACGATGGTCGTCTTGATGCCGTCTTTCCCGGTGGCCAGCAGCTCCAGGCCCACCGACTCGGCAAATCCGACCGCGGCGAACTTGCTGGCGCAGTAGTCTGCAAGGGAGAAGGGCCGCGGGTCAGACAGGAAGTCGGCGTTTACTTCCGGGGGGTTGGTGTTTATTTGCGGGGCAATACGCACGACGGAGGCATTCGGAGCCGCCGGGTTTATCGTCTCTAGACTCTGATCTCCTCCCTCTGCGCGCGACGCCATCGCGCTGGTTTATCACCGCACGCACATTCGTAATCCTGAGTCATGGCCACGACCGATACATAATCTCACACAAATTTACAGGTGATAAGGGACTGTAATCTAATGAGGTGAGAGGTGACGTTCTCCAGCCGCAGACCGCCCCTCCGTCGTCCTGATAAAGTTTTTTTTTTAATTACACTGACCTGTCACTGAACAGATAATTCCAGTTTGAAAACGAGACTGGAAACCCGCTGTCATCGTTAAACGACTTTCAGGCATAAACTGTGTCAATCTGACTTTGCCGAGCCAATTACCATTTCAAAAGATTTGATGTCTATTATAGGAAAAAAAAAAGAAAAAGCGAAGAGATGTCATTTTCTTTATCACGATCGGAACCGGTTCGCAATGTTCTGCTGGGCTGTGCTGTAAACAGGCTGGTTAAAAATAAAGAAAATTAAAAAAGAAAATTAGAAAAACTAAATCTGAGATGAGGCGAATCAACGAACCCGTGTTGTTGGTGTTTTTAAATCGAGCTCTTTACAAACATCACTTCAAAAACTGGCCGAGAATAGTTTTTTTTTTTTTTAAAAAAAGGTCATACACGTCTGAGCTTCGATTCAAGGAGCTCGAATTAAAAACAACAACAAAAAAAACAAAAACAAAAAACGAAACAAACGATGACGACGTCACCGCGAGGAGAAAACACGCACCGGCCAATCCGTTGACGCCGATGAGTCCGGCAGAACTGGCGATGCTGACGAGATGGCCGTGGTTGTTGGCGATCATGGCAGGAAGGAAGGCCTTGTAGGTCTGTGCAGAGGGAGACGCACAAAAACATGACACAAACAGGCGTGTGTGTGTGTGTGTGTGTGTGTGTGACCAGAACCAGCCGAGCCGACCGCGTGGTACTGACCCAGAAGTGAGCCATGGCGTTGACCTCCAGCGTCTTCTCGATCAGGGAGTCGGGGGCGTCCATGAACTTCTTCCCCGTCACGATCCCGGCGTTGTTCACCAGGATGCTGACGTCGCCCACCTCTCGCTTCACCTGCACGGAGCGACAACAGCGACACAGGTGAGCCGCGCTCAGCGGGCGTTAACCTGCGTGAAACGCCAACAGCTCGCAAAATCACCCGGACCCGTGTCTCACGACAATTAAGCTAAGGGGATTTTTCAGCAGGTAAAAAAGCTGACGTGCTGTCACACCTGTGTTATGATGACCCTGATCCAGGTAACCACAGTGTGTGTGTGTCTCTGATCCGGCTTTCTTTATTTACCTACACCTCCAGCTTTAAAGTGTGTGTTTACACGGCAGTTGTCCCTGCCCTAGCTTCAGGGCGTGCACACACACACACACACACACACACACACACACACACACACACACACACACACACACACACACGGGCTATCATTTGTTATAAACTACCATAAAAATAAGAGTTTTTAGTGTCAGTCATCATCGAGGCAGCTCCGCATGACATAACATATGGATGACGCTGCATTTCGCGCTCACTTTGTCAGGTGTAGATCAAGTATAGATCAGAGGGCGCGCAGCCGCCGTTACGAAACACCTGAGCTAATCGCGGTGACGCACGATAACGGCACAGGTGTGGACGGTGCGGGACACACAGACAGACGGGAGGAAGCTCTGACTGTTTGTCAGGACGACTACGACAGGAAACAACAATAAAGCAGTTGATATAAAACAGAGCTAAACACAGGTGTGTGTGTGTGTGTGTGTGTTTAATGAGGTTAAAATGTGGCGTTGTCTGCAAGTCAGAGGCTGCAGATTTGCTAACATATGAGCCTAACTTAGCCTAGGAGTAGTTATATAATTACACTATACATTCTTTTTTGTATTTATTTCTACTTGTATATAAGCTTCTGGACGCTTTAAATATCCCTCGGGATCAATAAAGTATTTATCTGGCTGGCTGGCAAGCTAGCTAGCTAGGCTAGGCAGCTAAATATTAGCTATCTGGCGAGCTAGCTAGCCAGATAGCTATTAGCCAGAGAGATACTCTGGTTAGCTAGCTAGCTGGCTAAATATTAGCTATCTTGTGAGCTAACTAGCCAGATAGATATTAGCCAGAGAGATACTATGGTTAGCTAGCTAGTCGGCTAAATTTTAGCTCTCTTGCGAGCGAGCTATCCAGATAGAGGTTAACCAGACAGATACTCTGGTTAGCTCGCTAGCCGGCTAAATATTAGCTATCTTGCCAGATAGATATTAACAAGAGAGATACTCTGGTTAGCTAGCTAGCTGGCTAAATTTTAGCTCTCTTGCGAGCGAGCTATCCAGATAGATGTTAACCAGACAGATACTCTGGTTAGCTGGCTAAATTTTAGCTCTCTTGCGAGCGAGCTACCCAGATAGATATTATCCAGACAGATACTCTGGCTCGCTAGTTAGCTAGGCTCGCCAGATAGATTTAACTTAGCTAGCTAGATAGCTATACAGGTTTAGGTTTTGCAGCCAGAGACCAGACCACATGACACGAGTCTCATGACAAATCCATTTCCAGTAGCAGAGTAAGCTGCTGGCTAAATATTTATCAGCTAAACAAACAGTTATCTTTGGGCTAACAGGGCAGATCGGCCTGCCAAGAAAAGATTAAAAGATCAGCTATAAAAAAATGGTCCAAACTAGAGCTCGATTATATCTGATCTGTATGATCCTCAGGTGCCCTCACCTGGTCGGCCACTCTGTAGACCTCGCTCCTGTCGCTGCAGTCACACAGATAGTAGTGGACTCTGGCGCCGCTCTGCTTCACCAGGCTGGCCGTCTCCTTCATGCCCTCCTGGTTGATGTCCCACAGCACCACCACGGTGCCGAGCGCCGCGAACTCCTGGGCCATGAGGCGGCCGATCCCGCTGCCCGCCCCCGTGATCAGCACCACCTCGCCGGCCACGTTCTTCCTCTTCCTGGGCACGAAGAGGTGGATGAAGGCCTCCACGGTGAACCAGATGGACAGCAGGAGGACCTGGAGCGTTTCCAGGAAGAAGTTCATGATGGAATCTGGGAAGGAAGAAAAAGACACGTGAGCGAGAAATTAAAAAAAAAAAAAACGCTGAAGGAAACCTACAGGATTCGCTCGAAAGGTCGAAAATAAAAAACCCTAATGTCACATATGTGCGCTCACATCGAGTTTTACCGACGAATCCCCACATTAGCACATAATTCCAGGGAAAAACCCACTGCTGTGCTCAGGAAAGCACCGCCGGAGATTATCAGATGCAATCTGCCACCCCCGGTGGAAATCCATCAGGCTGCTTTACAAAAACAACGGCCTCCAGGAGTCCTGCAGGAGCCCCCCCCCGTTAGCTCACCTGGCTAACGACCGCTCTCACCCCCCCCCCCCCCCACCCCCCACAAATGATTAAGGAGCGTTAAGGCCGGAGCTGTCCGCCTCCTTAATGCTCCACTCTTAGCGCCGCAGGCCGCTCAGCTGGTTCAAACAAGCCGGCAATAAGGCAAATAAGGCAAATGGTTTTAAACGCACTGGAAGCACCGGTGGGTCGTTTGACGTCGCTGCTAATTTCCATACAGCTGCTGCTTGTGTTTTACCGTCCTGGTGCGTTGGATTTTACTTTATTTCACCCTCTTGTTTTAGTTTTTTTTTTGATCAGGTTAAGTGTCGGATTTCACCGTCTTACACTTGAATTCTATTCTTCTTCTCCTTCTGGTCTGTTAAAGTGAGCGCAAACACTTATGTTGTCATAGCGAAGACACAACAAGTGGTCACTACGCCAGGACCAAACATCACGAGTGTGAGTATTGTGACCGGCCGCGCTCTGCTGAGAACATCTCTAACATCTCGGCGCTCTCAGGACTACAGTTCCTGAGTCAGTTTAAGGCGGTGCCACCAACACCAACCACCCCACACCCAAAGCTGGAGCGCTTGATTAGAATCAGGAACTGGAGTCGAAACAGCAGAGCGAGTCCAGGGAGGAACTACTTTTTCAACAAAAAAAAAAAAACTTCAGAAAAAGGTCAGAGGTCAGCTCACCCCCTCTCTTTCCAGACCTCAGGTAATAAAAAAAAAAATAAATAGGGCCCCGCCCATTCTGAGTTGTAATCAATCAATCAATCAATCAATACTGAAAAGTGGAGCTTTTGATTGAGCAGCCATGTGAGTAAACTGCACCTTCACCTGATGGGTTGACCGAGAGAAACTTAATGAATAAAACTTTAGTTAAGTATTTCAGCCAGGACAATGTACTGTCAGACAAACCCAATAGATAAGATAAAAAAAAAGATTTAATTTACACAACTTATTCATTAAAGTGTCCACTGAGTGCTTTATGTGTTAAGCCATCCCCGCAGCACGTTAATGATTACCTTCAGAGTACATTTTAAGGCTTATGTGGACATACATGTCGACCAGACTCGTTTTAAAACTCTGCATAAAGTAGAAACAACCGTAAAGTCCAGGTGAGGAGTTGTTATTGGCTGAAACAAGTGGAAAGGTTTAGTTTTAATTCAAATAAAAACGCACATTGTGTGTATTTTTTTTTTTGCTCGGTTAGTAGTTGAGAATCTCTGAACTACGTTGTCACGGACGCAAAGAAAACAAACGGCGACGAGTAAACAACAGAGCGCGACTCACCGGACCCGTGTTTAAACGAGGCGTCGGTTTCGCCGAACTTACCCGGATGTGAGCCGCCGAGCCGCCGGTCGTTCTCGCAGCCTCCCCGACTCCGCTGGAGCACCGGGGGTGTCTGTTTCAACCGGATCCGGGACCTTTGCTCCCCACGCGGGCCGACGTTACGAAACGCTCCGCTCGGCGTGATCTCGTCGGAGCCAAGTGAACGCACCGCGGTGTGTGTGTCCCGTGTGCGTGAGCGTGTGTGTGTCTTCTCCCACGCCCCGGTGTCTTTTTGCCCGCGGCGCACAACACAAGGCAGGACGCCAGTTGGAACGAACGTAGCGGTGCCTGACGGGGCAGGCCGCTACGCAGGTCACGTGACGACGCCGGAACTCGGAACAGGCCCGCGAGGCATTGTGGGAGTTGGAGTGCGAACAAAAGGAACCCGCGACGATTAGAAAAATGGAGAAAATACAGTTGAATAATCTTCAATTTTTACAACAGAAGTTATTTTTTTTATCACTTTCTATTTAATGATTAGATTTCCTTACCTAAAACCTCGTTGCTTGTATAAAAAAATGATTAAAATAATAAAAATAAAGCCCCGCTTACATCCATTCATTAACAAATTACAGCCCACGAGACAAAACTGTCTCAGATCTCTAGAATGATTAAAATCAGCTGCGGTTTCATCTTAAAAAGCTCTTAAACAGTAAATCTGATTAACAAAGGGTGCCACAAACAAATAACATTAACCCGAGTGCTTTTTTTTATTTTCGCACTTCATTTAAAAACATAATGTTTACAATAATAATGTAAAGTTTCAACACTTCAACACAGGTTTGGTTTCATATCTCAGGGAAAGCAGGCTGAACTCACCTCATGAATGTTGGGCCTGAGAACAAAGAGGATGTGAGTGAACGCAACTTCTTCTTACTTATCATTAGATCACTTTAACCTTATCCATGTTTTGATTGAACTATTAATATAAAGTTATATTGGTGGTGGTTGTTATTTGTCCACATCCCGACTCGATGGCAAGATAGGAATTAATATTCATTTTTAATGATGATAATTAATCTCCCGCTCAACCTCCAGATGTTATAAAGAGCGAGCTGGCTTACTGATGTATACGATACGATTTTATTAACAAATGTCAAAGTGTGTGTCAGTGTGGAACAGAGAAAGTTTTCTGGGGTTGTTTGTTTTTTTACTTAAAACTTTTTTTTTTTTTTAAATCATACAAAAGGAAAACATATACAGTTTTGAGATTCTTTCAAATGTGGAATCTTCAGCCTGATCAAAACCACAAGACACTGAAATCATTACTTTCAGGAAATCGAGTGAAAAGAGTCAGTCTCAACATTTTCTGACTTCCCTGTCTGTGTTCATCAGCCGCAGGCAAAGTTATTTCTGACATAAATGTTAAGTAATGGCTCATGCTCATACACACACACACACACACACACACATATATACTTTCTCCCATTTCCCGTTTAGTCTTGTCCAAATTTTTCAGGAAGACATGCGGTTTGACATCACTGCAGTTGTCAGACTGAAACAGAAATGAGAAACCAGCACATGTGTTAGTTTCAGTGAAGTTGTCCTGTTTCAGGTCCTCCTGCGCAAAATTTACATTAACAGTTGAAATGTGCAAATTTGCATGGAACATACATCTAAAATGCATCGCCGCAAATTTGCTGTCAGTGGCAGATGTTGTCACTTTTTTATGAATTTATTTATACAATCAGTCTTGATTATGTGTATGTATCAAACAGAGCTTGTTGGTACTTCCCTGCTGGTTATGGGCTTCTGCAATAAAACGCAGCTGGCGTTGTTTGCAAGGACACGTTGAACCTTGATTGTAAGTTCATGTTTTGTTCAGTCCTCTAAATCATGTACGATAAAAACCACAGACTTTGTAAGCCTGGGTGAAATTATCAAAAAAAAAACAAACACACACACACACACACAGATAACGCCATTAGATGTTTCTGGAAAATATGGTTATCACAAAGTCTCCAGCATGTGGCTTTAAATGAGCCGAACTAAATTATATCTGCTGTAAAAACAGATCCAAATCAACCCATCTGAAGCCATTTGGAGCTGCTGACAGTGAGCAGTGTTCAGACATTCATGTACGCAAATACAATAATTACCCTCAGATACCCATTTCATTTGTTTTTATGTGTTTAATATGTGTGTGGGAGATATTAGAAGTGATATAAAAAAAAAACCCTGTCAAGTTGAATTATTACAAAAGTTATCTGGTGCAAAGGCGCGTGGTAGAACAGGAAGTACATGTGATACGTTCTCATAACAGAGATCACATGGCTGCTGCAGTCACAGGTGTGAGATGTCAGCGATATGGTCGGGCTGCTAATGTAAGCAAAGGGAGGACGTGTTATTACCTGCAGCGGGTTTGAGTCCAGTGTGAGTCTCTGCTTCTCTAAAGTGGGAGACTACAACCTATGGATCGCATCCGCTGACCTCATCACTGAGCGCCAGCGCATCCACCATGCAGCGTATAACACCTGTTTTCAGGTGCTCCTCGAGACGACAGCAGCAATATTCATACGTTCATCCTCACCTGTACAGGAGGGGCTCAGTGGCGCCCCCAGCAGGATCCTAACAGCTGTTACAATCGTGTGCGAGAGGAAACAGGCGCCTCCTTTCGCTGCACGTCCGTTGCCTTGATTCCTTTCTCCTCACATCGTCAGTGGAAAGGACTGAGAGAGAAAGTGAGGGAGACGAGAAGGAGAAGACAATTTAGAAGAGTAAGACGTGCTCAGCGGGCGGCTGGTGCCATTAGTGCTCAGGAGGAACGAGAGGCTGTTGGGGAGTAACTTCAGAAGAGCTGGGGTGGAGGCAATTCACGCTCTCTTCTGATCTCATTTCAGCAAAATGGTGTGGATGTGTAAAACTCAACTTTATGTGTGGTCAATCCCAAATATGAAAGTACAGCAGAGGAAAAAATAAATAAATCAAAGAGCAAAAGTTGTAAGTAAATGTCTCTCCTTCTTTATGATGCAGCTGGTGTGATCAAATATCAGACGGATGGAAAGAGATGAAGTCTGATCTGTCCTCTGCAGACACAGCGATCAGGCTCACAAATTTAATTTATATTAGTGACCGCTTCTTATAATCCAATAACAGAAATGAGGAAGTGGAAGAGGGATGATATACATAAGGAAACTGAGATGGTGTAATGAAAGACAATCTCTCATATGATTAAAACTGAAATGGCTCAATGAGTTTGTGATTTGGTATAATGTGCTACCAGGCAATCAAAAATCCCAGAAACAGACCGGAGCTGGGGTTTCTTCTTATTATCTTAAAGTTTCTTTTTCCATTACAACAAGTGAGGAGGAGTTTTGAACAGCTAATAGTCACTTTGAATGTGAAAACCAGTTTATATTGGGCTAAAATTATTCATTGATCAGGTTCCTGTTTCTACAGTGCAATGAAGTCTGGAGAAAAACGGTCACAGGTGTAGAAGGACGTCCTGGTTTCATTCCTCCGATTTTACAGAATGCAGTAAATGCATCACACACACCAGCGAATAATCCAGAGTGAGCACAGGCGGTCTGAAACAAGGCACAGGTGTGCACAGGTGTGCAGCACTTCTCATACAGTTTAAATTATATATGATATAGCTCTACATTAGAGAAAAGAGGGACTTTCTCACCTGCGTGTGTGACGCCATGTTGTCCTGGTACGACCAATGTCTCGTTATAAACATGGATGACGCGTGAAGGCGAAGCGTCAAGCGTTGCGTCGTCTTAATTAGTCGCCATATTACGATGGAAAGAAAAAAAAAGGGGGCGGGGCGAGGCGCCATGATCGACTCTGACTCTGACACTGACGCGCCATTGGTCGAGCGGCGCGTGGGCGGGACTTCGATACCGCCGCTCCAATTCCCGAGCGCGACTGTGACTGACGTCACCGGCACAAGATGGCGGCTCCTTCGCGCGGGACACGGAAGCTTTATTGTGGCGCGGGCGGGAGGAAGTGGAGACGTGTCGTTCGTTGTTTGGTGCGTTTTTGGCGGAGACAGCGAACGTTTGAATTTAAAGTTTGGGAGGTTTGCTCGTGTAAAGTTCTTCAGACACACCTGAACCAAATATACTATTATATGATAAATGTACTACTATGTAAGTATACTGCCAGGTGGTGGGATTTAACAGTGTTGTTTTGTATGTTGTGACTTTAAGATGACAAAGTGAAACTTAGATAGATGGATAGATAGATAGATAGATAGATAGAACTTCTCCTTAAAACGTGCTAGATATAAACATCTACCACTAAAGATTAGTTTTGCATAAGCCTCTGTTAGCTCCAAATATCATGTACTTGAAAGTAAAGTATCAGCTCAGGTCAACTGAGTGGTACTGCAGTATTGATACTACTAATACTTGGTTTGGCACTTTGAGTTTTCATCATGTTATGTGCTGCGTTGACGTACTTGTAAGTAAATATAGCTCATATTAGCTGAGTCCTTGACTTTACTGCGTCTCCCACTCAAACACTCTTTTGAAATCATCCACTCAACCAACACACCTCGATCAACAAATCCTTTTAATAAATTATATCATCCATGAAATCAAAAACAGACCAAAAATGATTTGTGTACATCTGAATGATATATGTTTATCTTTTTTTCTTTTTCATCATTACAGGACCGTGTGATCCAATGAGGTGGGCAGCAGCACGTTCTACAAAGCCGGATGATGCGATGTAATTAGCGCGGTGAGTGGGCAGTTGATTCAGACACCAACGAGTCCAGACTACGAGGAGATAGGGGGTCGAAGGGATGTGGGGAGGGGGCCAAGGGTCACAACTCCTAGTCCATGAACCCCCCGTACCTCTTCTGTAGCTCGCTGCCGTTCTCCCAGGCCCGTTTCAACACCCCACCGTTCTTGCTGCTGTCCACCAGCCACTCGGGCCTGCCCACGCGCCTCATGAACCCTCCATAGCGCTTCTTGAGCCCGCGGCCCAACACCGCCTCCAGCAGGTCGCTCTGCGCCGCCCCTCCTTCGGCCCGACGCATGAAGCCTCCGTACCTCTTCGCCGCCTCCCCTCCCTGACCGTCCCCCTCGCCGCCGTGTTCGGCCGCCGCGTTGAGTATCTTTAGGATCTCCAGGCGAATGTTTTCCTCCTCGTCCTGGTTCCCGGGGTCTTCCAGCACGCCCTCTGGCGAAGGGGAGCGGCGAGACATGAAGCCACCGTAGCGCTTCATGAAGCCGCCGTACTTCTTGGCCAGCTGGTGTTCTGGTGATGTCACGTCCTCGTCGTCAGCCATCATGGGACCCGCTGTTTCCTGGTCTTGCTGTTGTCGGGGGTCTGCATCCAGTGGGATGTGGTTTTCCTCCTCCAGCAGGAAGTCCCGGCACAGGCGGAGCTTCTGGCTGTCCAACCCGCCATCGCACTCGAGTGAGCATGTCTGGGAAAATCAAAATCGTGAGTACAACTTTCAGACTCATCAATGTGATGTTTGACAAATACAACACATGTCGGGGTGTGAAGTTATTTTCAACATGGGTATCTTATCAGTGTGAAGATGTCACCCTGATCTTTACTGACATTTTAAAGCTGGAGTCACTCTGAACTGCCACCTACCCAATGTGTTACTGAGAATCTATAAAGAGATGAGAACATATGAACACTGACTCGTGTTAAATTAGTCTCTGGATTGAGAACAACCTGTCACCTGGATGATGGAGAAACCGCACGACTCTCAGCTCTGGATGTGTTGAAATTCACTGCACCTCCGGTTATGTTAAACCATGACAACAGGGCCTAATGAACAATTAGTGAAACTTAAATGGGGACGCAGCCAAGACTGATGTGTTGAGTCACAGACAAAGATCACACAAAGGCCGACGGTCGGGTGCAATTACAGCAGGCGACAGATGGTTTGGGAGAACAAAGCGACACAACGTCCCTTATTTTGTCCCTTAACAACTTGGTGAAACACAATCTCTCCCCTTAAACCCATCTGTGTCGGGCTGAGTAAAAGCTGCACGCGCCCGTTTACCCCAGTCATCCCTTCACGCCGTCAGCCCGTATAACCCCAGTGGCAGGAGGATAATAAGACGGAAGGTATCTGCTGGGCCTTGGGGGGGGGGCGCCGCCGCCGCCGCCGCGTTAACGTGCTCCTGACTTCATATGTGTCGTTGGATTTCACTTATTTCAGTCATTAGAAACTCCTGTTTGATGGCACAGAGGGGGGATTCTTGCTGAGCTTTCAGCGCCGCTGGCTTATGAAGACAGAATTAATGAAGAGGAAAATTGAATTGAGGATATATTGGCACCTGAGGGGAAAGGGGGGTGGGGGTGTCGGAGGGTAGCAGCACCCTCTGGTGGCCATGATGAGAAGTACACACCTTGCATTGATTGTGTAAAGGGGGGGGGGGCAAACAGACAGTTATTTGTATTTCAAACCTCAAGACAACATTACATTTAGTTTTTTTTTGTGCTGTCCTTTCCCTCCTCCTGGTAATCAACAGTTCCTCAAACTTAGAAGAATCTCCTTCACAATCGTCTCCACCTTTCAGATTATGGACCGAGGGTTGAGGATTAAGTGCAATATAATCAAGGCGTCCTGCCACTTTCTGGTTAACAAATGTTAGGAGTAAATATGGAGCAGTTCTAACTGAATATGATATTTAAAAAGGAAAACTCAAATGGAAGATAAATGTCCTCGATTTTTAAATTTAAAGGAAAGAAAACAGAGAAGCTGCAAAGGAAAACTGTGTGGTTATTGTGACTGCAGTCATCTACTAACTGAGGACATGTGGAGAAGACAAAGAAAGAGTCGGGAAATGAAAGAGGACAGCGGAGGACTGGAATGTGGAAGGGTGGGAGACGAGAGGAGAAAGGAGGAAATTGAAAGGAAAAATTAGGATTAGGAGAGAAGAAAGCAAAGAATGAAGGGAATGGAGGAGGAGAAGAAGCAAGTCTGGAGGAAATGAACCTCTGAAAGACTTTTCTTCATATTTTAGAATGATGGACTGTGATTTTCTTATTTGGTTGCATATATTATATATATGTATGATAAAATTACACTAAACTGCTGAGGTCGTTCCCCACACTGATTTTGACAAAGGTGAGCCAGCTGACCCGATCTCGGCGACTTCACGCCGTCGCTCGCTGCTTTTGTCTTCAGGACCGTCAGAAATACAGGCGGATAAAACCCGACGTGGTGTATTTACCAGGGAGGAGAAGCCAGACTGCTGTCCCAGCAGACGGTACACACACAGTGCACACTCCTTCCCACAGTCGGTTCCCACCGCCACCGACACACACGCGCCCACAACCAGCATCCACATCCAGCTGCTGCGTGCGGGGGCAGCCATGGACTGCAGAGCAGAGGGGAAATCAGATTAGCATCATTATACTGCACATTAAATATACAAGTAAAACAGGAAATTATATGGAAAAAGTAGATGTATTTATCATCATTATACTGCACATTAAATATACAAGTAAAATAGGAAATTATATGGAAAAAGTAGATGTATTTATCATCATTATACTGCACATTAAATATACAAGTAAAACAGGAAATTATATGGAAAAAGTAGATGTATTTATCATCATTATACTGCACATTAAATATACAAGTAAAATAGGAAATTATATGGAAAAAGTATGTATTTATCACCATTATACTGCACATTAAATATAGAAGATAGGAAATTAAATAGTACATCTTATTCAAACACACACACACACATATATATATTTAAGATGAAAGCCTATAACAGACACAGTCAGTCTGCTCAATGCTGAATATTAAAATGTAATATTAATTTTAACAGGTTTTCGACAGACAGAATTCAATCAGTCATTTGAATACATGTGTGCAGACCCATAAAGCCTGTCAGCGGCAGTAGTAACTGTAGTAGTAGTAGTAGTAGTAGTAGTAGTAGTAAAGTAGTAAAAGAAGAAGTTGGTATCTTACCTCTGCGTTGCTTTAAACGATACTTCGGCCGTCCTGTGCTTTCCTCTCCCGCGCGCGCGCCCTCGGGGGAAACCGTGGAGTGGCGCTCGAGCTTGTGCGCCCGAAATATAAGCGCGCGCGGCTGCCCTGCGTGGCGCGCGGTGCGCACGGCGCAGCGAATCAGCGAACACACACACACACACACACGTGCGCGCGCGCGTGCAAAAGGCACTAACACGCACTCTGTCCCCTTCTCTGCGCTCTGGGTGCAGCTTTTGTTTGTTTGTTTGTTTGTTTGTTGGTTGGTTGTTTGTCAAAGCGAAGTGCCGGTCCGCCGCGGGGGTGTCACCGGTTACGTGGCTGGGTGGGTGAGTTCGGGCGGAGCGCTGCGGCTGCCGGCTCCGCGGCTTGTTTAAGTAGTTGGTGCGGCTGACGTCACCGGGGGTAACGGGGAGGGGGTGGAGGGGTTAATAAGCGTGATGAGGTGACGTGACAGCCCCCCCCCAACCGATACACGCACGCGGGCTCTATCAACTCATCTGTTTTATTGCTTTTCAGAAAGCTTTTGATACAGGTAATAAACAGCAGTCGGCCATGCTGACTCTCTGTGGGAACAATACTTCATGGCTGGCACTGTAAGTGTGTGTGTGTGTGTGTGTGTGTGTGTGTGTGTGTGTGTGTGTGTGTGTGAAACCGTGACAAAGATTAATTAACACATCCAGGATCTCTGGCGAGGTCGTGCCGGAGGAAACGGCTCCGCGGGGAGCGAGCTGATATTCGCTCGTTCTTTTATTACGGGATCGGACTCGCGGCTCCGGGTCGCTCCGGTGTCCACGCCGTCACGACAGGGTTCCGGGCGCGAGTGTGTTCCCGCAACGTGACGGTGTGTCGAAGGAGAATGGGAACTAATGTGCAGTCGGCGTTTCCGTTTAGATAAAGGGATCACGGCGACCGTGCGCGCGCCGGTTCCGACGCCGCGACTCTTTGAGGCCTTGACGCTCAGTCGAAACTTTCTGGCCCCGATCCCAGTCCGAGTCTTTTATCTGTAGATTACGTAATCTCTCTCCGTTACTTTAATGAGCTTCTCGATCGAAGCACCGAAGGTCTCGCTCCTTAAATTATCCTTCAGAGAGATGTCTTTAGCTCCGTCGGATCTGTCGGAGCTAAAGAGACGCGGATCCGTCGCGCAAACAGTCGCTGACGAGCGCGCGAAGACTGAAAACAGCCATGTTTCATTTTAATTAGGGCCTCGCGCCTGTCGTCGTCGTCGCCGTCGTCGTCGCAGAAAGAACCGGCGTTAGTCAGCGACAGCCGATGACACGTCATGTGAGCGTTTCACAGTGACGCACGGCGAAATGAAGAACAACTCGTTTGAAGCGCACGCTCGCGCAAAGTTGTGTCTCCGTGTCCCCAGAGGACACGTTACGCTGACTTACGTTCGTTTCCTGGAGACCCCGACGACTCGCCCGACCCTTTTCGCCTTGTCGCCGCGAGGGAGACGAGTGGGCGTAACGCGACGGCTTTTCCGTCCTCGCGCACAAACATTGTCGTTACCTTGTGTTTCCTCTTAAATGACTCCTGCCCCCCCCCTTTATCTCCCCCGCGCAGAGAGTCGTTATCGCCGGTGCAGGTAGAACAGAGACGAGCTTTTTAATTAAGAAAAGGCGTTTTGCTAACATGGCCGCGCTGTTTGTTCCCAACACTTATTTGTCAGGAACAACAGCCTCAATAAAGATTAACCCGCGGTGTCAGTCATGAGCTGTTTGTGTGCGACTGCCGCATTTGCGTGTTTGTCTACGCCGCCGGCTTACGGGAAACTCGGAGCCGAGACTAAACAAAATGTCTAATTTTATCGAGTGTGCGGAGACGGGCGGGAAGTGGACCGGTCCGGGGCGGCTTTATTGTGTTTTTTTTTTTTTAATGGTGAAACGTGGAGTCTCCATATGGAGCCAGAGGTTTTTCTAAATGTGAAGAGTTGACGGATCCATTCCAGCGATCCGGGATCCTTCCCCCGAGTCCGACCCGGGGTTCGGGCTAACGGGAAAACCCGTGTCCCGCCCTCTGGACCAAGTTATAATAACTTTGTTTGTTAGCGTTACCCCCAGGCTGAGCTGCAGATAAGCTAATCACGTATGTGCTGTTGTTTTGCTTTCCCTGCACACCTGCAGGACTTTAATGTTAAGACATTATCACGCACATCGCCGCCGGATCATTACATGTAATTATCTTTGACTCCGAAAACACCGGCGGAATCGCGTTAGACATCTGTATCTCGGAGAAAATTAGCCTTGACTCGGAGCGCTGTCGTTTCCCCCCCTCCAGCCTTTATTACCGCCGTGATTATGTTGTTGCCGACGATGACAGCTTATCGAGCATCAGCGCCGCCGGCAGGTGCCGGTCTCCGGTACCGCGGACGCGAACGCACCCTGACCGAATGTACACGTGCTCGCCGTGGCGTTACGTGCCGCCTCAGCCCCACTTCACGCTCCGACGAGGCGAAGCGTAACGACCGCTTGCCTACGATCGATCAGCGAGATGAAGAGGGGCACGGGGTGAGGAGGAGGAGGAGGAGGAGGAGGAGTGGGTGGGCGGCGGTGTGAGAAAGAGGGGGGAACAACGGGAGCTCCTGCTCCTGGGGGGGGAGAAACATGAAGAGCGGTGGGAGGAAAGGAGGAGCAGAGGTGAGGAGGAATTAAACGGGGGGGAAAAAAAGTGGTTTTCACAGGAGGAGGAGGAGATGAGGGTTGAAATGAAAGCTGGAGCAGAGCGGTGGAGTCGCTCCGTGTTGTATCCTGCAGGCGTGTTTGTCGTGACACACGGCACACGCGTGAGTAATCTGCCTGCGACGCCGAGCGGCCTGTACACGTAACGGCCGAGCGGCCATCGTCTCGTTATGGCGGGCGGGCGGCGAGCGAGCCGTTCTCCGCCACGTGGGGTTGGTCAGAACCGGACCCCCCCCCAGAGGGACGGAGGAAGGCGTCCTGGTCCGAGCCCGGCGGTGCCGACGTAAATCGTTTTCTTCTCGTCGTTACAGAAGCTAACGACGACGTTGTTTAAAACGATCGCCGGCGGAGAAAGTTTTCTCGACCTCGGCCGAGCGAGTAAGAAATGGACAGACAGACAGACAGAGAGAGAGAGAGAGAGAGAGAGAGAAATCGCCCGTCTGTTAGACATTATGAAGAAGCTCAGGCTGAACCGACAGAAAGCTCGGGGCAAACGGCGTTCCCTCTGTAAATGTGATGATGAATAGAATTAATTTCTGTTTCGGCCGTCGTTTTTTCAGTCTGTCCTTCCTCCTCCGTCTTTACTCCACCCGTCCTTCATCACTCCTTTCCCATTTTCTCCGCCTCTACCTGGGGCCCGGCGTCGGGCTGTGATAAAGGTAGGCGGACGTAATGGAACCTCCTCGGAATCTCCCATCAGATACCGAGGGAGCACATTTCCTGAAAGTCCCGCCAATGACAATAACAACAAAATAAAAGGCCGCCACATTGATGAGAGAGTCTGGGAAAATAATCAACAAAACCAAGTTCCTTTGTATCGGACAGAAAGGAGCCGCTTTGTCCCAACACCACATTCATCAGGCTGAAAAGATTCGTCAACTATGTCGACTGTTGTGAGCATGTGATTGAGTGATTAGTGCTGATGGCTGTGGTTTTGCGAGCTCTATTGAAAATCCACCAGTGTTTTTATTTGATCCTCCCGCTGATTGGCCGGCCAGGTGGTTTGGAGTAAAATGTAGGTCAGCTGTCCCTCAGACTACACCTGCTTCATGCTGTCTGGCTTTTGAGGTTTAAAGAGTAAAAAAAAATATATATATATATATATATATATATATATATCTGCTGCACAGACCAAACCAATCAATCCAAACTCAATCCAATTTTTGGGGGTATTTTAAAAGAAATCCCAGGTAACATTCTGAATCCATTCAACGGCTGGATTTTATTCTCTGTGCACTTTCTCCTCTTGGTCTCAGTGTTGTTGCCATGTCAAAATGATCATGTATGTTCTTAAAATGGATGAAGTAGGAGAAGTGAACTTGTGTCGTCACCCAGGATTTCCTGACATGTCGACTTTGGTGACGTCAACAGCAGCTACATGCGTATTTTAATGCGAACGATGAAAGTCTTCTGTTTGCTTTCTTTGCTTCTCTTCTGAACAAACTGTCACCTAGTGGTCATGGGTTCTTACTGCAGCCCCATCAACACACACACACACACACACACACACACACACACCTGCACCTTCAGTCCGGTGCTGTTGTGTTTTCTCTTTGTGTTTTTCACCTTACCTGAAAGATCATGTGTTTGTCGTTGACATTTACACAAACAAAATGGATCTGAATGGCAGTGAACCTTCATGCTGACACACTGCAGTCAATTACTGAGACCCTGAACCTGAGCAGAGACGTCGTTAGTGTCATCAGGGACACCTGAGACACCTGAGACACCTGCAGGTTCTTTAATTGGGTGAAAGGAGGATTTTGCAAATTGTAACTGACAAACGTTCAGACACATTAACTTCACATGTACTGTTTGATGTGAGGGAACTAATCAGTTGAGTTTTTAAAGGTTTCATCAGTAGTTTGTCGCCAAAATGACATTTCCTGTGTATAAATGTATTTGATGCCTGCTTTGTGTGCAGGTTTGTGTTGATGCTGGTGGATGCACTGGCGGACCCATGTGAGTACTCCTTGATATGCACACACTAATGTACACATGGAACTGTATACATAGCTGCATGTGAAGGCCTACCCTCTTGCATTCATGTCACCAGCATTAAGTACCTAAGAAAGGTTGGACACGCACCAGCTACTGCAATTATTTGCATATAAAATTCATTCCCTCTCCACTTATTTCTTTTCCTGAACCGCTGCCCTCCATTTACCTCCATCACTGCAGAATAATTTACGCGTTTTGATTTTGTAATGGAGTGAGTATACTTGGCTAATGTCAGGCATGAAACCGGTGTACACAGCACTGAATGGGGAATAAAACATGAATTTGGCTCGCTTGGAGATTTCTCACTCCCGAGCTCGGGTCTTCGTCTTTATGGCTCTGGAATCAACCAAAAGCAAAAATTTCCATTGTTTTCTTCTTCATGGCCATATACAATGATTTCTGAAGTAAATTGAATTGCATCCACATATTTACTTGTTCTAAGCACTGATGGAGAGAATCTAAGGGACCTTAATGACTTAGCTAAGTAAGTCTGAGTGTCGTCTGCAAACTGTGATACTCAGCATTGTCATGTTGTTTGATTCGACGAAGAGGAGGCGTGTGCAGGTTGAATTGGAGGTTGGATTGCACGGGGCTGTCGGAGAGGTGATGCTAACTCAGTGAACCAGCCCTGCAGCTGCGTTTGAGAGTAAATTACGAGTCACTTAAAGAAGCGCCGTCTCTGTGCCGAGCGTGGAATGAGCCCCGGAGTGGCTGCTGCTTAAAAATCAATTTTACTGATTAAACATTGCTTTCTAAAAGCCTTAATTAAACCAAGCTATAGTTGCTGCATGTTTAACGCTGGGTGGAAAATTTCACACATACAGGTCTTCCCATAGCTGTGAGGACTCTCATTGACATAATGCATTCCCAAGCCCCCCTGCAGTCCTTCTCCGTTGAGCCCAGCCGGGCAAGACTCCCGGCGAGATGAAATGGGATAGAGTCGAATCGTATTGATCGCTCTGCATCTGTGCATTCATTTTATTGTCCATTTATTCACTCATGCATGGCTGGACTTTACTTCAGATCTTATAAACCCCTGCCACCATTTTCAAAATTGTATTGATCGGTAAAATCAGACTCAGCGGAGCGCCCGAACACATTCTGCTGCTGTTTTTCTCTTTGCCGCTGGGTCTAATATTGGATCCTTCATCGCTGTGATTTTTGTTTATGTTGATGCGTTTCCTCTTGAATTACCTGGTGATGTATGTTTTATGTAAGAGGATTTTTACTCTTTTGTGCCTCATCACTTGGCAGAGGCTGTGTTTGAGAAAGAAGATTAGTGACCCTGAGGTCGTGAGTCGTGAGATTTAAAGGGATGATGATGCCGCGAGTAAGCGGTGTGCACACTTGGCCCACCGATCCCTCGCCTTTCTTTGAACCACTCTTTGATAAGAGGCGAAGTGACAAACGCACACAAATCTGCTGCGACAGTCGGCGCTCGCGTCGCCCTCCAGCCAGGCACAGCCACACCGGCGCTGAAGTTATTGTGTGGGAGTTTAAAGATGATGCATATCAGAGAGGAGTAAACTTTACGGTTCTTCTTCGAGCTCAGACACGTCTGTATTTCCGCGCGGCACATTTGCGCTTATCTTGACATGTGCTGCCGTGGTACCCTCATCATCCTCAGTAGAGATGAAGAGCGTGTGAACAAATGGGGAAAAGACGCCTGTGTTAATAAGAGAGCGTTTTCAGGTGAGAATGGATGGATGGATGGATGGAGAGGTGTCACGCACAGACACAGAAAATGGGTTTGATGGCATTTTTGTAAACAGGTCTAAATGGTGTCTCGGTGTCACGGTCAGATAATGCATTTCAGAGTGCAGGCACACATCAGGGACCTCGGCGGTGCGCCCCTCATCACCGGCGAGGGGGAATAATAGGTGTGTTTAGCTAAACGGAGAGGGGGACAAACAGAAATGAAAAAAATATAAGAGAGGAGGGTATGGAAGCGTCGAGGCAGATGCCAGAGAGATCCGTCCTCGGAAAAGAAAGAAGCTAAAAGCATTTATTCAAGTACTGTACTCGACTCGTTGCTGCTGTTGTTATGGACAAAGGCTTCCCGACTGATGTTTTGGTGTCAGCCATGTGTGAAGTGGCCCCCCCAGGAACCGAGGTGTTATTCCCTACGAGTCCGAGGCCCTGGAAAATACCAAACAGCTGGAGAACAGTTAACCTGCAGCCTCAGTTAAAAAAGAAAAACAAAACATATCCATATCGCAATTCAAGCCTTCTGTCAGCCTCAAAATTTTCTGGCGGTATAGCTGCGGCCTTTCAGAAGGGACAGTGTCTCTCGTTGGCTCGGACCTGAAGTGGTTGGAGTGGATAAGTAGGGGTTGGCCAGCGAGACAATAAGGGGACAGACCGGGATCATTGTCCTTTCACTGCTCTGGTGGACAACGGCGGATAGTGGAATAGGTGGAATGGATCCAAAGTGGATGATGTTGCTCAAGAGCTGGATACTCACCATCGTAAAAAAAAAAAATAATAATAAAAAGAGCTGTAACCAGCTCAGCGGTGTGTTTTGTTTTTTTTCCAGCATGCGTCCTGCTCACACACGGACACACAACCTCTCTGAGCTGATTGAATATGCATGAAGTCGACAACCTCTCATTCTCAGAGACCTACAATTACCAAGTCCCGTTCCTCATGACATGTCTACTTGACAGCTCTCAGTGCATCAGTGCTGCATGTCGTCCCTGCTTCAATGAAAGACCTCAGGGAAATCATGCTCTGTGTCATGAATGGTGCCCACAAGCTATAAAATACAATGCAGTAGTATTTTATGGCTAATTAGTGATGTGATTAGCTGAATTATCGGTTAAAACAAATAAGAAGAAGGTTTATGGGGGTTGTGTCTGCTACAAGTTGCACACAACAACTAACTGTTTGCTGTATGAAAGGCTTAGAATCGAATCTGTAGCTTCAAACAAACTCATGATGTGAAATTAAAATTGCTGTAGCCGGCTCTCCTGGTTTAACAGTGTTTGGGAAGCACGGCCCTTTTGTTTCCGTTTGAATTCGTTATTTTGACTTTTTAGGACTGTGAGCCCAAAGGTTGTATGACACAATTCTTATCATTGGGTGTCCTCTACCATTCATGATGGGGGTAAAGGAAGAAGGTTGGGGTGAATGGACAGATGGACCAAACACTGGACTTACCCATGCTTTTTTATCGTTATAAAGAAGCACTTAAACCAGTGGTAATTCAATTCGCCTTTGTTTTCTAACTTGTATATTAACTTTTCTTTCACTTCTGTCACATTTTTTACTATTCAGCTACCTGGATGGTATCACCAGGATCTAAATTAGTCCATTACATATCCAGTGTTGAGGATAGGACAGTCTGAGGTCATGAAATGAGACAGCGCTGTACTTACTTTATGAGAAAAAGCTTCTTTTTCCTGTATCGTGTAATAACTTGGATACCTGTAAGTAATGTTTGTTTGAGTCAAAGCAAACAAAGAATCATTTTCTGTAATTTGCAGTTGAAAGCCCTTAATTCTTGCATTGCTCATCAAAGGCACAATGCAGTTACTATTTCAGGCAAACCTTTTGGAACATCAACAAAACTGTTGAACACACCTTTTTACGTCTTCGTGACGCCAATCTCAGAATTCTGATGGACGGAAACATGACAAAGAGACACGTGCCGCCCCTGTAGAGCATTGAGCAGTGGAGTGGAGCAGGGTTCTCCTGTTGGTGCCGCTCCTTTCATCATTGATGAACCTTGAATGATCCCTGGAAAGAGGCAGCAGCAAAGTGGCTACATGAAAGAAAAATCGAAGTGGGACATGATGCATCCAACGAGTCTGAGGTCCTGACCGCTCTGGACCGGGTCTTCATGAAGGAAGTTAGAGGTCACATGACTGCGGATCTTTTTAAAAGGGACAACAAAACAAAAATAATAATGATAGCTGATCAAGCAGCCAATACACCCCAAAATAAATGCCAAAAATCCTGATGTCAGATACCACAGGGCACCTTCAGAGGTCCTGTGGAGGTCATGTCTTGAAAAGCTGGAGCTGTTTTGGCTACATATAGATAGTTGTAGACACTGTGCTAATGAGTAGGAGGTAAGTGGGGGACCTTCTTCCAGAGGCGATGACTGTAAGCCAGGGGGCAGAGGTGCCGTGGCCTCCTCAGTCTGATCCAGAACTGAATCCCGTTAAAACCCCTTTGGGATGCTGTAGAACAGGAGATGGGCAGCAGGAACGTGCAGCCGACACTCTGCAGAAATAATGTGATGCTTGTGGAATCTGTGCCAAGAAGGAGCTACCCAGTATTAATGAATTTCTCAGTGAGTCTATGATCTAATCAAGGTTTGATCACTGTGATTTCCTGCAACAATCCTAATCAGGACCGCAGATACATTCCTGGTTTCTTTCCACTGCCTGCAAAGTCCTCGCCCAGACCTATACAGCACTACAGTTTTACTGCATATTCACAGTATCATATGATGACCTGTTATCATCAGAGGCAGAAGCTGTGATTTTACAGATGAGACATGAAGATATCTGAAAGCCTCTTTCATAGAAAACATCACCGGTTCAGATCACAACAGTCAAACACGCTCACTCAGTTGAATGTTATTCAATCGTTCTGGTTGTGTGTGTGTGTGTGTGTGTGTGTGTGTGGCTTCAGCTGAATCGGGGCTAATGTATTGTGTGAAGCGTCTCCTTTAAAGTTTCTCTCCTTCAAAAATAATGAGACCCTTCAATGGCGGCGCACTCCACCTCCCTCCGTCCCTCGTACGCCGCACACATCGATCTCCGTCACACACACCTTCTTCTCAGTTAAAATCCATTTTTCTCCTCTTTATTCCTGGGCCCACTTTCTTTCTCATCTCTCATTCTTCCTGTCCCACCTGCCTCTTTGTCGTTCCCCGGCTCCAATTTTCAAAGGCTTCAAAGGCTCCGGCCACAGATCGTCCAATTTGCGGTCAATAATTGGCGGGATTGCCGCGCAAGCGCGCTGTATGAACTACATATGTTCTTAGGTGCAAAAAAAATTCTGTCTTCTTCTTACTATTCTGCTGTTTTTTTGGACACCTACCCTCTTCTACATGCCTCATCGTAGAAACTCAATTGAAGCTTCAAAACGTTCTGCTCAATTTTATCAGTTTTTAAATATATTTCATACTTTATGAAATATTCAACGTTTTGTCGGAAATTTTGCCTCGTAGGAACTGAACGGACTGAATGTTAAACTCCTAAATCGGCATATTTTCAGCTTTAAATGGGCCGCAAGACTTTCATCTATCATTGGTGTGTCCATGCTTTTCATATCTTCTACAGTTTTTGAATGAGTGCAGTTTAAGTTTTACGCTCTTTTCTGGCAGTTTTATAGTTTATAATGGGGTTTATATTGGAGCAGATAGACTTATATAGACTAGAGAGGTTCTTGTTGTTAAAGTTTATACATGGATTTGTAGAGGAATTACCTCCGATGTAATACGGGCTATCTCTGTCGTTTGTCACCTTATCTATACAAATGACACATGTATGTCTTCGGCCAATTCTTCTGCTGCTCATTGTGAAGCAATATCAGTAATATTATAATAACATAATATGTTATTTGTGTTAAAGTGTAACCCCCGGCAGAAAACCTTTCACCTAATTCCTCTGGTGATATCCAAACAGATTAAACCTGCTGGTCCTATAGACTGTTGATAAGGCCCATTGAAATGTTCAATAAGCCAATGGTGCTAGACAACCAATATAGTTCTTTCCTGTAAGTAGAGCTCTGCTTGATACAGTGCATTGATTCATTCAATGACTGACTTTAACCCGTATGGCTACAAGGAAGGAATTAATGCCTTTTCTATTAAATAAAAGCAAAGGATTCAAGTATATCAACAAGAGATGTAAAGACTGGGCTCATGCCTGGGGTCACAATGCAGCATCTCTTCAGTCAACCATGCATGAAGTGGCTGTCTAATTGCTTTCTAAATGCTAGCTTCTGGTGGTGGACTAATGGTGGGTGTTTGCCGCATGAAAAACCGCCATTGCAAACCCCAAGACATATTTGTTCTTTACCGGCACCCAACTGTGTTGGAGGGTAAAAAAAAAAAAACAGATAAACGTACCAGCTGTTGTTGCTTCTGATTTGTTTGTGCCGTTACGCCAGATATCTGTGTCACAAAGTATGATTTGTGAAAAAAGTGTCTTGATCCAGCCCGGGCAAGATTGATTAGCTGCTGTTCCTTGACAACCAGGTGAGGGAGGCAACAAATACAGAATTCCCTTGAAAATTGATTGTTTTTATCTCCAGGATGCAGACACCTTGACATTCAGTCCCCACTCGGACTCCCCTGTGCTGTAAATTATGATTAAAAACAAAACAAGGAATGGTATCAAGATGCGTGCGAGGTGAAAGAGAACGCGGCACGATGTACCTTTATATTCAAGACGTTAATACTCAGACACATTAATTCTAATCATCTGTTTTAATTAATATTCCTCCGGTTTGTTTACAGAGCTGTGGGTAACTGAAAGGTTAATAGACTCGCCATTATCCCACGTTGGCTCTGGATACTTAAGCATCCTGATAAAGTGCTCTTGGAGTTTGACGTAAATGATAATTTGTAAACCGGGGGGATTATGAAGCAGGTCCTCGACCAACTGGATGTGTGGTATTCCATTAATACAAAAACACAAATTATTCCCGTTTAATCTCCTGCAGGACTGTCCTCAGGAAATATAACCCAAGTGAGTTATTCATGATAATATAAAGTGATCATATTTAGTTTACAGTTTATACAGAATCTTTGAGGCATGAATCAAATTGTCTGCTCTAAATATATTAGTTTTATAATCTATATTTCTATACATAGTGTATTAAGACAGTTTAAATGGATGTATGTTAGCAGCTGCTTTATTTTTGCATTAAAAATGTGTTTAAAAAACACAATAAAGCATAATTACACTTAAATTGTCGCGTAGATGACACAAACACCTAAATAATTCATTAAAATACTTATTGATGTTTGCTAAATAATAATGTGTGCATTATTTGCAAGTGGCTCAGAGTAAACTGACCCCACAATGTATTTTACCATCTCATTATTAGTCAGTGAACACAGAAAACATTAACAGTTAAGTATTAAACACCCACAGTGCCCCCACAGGAGTGAGGCGTCATTACAAGGGGAATAATCAATTTCCAGATTTTCTGAATCAATACTGAATTGGAAAAAAATCTATTGCAATAGATTGAGGAATCTTTTTTTTTTTTACCCAGCCCTTTTTGAACAGCTTTGTAAAATTCGACTCAGACTGAAGAGAACAGCCCTCAGGGTCAGAGCCACATTTATGAAATAAACAACAATAAAGTCTAAAAAATGAATTTAATTTGAAGTTTAAGTCACCAAGCAGTTAATTATTCTTTAAACACAACACAGCACTGCAAATCCCAGAGGAAAGATGAAGGACAGGTGGCGTAAAAAAGACTCAGCCAATCAGGTCTCATCAGTAATGTTTCAGGTGAATATCAACCTTCTCCCCTGTCATGGAAACCTGAAGCAGCCCATGTTGTTCAACCAACCACTGGTACTGGAGAAGATCGTGTCCGCAGCATCCCCTGGCGTCGCTTGGACGCCACGGACGTTAAGTGTTCGTCTTTTAAAGGGTTACGTAGAGTTCAGAGGCGTGCTTCTATCTATCAAGCATCTATGCTTTCAGCTCTTCGTATATATATATATCGAAGCGAAAGCTTTCTGCGGCTTGGGCAACCCTTTACAAGTGTACTGAAAGCAAACAAATCCATTACTGCTGATTGAATGCATCCATTATGGCCGAAGGTTTCATGGCCGCAGAGGGGACCGAAGCCGTCGGCATTCTTTATTGCTCAGGGAATACCTCCAACCAGTTGACTAACCACTGCCATTCAGGTGAATTTAGTCTCAGCCCTGAACAGTTTGCATTTATTTTATTTTTTTAGCACAGGCTAGTGGAAGACCCTCAGGGTCCGAGTGATGAAAAAAGAGAGATGGGCGGGGGGATAGTTGTGGACACAGAGACAGAAGAAGGAAATAAAGACAAACCGTGAAAAAGAAGGAGGCGTGGAAGTCTAAGTAAGGAGGAGTTCCATTAAAGCAGGCAGGGCAGGCTCTTTGTGGACATTGGTACCGTGACCCAGTGAAACGGGTCACTAAGAACCAGACCGGCGCAGAACCACGGGCTTGGGTAAAGGAAAAGGTTTGGAGGAGATCTGTCGGACAGAGTCGTCAACAGTGATCGCGGGAGAACCCAGACGTTTGCCCGTTACACAAACTCAGGTGGTGGTTGTGCGTCGTAGAGTCATATCAGTTTGTGTAAATGATCCTCTCTTTGGGAACATTTGGTCTTGATGGAAACGGTCCTTACGGTTTTATTTGGTTCTTTCTGGTTCTGTTTGGACTCTTCCAACGCTTGCTTAAGATGAGGTAAAGATTTGTGTTCCAGTTTAAATACAGAGAAAGTTCACAGTGACTTCGGTCACAACATTTAACCCAAACCAAAGTCTTTCCCCGAGTGTTTTTGGTGCCTAAACCTCACCGCAGATGGGACTCGGACTCGTGTGCTTTGTAACCTCTGTCTGGTTAATGAACCAAGCCCTTCTTCAGTAGGGGGATCCCTCACTTGTCACGGGACATTAGGTCAACACAGATGATCAGACAACGCAAGCGGTGCAGATCCTGGAACCAACATAATTTGTTTGTCAAAATGTAATATTTACTTCAAGCCAAGAGCATATTCTTCCACAAACATTGCATATATTAGAGGTTTTTATGATCCGTTGAGCCCTGTTGGTTTTACATTTTAATGTCCAGCTCTGGTGCTGGTCTGTGCTCTCCTTCCTCTTTAAATGCCCCCAAAAAAAGATTTATTCTGCAACACAACGTGCAAGTCAAAGCCAAAACCAATTTTTGCGTCCATTGTGCATGTGCAGCTGTATGAATTGAGCAGGAAAAAGGGGACAGACTACAGGCAGGTGTACTTTAATCTGCAGCGTCAATCAGAGTGGAAACGGTTCCGACAGGCGTCCCGAGGCCCGGGAGGACAAAGACTGGACCCGCTCTGCAGGTGACAGCCGCTGGATGGGGACCCGTGGCGACGCTCCCCTTGTTTATTCGTCTTTCTGTCACTCAGGTGTTAGACAGCCCTACGGCAACGTGTGCTCAGAGCATGTGTGCTGCTTTAAATGGCTTCACACACACACACACACACAAAGCTTTACCTGAGCCCCAAGGATGTACAGAAGACCACCTACGCCTGCGTACGCAATCAGAACCGCTCCTCTTGACCCAATCTTACCATATCCATCAGACCTGAATCACCCTAAAGTTGCCATTGTCTTCTATATTCATTTTATTTGGCTTGCAATAATGTTTTGTAATCATATTTCAGTATTTCTGTTTTGCTTCATTTTTTTGGTGCAGTGTACTGCAACCCCCCCCCCACACACACACACACACACACACACACACACCCCATTTTTGCCTAATGTTGTTTGAGATGCTTTTTATTGAGATGTTAATGTTCCTCCTATTTAATGTATTTAAATTTCATTCATTTGAAGTTAATTAGGTTAATGAGCAAGAAAATGCAAAAAGGGAAAGGTTACTCTCAGATGGCACTGATGTCAGTACTGAAGATTTGTGGGCTGGAGCCACTTCCCACCGCTCATCTTTGCATTTGTATTGGTTCGTCGACCCGGTTCCTTTTACCCGAAAATGCAAAACGTTATTTTATTATGAACGGGCGCCTAATGTCAGAGGCAGATTGCAGTCTCGTGTGAGGTTTGACAGAAAATTGAGAATTGTATCTTATCTTCTGAAGTTAATCTGCCCCGGAGCAGGTTGACCCAGTCCATTGGTGGTGTAATCCAGTTCAGAGTGGGCCGGCTTTGTGTTGCCAGAGAGCCTGAGTTAAGACCGAAGATAACTCGGCGTATCTTTGAGGGATGCAGCTGTGTGATTGCCGCTGCTATTGTTCAGAGAAGTCATCTGCAAAAAAAAAAAAAAAAGGCAGAGGAATGACAGCTACCATTGGGCGACACTGATGAATCCAAAAGAAAACATAATCAGCTTCTGTTGGAGACTGTATGACAGCTGTCGGGTGGGGTTGTTTGTCGTAATCTAATTTGCGTTGCGGCTGCTGGGAGGGTTGTCTTCCCCAGCCGAGTACGTCATCTGCCCAATGCTCTTTACAGCAACACGTAAAAAAATGTTTTCTGATCCAACGTTGAAAAATCAGTGAGTTTTATTATAATGGGATAAAACTGCAGCGGAGGTTTGATCAGGTTTAAGCAAGACATTCATTTCATAGGGTGGGTGGCGGTAGTGAGGGGGCGGTGCAAGGGTTGTTGGAGAATAACGGAGGACGGACCGGTTGGGTTTGGACCCCAAATGACGCAGTGTGTGGGTGATAGCACTTACTTTCTCATTGCTCCTCTTCCTTCCCTTACCTCCTGTAACTTCTAATCTGATTCTGACCTCCTGCTAATTTCTTCACTCGTCTTCGTCCGATGCCTCGTCATCTTTGTGTAGAAAGACAAGAAGAAGGGGGGGGGTTCAAACAGACTTTGTCAGTTTTGTCGTACAGATATCAGTATTACTGTTTGCTTTGTAGATATAAACAATTACCTGATGTGTTTCCACCATGTCCTTGTTCCAGATCTGGTATTTTCCACTCCACTGTGAAACTCTCCTGATGGAGAACAGGCCGGTAGGTGTTATGAAAGTAAAAGCTCTTCAGTGCTTGACCCTTGGACAAGGAGTTAGCCATGCCGGACATGAGAGAGCGCTGTATTAACCTTATCCAAATAAACAGCTATCGGTAAACAAAGTACTTCAGTCCAGGTTTGTTAGGAACCGGCACGTGGACGCCGATCGTTGTTGGGGCGTAAAATCCGTCGGGTTCTCGCTTTCTCTAATTGTTGATCTGAAAAGTGACAGGACGAGAACGTTGACCATGAACTTATATGACTTTTTTTCTTTTGCAAACTCTTGATCTCAAAAGTAACTAGTATCTATAGCCACTGGCCATTCAGCATACTGGGACCAATCCTGTTGGGTCACCACCAACTGGGGGGGCCAGTGAACCGTTAAATCCATAAAGCTGCTTCAAGCCCTATCAATCTCCTCCCAAGTCATTTGGGGTGCACATGTTGAAAGTGTACTTTAATGCAGTACATGAGTAGATTTACCTAGTTACTCTCACCCCAGAGTCTCAGGATTTTCTCCACCAGTCATGAATCTGGTGAAAATGTCACGGTACCACTGGGATCATGGTGTGGAAGCTGGGTCAAAGGCTAATGGAGCTTCGGGCCTCAACTCCTCAAGGAAACTCAGAGCAACGGTTTGACATTTGCAGCAGCTCCAGAGAGTGTTGACCACAATTGGTTTGTTCTGCAGTGTCATGATGTTCCACTGATCAACGGTTTGGGACCGTAATGGACCGGAAACACAAGAACATTTTAATTTTCACCCTCTTCTGCTGTGTCATACACCCCGACATAAAAACTCAATTCAAAACCTCGACAAGTAAAGTTCTCAGCTGTTGTCACAGCCCACCTCTGTTCTTTCTGTTCAGGGTTCATTTCCTGTTTTATTTTGGTACCGCTTTCCTGGTGCGTCTTGTGTTGCTTTTCACCTGTGTGTTGTTATCTCTGCCTCCCTGGTGTTTGTGTGTCGTTGTCGTTCTACTGCTGTTCGGTTCTGTCTCAGCGCCTTCAGTTTGCCTCCTCTTTTCGCCCCCCACTGACATTTTTGTAAGAACATTTTTCTTCCCGCTACCCGCTTTGTGTATTCTGGACATTTTTTTCCAAGCAGCCACTGTGGGCTCCATCTAATTTCGTTTGCTGTCTGCGTTCGGGTCCAGTTCCTTGCGCCTTTGCGACATCTATAACGAACAGTTGCGGGACGGATCGCGGCAGGTTTGCAGCGAGCGTTCCTCCTGACTTTGGAAGTCGGCGCCTCGACGGCGCCGTGACATTGAGTCGGTCCTCTGCGGCGGGGCAGCTCGCTTAGCGTGAGCAGATCGCTCTGCTTTATAGTTTGATGGCTGGAGGCAGGGACAAGACAGAGGGAGTATGGCTGCCACCCTCTGACACACAGATGGTAAGACTAATTGTCGGAGCCCAGGCCTGCAGCACGCAACACAAACACACAACACTTCTTGTCTTGGGTACACTGCATAGCCCCAACGCAAACGCTCACCAGCCCTTCAGAAACTGGAGTGAACATTCAACTCCTGTGTAAAGTAGTGACTCTGTCTCTCATGTTGTCATTGGCTTGTTTGGGAAAAGGTACATCACAGTTTGGACCCTCAGCGCGGCCGTTGCCCAATCAATGCTACAGGGCATTTAATCCTTATTGGTCCGGTGCAGCACCAGAAGGTGGTTTTAGTCTCATGAGAAGCTTCTGGTGAAGAAACATCAGCCCGGCGGTGGAGGCCGGTAGTTGCTGATGTCCACCAGCAAGAGCAGGCAATGTGAAGTGCAAGGGTATGTCTCGCCAGGCCAGGCCAGGCCAGGCAGCCGTCCTGGAGCAAGAATGGATTCTTGAAGATACTGGCAAAACTGAGGAAGACTTCATCTTCTACCTAGACACACCTCAAAGTCGACAATTTGACACCATAAAAGGCAAAAGGAAAGAAACGTGTCGTCTCTACCGTCCTGCCTTTTGGAAATCAGGTCCTCCGTTATTCACTTAGCTGCTCCGCTCTGCTTGAAGACAGACGTGGCAGTTTCTCTGACGTCGATTCATCTCGCACAAAGAATCCCGCACAAAGTCCTGAATGTGTGCGTCCGCCGCTCGTTCAGGTTTTATCTGTCGATCGTCATGAAGCCGAGGTCGTGTTTCACTTCCTGGAGCTGACAGCAAAACCCCCAGCCTGGTCTTGTTGGCCCTGATAACATGGAGCCCCCCCCCCACCACCACCATCACCACACACACACACACACACACACACACACACCCTTAATGAAGTGAAAACATGATGCGGTGCAGCCTCAAAAAGTCCCTTATCTGCAAATGACAGTGGAGACATTTGATGGATTTACAGTGCAAAACACACACAGACACACACACACACATGCACACACACACACACACACACACACGCTTGTCTCCCTTGCCTCTGGTATGGAAAAGTAAATTCTGACCCGTGGCTTGCTAATAGCACTCTTTATGACATCAACAGAGGAACAAACGTTCTCGGCGGGAAGTTAATTACTCGTTACAGTCAGGGTCTAATAAAAAGACAGACTGATATGGTGTGACACCTGAAGCTATTATCCCCCCACCCACCCACCCACCCACCCACACACACACACACACACACACACACACACACACACACACACACAGGACGCACTGCATGAGCGGGTAAATGAAAACTCTGTGTGTTTAGTCACTGTCCAGGAGGTCTCTGTCACCTCTGTAATAACATCATCCCGGGGGTGTCGACTGACTTAATTAAACAAGGACACATGTACACATGCATGCGCGCACACACACACACACACACACACCTGATGCTAGCACATTTAATTAGGTTCGCCTACATCAATACAGAGGCGCATGTTTGGGCCCTGCCGGGTTTAATTCTCGTAGCAGCGCTCGGATATCAGCTCTTCAAAGCTGTGTTACCGACGAGGTCGTGTGCACAACTATGTGTGTCTGTGTGTGTGTGTGTGTGTGTGTGTGTGTGTGTGTGTGTGTGTGTGCAACTGTCCTTGTCCTCCCCAGAGGCTTCAGTGTGAGAGAATTTGATAAACTTTGGTGAAACTGCTCGCTCTTTGGACGGTGAAGCGGTCCTGATTCGCGCAATCGCTCAGACGACATCATCACAAACGTCCTTCTTCCAGCTTGGATTCCTCAACACACACACACACACACACACACACACACACAGCAGGCCAGCACATCTGGGATGCACAAGAAATGCGGATGAACCGGCGGCGTTCAACAAATCGTTCTTGTTTAACTCTAATACTGACCCGTTACTTCCTCGTTGTGCGTAATTCGCTCTCGACTCAAAAGTTTGAGTCCAGAGAAAGAAAAAACGAGTCGTGGAGAATCAGCGCGACTGAGACACCCCCCCCCCCTCCTCCTGCACCAATCAGATGGCCTGAAACTGCAATAATCAGCATCACTGTTTGTTGCCTGGCAACGTGAATCCATTACTGCTCTCTGTGAGCATGAGCATGCCTAATCTGCCACTTTTAAGCCACCAGCTGTGATCTTCTCACCCTTGTAGCCGCCGTGCGCGTCTTTGTGTGTCTGTTATGCGACGCTCGATAAAGACACTTGACTTCTTCATCGAGCGATCAGGGCGCGGCCCGTTTTTCCTTTCACTCGTTGACCCCCCCCCCCCGGTTACTTTTAGGAGCGTCGCAACACCAACACGACAGGCACAAAGACAAAAACGTTTTAGATGGAGACGTGGACGAACGGAAGTGAAAGTATTAAAAAGCGATTTCTCCCCCCCGCTAACAGAGCTATGTGCACATATTTTTAGAATAGGTGGTTCTGGTTCTGAGAGATCTCGGTTTTATGTTTTCCCTATCGCTCCTAAGCAGACGGTCCTACAACAACCAGAACGCATTGCTTGGCGTGCCCGCCGGGCTGCACCCACACCGCTCCTTTCATGGCCGCCGTCCAGGGGCCTGCGCTGGCGGTGGTGCGTTTACAGAGGGCGGGCGGGGGTGTGTGTGTGTGTGTGTGTGTGTCTCCCATCTTTTTGTTTTTAAGCAAGGACAACAAGTGTCTTCAACGTGTGAGGAATCAACAAACTAAGTGGAATGAAGTGGAATGGTCAAGGCCGTCGCCGCGTGTCTGGCTGAAAGGCCTTACGCCGGCAGTAAAACAAAGAGCGGGGATTACAAAGAAGATTAAAAAGGCTGTGTGTGTGTGTGTGTGTGTGTGTGTGTGTGTGTGTGCGTGCAGACTCCACCGGACCTTGAGGAAGCCTGTCGAGGAAAGTGGAGGATGAAAGGAGGCAAGAAAACGAAGGGAATGGAAATCGCACTTCTGGATAACGAACCCCAGACAGACTGAACTCAGAGCAGGTAATACGTTTTTTTTTTTTTCAACTTGTTTTAATTCCTCGTATCCCACGGTGCCGCTCGGGCGGAGGACAATTAAATCTCATTTGTGAAAATCTGTGTTCTCCTCCAGCTGGGCTGTAATAAGGCGGGACGAGGCGCAGCCTTTGTTTCATTGTCATGTCGAGAGGGATGTGTGACATTTCACACCTGAACATTAAAACGTCTCAGATCTCGGCTTTGTTCCCACGAGGATTTCCATCACGGTGCGTCGGAGCTGAGCGATGAGTTTTCAGGATAAGCTGCGTCTCGTCTTCGGTCGTGCGATGGCCGAAGCCTCGCGTCGCTCAGATTTCTCCTGGTGTTTGTGCGCGTGTCTGTCCTGATATGTTGTGTTGTTTAATTTGGGGGGAACCGGCTGATTCCTTGGCTCTTCCCATCAACCTCGTAACCTCTTGTCTTGTTGACACAACGATTGCCGAAGCTCTCGACTCCCCAATGGCAGCAGAGAAATCTTACACGTTGCAACTTCTAAGGGATGAACCAGAACAAAGACTCAAAGGCAGTTATCAGGAAGTCTTGAGTTCTGCTGGACTTCCCCGTGTTCCTCGTAGAAGAACCCAGACCTCCGAAAACCAGCGTTTCCTGCCGCAAATGGCTGCTCGTTAGCCCAGTTCTGCGCCAACGTAATGACACCGGCGCTGCGTGGAGCCGGGAAGGATTTGAGAAGATCACAATGTGTGGGTGGAAGATGCCGGAGCTGCCGTCGGACAGACGGCGAGAAGATGAAATTATGGAAACAAAACAAAGAGATGACGGTGGCTCAGTTGTAAGAGATCGAAGCTTGCGTGTCGGAAACGTTGATCGGCGGGGGACAAGATGACGGACCGGGGACGTAGAACAAGACAAACTGAGCAGAAATGTCTGCAAGACCTCAGGAAAACCAGCACCTCCAACATTTCAGTCTGTGATCTGTATTTTGTTGTAAATATAATATAGGAGAAGAAAAAAAAGTGCTTTTAGCGATGCACTAAAACAAGCTATACAACTGCGGTCCATTAACCGGTGCCGCCACTTCACAACACGCATTATCTTTACCGAGTGAGGTCAAGACCTTGCAGTACTGAAGGGAGAAACCGAGAAGTTCCCACGAGGCGCTCGGTGAAAAGCGAAGAGGAAAAACTTCTTGTTAACAGGCGGAAAACGTCCAGCAGAACCGGATTCGTCCCCTCGACCCGGTTCGTTGAGAGATTCATGAAGGTATGACTCAAAATACTAAATTTGTTCCAATCTCACGATGATGAAGATTCCTTAAAAAAAAAATGTCCTTCATATGCGGATACTGATCCGGCTAACTCCCACAATTTAATGGTTTTGCAAGCAGACAGGTCCAGAACCTCCAGAACCTCCTCGCTGATCAGTCTGACCGGTTCCGGACCCAGCTCCTCCGCTGGGCCGGTTCAAACCAGAACCTGGGCGACCGGCGGAGGGCTTGAAGGTTTCCTGTGAATTGTCAGTAACTGCTGTAAATAGAAGAGCCAATCAACCGCCGCCGCCGCTCGTTCGTCGATGCTCTTTCTTCACTTTAAGGCGATCGAAGGCACATTCACACCTCCGACAGAGGGAAAACAATGTCGCCCGCCTCTCTTTGGGGAAACTTCAATTTACAGCAGTCGCACTTTGCCACACACAGGCAGTTTATTTCTCATTTGTTCGCCAAGCGACCCACGACCCGCCGCCGGCCAGCTGCGGGCGGGAAAAGGTCGTTCCCGTGCGATGACTCAAACTTTGATTTTTCCCAAAGAGGAGCGTCGTCTTGTTTCTCCACCTCCTCGCCCCTGCTCCTTTATTTAAATCCAGGTGGCTCATTGCTGCCATCTAGTGGCTCAGGTGTTCTGCTACAACTTCAGGAGGGTTTTACTTTCTTGAACTCTTACCAACCTGGACTAAATATTTTAAATATATATATATATATATATATACAGGCAAGAACGACACAAGGAGGCAATGAGCAATCATTTCATTACAGAGATAATGTATAGAGTATATTATATATATATAGTATATTCAGTATAAAGACATTAATCGTACTAAAAAACTGTATATGCATGCAGTATCTACGCATTCTGATACAGTATACTGTGTATATATATATACACACACACAGTTTTATATGCTAAAAAAAACAATATGCATAGCAGACAGCCATTTAATCTTGAGTTTACTACTAGGTTATATCTGTCCAGACACAGGATAATGCTTGAAAGCAAATTTAAATTTTTTAAAAAAATTCTTACAGTACAAAAATCTTGTGAAGTTGTGCGCCCCCTGCAGGCACAGCTGAGTACTGCACGTACAAGAGCGTCACTGTCCCGCAACTGCAAAACGACGGCTAACACAAAATACTTGTGTGCATATAAAAAAAAAGACATACAGTATCCTCAACCCCCCCGGCTAATAATCTGCCAGTTTAACCAATAATAATTCCCATATTTTTGTAATCCAGTTACAGAAATAAGAATTTCCCAGTCTCCCTTTTACTTGAACCAGTACATGTAATTGGACTGGACCGGCGGGAAGCACATGTTGTTGCTGCAGGAGCCTCCGTAGATGGACGGACAGGCCGAGCACGGGACTCCCACCCTGTACGGAGCCTCCCCGATCCAGTTCCCCCTGCGGAGGAGAAGATCGATCACGTCTTAGATTGACGCGGCGGCGACCGGACGCCGTGCCGCGCAGGTACCGGGATCGAGGTGCATCAGGTGCCCCCGCACCTGGGGGCACGGATCCCGTTGCACTCACTTGGGCGAGTAGTTGCAGACGAGGTAGGTGGCTTCTCTCCACAGGACCCCCCACACGAACATGTTGTGGCAGGTCTGCACGGCGCAGCCCACCCTGTTGGTGGACGCCCACACCATCTGAAAACGCAAAACAAACCACCAAAAACATTCAAGGCTCGAAGGCTCGGGCCCCGCCGCGGCGCCGCCGCCGACCTGGCTCACCTGCGTGTAGTGCGTACACATGGGCCCGTAGCAGAGCAGGGGGCAGCCCGGGTTGCAGAGGCGAGGGTAGGGGAACACGTAGTCGTTGACTTCGTCGAACCAAGGCTTGACCAGCTGCAGGATGGACCGGTACCTGCGGCGGACAGCGCCTTCTCAAAACAACGCAACACCCTCGCCGATTTTGGCGTCCCCCCTAAAACTCAACTGACCGGGACACGTGTCTGCGTCTCACAGCTGACATTAGAGCAAAAAATAAAAAAAAACAACAACAACAACAAGCCATGAGGTGGAAGGTATTTCCTGCCGGGCTCAGGTGCAGGAGGGTATCGGGGGAACGGATCTGGTGAACGCTGCAGAAAATGTCCGGCATGTGTTTATTGGTGAGATTGGACAAAACACACCTGGATCACAACCTCTTTTCTGTTACCCACACACACACACACACACACACACACACACACACACACACACACACACACTCACACACTCCCCCGCACCTACCCCCCTGTCCGGACCGACAGGTTCTGGCCGTAGAACTGCAGCAGGTAAGCCGGACCGTGCTCCCACATGCAGGTCGCAGCCCAGGCTTCGGCCGTCCGGGCCAGCTCGTTGTCCCACGTCTGTCGGTGTGATGGAGAAACGCGGTAAGTGTGTGTGTGTGTGTGTGTGTGAGAGAGAGAGAGAGAGAGAGAGAGAGAGAGAGTGTGTTACCATGTACTCCATGTCCGCAGCAGGTGGGAAGACGCTGGCTCGGACCTGGTTGTGATAGTCCAGGATGGCCACCATGTCGCCCTGACTGATGAACCGCCGCCGCCGCTCCCTGCGGGCACCGGCGGACCCGTTCGGTTCGGGACCGGGACCGGGACCGAGGTCCGACGGTTCCCGCAGCTGCGGGGAGCCCGTGGAGTTGATGACCCGCCCGTCCGCCCCGCACAGCAGGAGCGCGCAGGACAGAAAGTAAACGCCTCTCATGTTTGCGTTCCGCGCACGAGCCGCACGTCGCGTGCTACCCCGGTTCCTGCTCGCGGTCCCGGACGGTCCAGAAGCCGCCGCGGGTCTGGGTGGATGCTCTTTATCCTGGGGAGTATCTGTGAAAGGTGACCGGGTTCGGCCTGCCCCCGGTGTCTTTCAAAATAAAACGCGCAGCGCGGAAGGTGAACGTGATCCAGGAGGAGGAAGTGCAGCCCATTTATTTCTAACGCTTCACGTGTGTACACAATTCATACACATTCATGCAACTCAAATACAAATTACAAATTTTTTTCAAATTACAAAATACAAATTTGTTTGTCACATATGATGAAGGAACGCGATGAAGATGTAGGATAAAGATTTAAATCAGTTTGTCAGGGGTCGTTGTGTAACCTTTAACCTTTGTCCTGCAGTGTGTCTGTTTGTGTGCGGTTTCACGTTTGTGTTTACAGAAGCAAATTTAACATGAAACGATCTCAGAAAAATGGATGGGATTCATCAAGGGCGCCGGGTTGCCAGATCTGAGGGGCCTCTGCACTTCCACCACAAACCCAGGGTACAGTAAAACACTGGTCCTTTAAACCCCTCGTGCTTTTTTTTTTTTTTTTTTTTTTAAGTTTTGGAGTGAGATGATAAACATGACGTAGTGTGTGTGTGTGTGTGTGTGTCAGCAGAGAATGGGAGGGTTTGATTTGCATCTTTAAATAGAAACGTTCTCTCAGCGTTCCCTCCTGCATCTCGCAGGATGACGATCCAGAACGTTTTCTTGGAAACTCGGAGCAGAAACTCCCCCCCGAGCGACGCCGTCGTCCAGCGGAGCCGCCGCGTCCTCCAAACTATATTTCACCTGAAAAGGTCGCATTTCGCCGCGCCAACGATTAGATCCCGGTTTGGTTTCACAGCTGATGAATCCAGCGCTCGATGACTTCCTGTCAGGTTGTCGCCCGTTTGTGCGAGCGCGTGTCACCGCGGGCGTGTTGACCTCTGACCTCAGCAGGGGGGGGGGTGTAACTGAGACTCCTGCTTAAATCACCTGTGCAGATTTCAAGCGGTGATCGCTGACGGGCCCGTGAGTCGAGCGGCACTTGCGGCGAGTAACGGAGCGTTTGTGTTGTGTTGTGTTGTGTCGTGTCGTGTCGTGTTACGGCCGGAGCGGCGTCGTGGGAGCTGCTGCGATGACGCCATCGCGCGCTGGCAAACTGCTGCTGCGTGCCGGGTGAAGATGACAGATGTGACTCGTGCAAACAGGCAGATTTCCCCTCCGGTGAGAAGTTGTGTTGCTGTTGTCGTTGTGCGTGCGCGCTGACATCGTGTCACGGTTGTTAGCTGGTTTGGAAAATTTATTGGACGTGCAGATTAAACGCTCAGTTCGAAGTAGGTTCTGTTCTCTCTCTCTGTGTGTGTGTGTGTGTGTGTGTGTGTGTGTGTGTGTGTGTGTGTGTGTGTGTGTGTGTGTGTGTGTGTGTGTGTGGGAGAGAAAGGAGACTGCCTTCACTACCATATAAAGACAAGCTCAGATTTGGTCAGGAGGCTGCTCTCTCTCTCTTACATCTATATTTCAAAT
The DNA here is from genome assembly GCA_016785225.1 of Psettodes erumei. Classification (NCBI taxonomy): domain Eukaryota; kingdom Metazoa; phylum Chordata; class Actinopteri; order Pleuronectiformes; family Psettodidae; genus Psettodes; species Psettodes erumei. The sequence continues at coordinate 175,430 of JAFBJZ010000330.1, read as the reverse complement.
GTGTGTGTGTGTGTGTGTGTGTGTGTTTTTAAACCACTTCAGCAAAAAAAAAAAAAAAAAAATCGAACAATCTTTTCCTAGAAAAATAAATCACAGCTGCTTTACAAACAAACCGCTCTGCCAAATTTTGCTTTGGCAAGACGAGCGGGGAGAATAACCCGTCTGTCATCGGCAGAAAAAAAAAAACGTTTTCAGTAATAAGGTTCTGAAAACTAAACCCAGTGATGCACTTGCCAGCCAATCACCAAGGGTAAACAATCGGTGTCACATGACCTCATGAGCTCTTCACTTCCTGGTTGCGCCATGAGAAGGTGGATGTAAAGTGTGTTAAAGGTGGAGCACCAGGTTCTGGTGCACATCCTTCCCCGTGGCGTTTTGCGCCGACACGTGACGGGTTGTAGGTTGTAGGTGCGTTTCACCTTCTTACTACTATCTATATAATATATATATATATATATATATATATATATACGTGTGTGCGGGAGACACCTGTTGAAGACCAGGTGGAGTTCCTCCATCTTTGCGTCGAACTCGAAGCCTCGCCGTCACCAGAAACCTTTTTTTTTTCTCGAGGAACGTGTACGACCTCCGGCCCTTCATAACCGGAAGCTGAGGTCATTGTCGTTGTTTTAATCGTGTGCGTTAACACACCTCCGACACCTACAACAGGAAGTCGTGCGTGTTCAGCTTTAACGATGTCACATGAGAGTAAAGCGCCCGTCGCCCCCCACCCACCTCTTAAATCATTGTTTCTATAATTGCGCGGTGACGCGACCCTCCTCGTGTTTTCCCTGGCCGATCCACCGGGGCTGATAAAACACAGAAGGGTCCGAGGAGTGGTGGAGAGAGCCCGGGAACGAATGGGGCTCTCTCTCTCTCTCTCTCTCTCTCTCTTTCTCTCGCAGCTCGACGCTCATGCAAAACGGCGGTGATGGATGGTCGCGACTTCGCGGCCAAGTTGGCACGTCTCGCCCGCTGGGGGGGTTTTTCCTGCAGCGTCTCACCTTTCGCAGTCGTACGGGACGAAATCCCCCCGGGTTCGAACCCGACTCTGATCACGTGTCGCCACGTGTGAGCGCCAGCGGGTCGTCCCGCTCGAAATGCGTAGACGCAGCCGCCTGGCCCAGGTTCAGGTTCAGGTTCAGGTAAACCCAGAACCATCTTCTATGCACCTGCAGGTGCACCTGAGACGCCGCGGGGCCGCTGACACGGGTCGGCCACGTCGTTGAACTACTGACTAAACACTTTAACTTCTCATTAGATGATTTTATTTGTCAGCGAGATAAAAAAAGAAATCACCAGCGGCGCTCTGAGCTGTGAGATGCAGATTTGTCAGCAGGTGGCGCTGTTTGCATGGAGATGGGGCTTTTCCCCATCAGTTTGCAGGATGGAGTCACTGGTTTCTTCCCAGTTTATCAATATGAATCATATGCTGACTGCTCCGTCACGGGAGGCGCCGGGCCTGTCGCTCAGCAGCTCGGGAGGCTACAAAATAAAAGCGTAACGAGTGCGGTGCCGACCGTTAACGTGGACCGATAAGTCGGCGGTCCCGTTTTACGCGTCACTTCCACCGCCGGCGTTTACGTGTGCGGGAACAGCTGGCGTCGTCTCTAAATTTAGAAACTCTTTTTTTTTTTTTAAGTCTGCACAGGAAATATTTAGGCACATTTCCTTCCTACCCCTTCTCAACTTGTTGCAGACAGCATTTGCTTTATTTCAGTCCTGCTGGTGGTGGTGGTGGTGGTGGTTGTTGTTGTGCTGGTGGGTGGGGGTGGGTGGGGTCTCATGTCAAAATGCGAGACCTTTACTTAAATGACTGGAAAAGTAATTGTCACGCAGCAAAGCCCCCCCGGGGTCAGAATTTCAACGAAGCACTACTGTTTGGACTGTGAAACCTCAGCAATGCAGGCACTTGAAGATACTGCAGATACTGTAGTACTCTGCAGTATACTGTATTTTTTTTTGATTGATCATAGGGCAGAGATACTCTATCTGATTTTCATAAGCTATAGTAATCCAAATTTGACATAAAAAGTCTTGGTATATTTGACTTTGGTGAGCATAAATCATGAGAATTTATTTTAAATTAAATTAAAATATGAATAAACTTTTCCCCAGGTTTTGAACATGAGAAACTGAATGAAAACCGTTCCTCTGTTTACCTTTTATCTCAGTGGAACCGCCGGGTTTTATTTTGAAAGGGCAAACCGGAAGCGCCGCGTCGCTCCGTCGCTGCGAGCTTGGCGCCCCTTGACTTCACCGGGAGAAGCGGCGGAGCGGTCCGGCACTCAGCAGTGGAGCGAGCCGCCTCTCGCCCTCCGCGCGTCCCGCCTCCAGCTCCCGATGCGCGCAGCCGCCACCGCGCCCGGCTCCCTCGCACCCGCGCCCGCAGCTCGCCTCCTCCTCCTCCTCCCCCACCACCACCCCCCCGGGACGTCGCCCCGCTCCTCTGAACACATTTAACGCACCCCGGACTTGAAGCGGCACTTTTTTTAAAAAATTCCTTTTTATTTATTTCCTCTCCTCACCCTCCGGTTCTGAATGACGGGCGGTCGGTTCGACTTTGACGATGGCGGCACCTACTGCGGGGGCTGGGAAGACGGCAAAGCCCACGGACACGGCGTGTGCACGGGGCCCAAGGGCCAGGGCGAGTACTCGGGCTCCTGGTCCAGCGGGTTCGAGGTGGTGGGCGTCTACACCTGGCCCAGCGGGAACGTGTTCCAGGGCTACTGGGCGCAGGGGAAGCGCCACGGGCTCGGCGTGGAGACCAAAGGGCGGTGGATTTACCGGGGGGAGTGGACGCACGGGTTCAAGGGCCGGTACGGGGTGCGGCAGAGCCTGAACACGCCGGCCAGGTACGAGGGCACCTGGAGCAACGGGCTGCAGGACGGGTACGGCGTGGAGACGTACGGCGACGGAGGTGAGAGTCTCGTTGTGTTGTTTTCTTTTTAATATCGTTAACACACCCCTTTATCATGGCGGCAAAGGCTCCGCCCCCCTCCTAGACTTACCTGCACAGGTGCGTCCAGGTGGGTAAAGCTGCCCCCCCCCCCCCACACACACACACCCGGAGCTGCCATCTTTGTTTTGGGATGAGCGTTTTACTTTTATTTATTTTCTTGTCACTGGGCAGAAAAACATAAATATATTTTTAAAGGGTAAATACAAATAATGCGCGAGACCTACGTCACGAGCCTTCATGACGACGCCATCAAACACACGGGAACGTAACACTGTTTGTTTGTTTGTTGTTGTTGTTCTTATGGACTACGCGCTGTCTGATCAGCTCATCGGCGTTATGAATGACCCGAACCGGAACACCGGACTTGGACTCCGGACCGGAATCGGAACCGAAGCCGACTTTTAAAAATAGCCGTTTATTGTGGCGGGTGAAGCCGGCCCGTTTCATGTCCTGGTTCCGAAGTGATGGACGCCGACAGGTGCCGGTACCGGCGCCGCGTTCTGGACGGAAAAGCCCCGGTTTCACTTTACCCATTCAGTCCTGCCCCGTCATCACATTTTCTCCCGGGGGTTCGTGCCCCCCCCCCTCCACCCGCACCGGGACTCCGGTCTCGGGCCTGATGACGTCATCAGGCGGGTCAGGGGAAATAGCAAAAGATGCCGGTTTGCGTCATGGGAAGTGTGGGAACTTTATGGACTTAAAGAGTGTGTGTGTGTGTGTGTGTGTGTGTGTGTGTGTGTGTGGGGGGGGGCTCTCTGCTGCTGCTGCTCTGATTGGACGCCCGGCACCAAATAGATGGAAGTGCCCTTTAAATCTGAAGCGTTTCTACTTTGTTTTCCTACAGATTCATCTGCTCCTGAAGCCGACGGTCACTTCTCCGGCCCCCACCACATCACATTAGCGGGTGGTGGTGGTGGTGGTGGGTGGGTGGGGGTGGGGGGGGCTGTTTGTGGGGCTACTTTTACCCACTACTGGTTACATGAAACCGGTCCTGTTTCCCACCCGGGGGGGCCGGGGGGGCCCTCTCTCTCTCTGACACTGGCTATCTTTAGCTCTGCCCTGCACCTTGATGTGGCAGGAATTAATCCGTCTCACTTTTGTCAGATGTGTTTGTGCATCGCATTGTGCGTTTAAACTCAGGGGCGGCGAAGAGTCGACATCTTTAAACGCACGACACGTTGAGCGGCGTCGTTTGTTCTCTTGTCACGTTTCACGTCTCACGGCCGTTTCCTGGAGGCGTTTTATTGTGAAATGGATGAAGAAAGTGCTGTTTGTTTTTTTTTAAATGAGTTTAAATAAAAAAACAAAACCATTCAACACATTTCTCACATATTAATACGCAGATCGATCGACTAACGGCTTTACAGCTGGCGGTGACCGGACCGTCCTGAACTTCTGCTGACACCGTGTGTCCAGGTGTTTCTGTTATTTTAATTCAGCATAAATTAGCCATTTATTATTATATTATATTCCCAGTGCAGGTGGGATATTCCCGTCCCGGCACAGAACCCTCCAGGAATTACTCCCATCCCAACTGGGCTTCACTGGTTCTGGACCGGCTACTGGTGTGAGGTTGAGTCCAGTTCAGTTCACGATGCGCTCGTCTGGACTCTGGCCTCTGTTTTTCAGTTTCCACGGAAACTTTTCGGATACCCCCCCCCCCTCCAGAGGGCCCGGTCCAGCGTCTTCAGGGCTCGGCCCACATAGCGAGGGAGCTGCTGGGAGTTAAGTTTGGCCGGTGCCAGCCCACAGACTTCCCAGTGTCTCGAGTTACTTCCATCTTTTAAAATAGCACATTCTGGCATTCTGCGGCCGAGGCCGTCAGGGAGCGTGAACTCTCCTAACGGGGCCACGGAGCTGTTTTAGCACCTCATGATGCGCCGCCGCCGCCGCTTCTTCTTCTTCTGCAACAATTACGACCGGCCCGAGCCGCCCGTCTTTTTTTTTTGTAGCCGAACGCGCAGGTGCGCAAATGGTGGCGACAAATCTGCGAGAACTAAACGAGTATTCCCGAGTCCATCGCAAGAAATCAGCACATAGAGAGAGAGTTCCTCCTGGTTGGTCGGGTTCTCACGGTGACCTCTGACCCCTGCGTGTGCATCTTCACCCTCACAATGTTTGTGAAAAACCTACAACCCCCTGAGGGAACCGGCTTACCTAAACCTTTACCCAGTTTGTCTTCGGGGACTCGGCCTGAGCTGACGGTCTGAGGGGGAAGCGTCGTTCAGGCCGGCGGAACCGATCGGCGCCGAGTCGTGGCGGTCCAAACAGGAAGCAGCACCTGGAAACGACCAGAACAACCGGAAACCTTCGCTTTTCAGGCGTCGCACACCTGGATCTGGGCCGATGATCCGCTTCAGGACTCGAACCGCATTCCGTTTATCCCCGTTCTGAACGCTTCCCTCTTTCTCCCCGCAGGAACCTATCAGGGCCAGTGGACCGGCGGGATGCGTCACGGCTACGGCGTCCGCCAGAGCGTCCCGTACGGCATGGCGTCCGTCATCCGCTCGCCCCTGCGGACCTCGCTGGCCTCCCTGCGCAGCGAGCAGAGCAACGGCACGGTGCTGCGCGACAGCCTGTCCGACAGCCCCGCCGGCACGCGCGGCGGCTTCGTGCTCAACTTCCACTCGGACGGCGACGGCCCGGAGAAGAAGAAGGGCCTGTTCCGGCGCGGCTCGCTCTTCGGCAGCCTCCAGCGGCTGCGCAAGTCGGACTCGCGCTCCTCCATCTCCAGCAAGCGCAGCTCGGCGCACAGCGACACCACCATGAGCCGCATCAGCTCCAGCGACGCCAACTCCACCATCAGCTTCGGCGACGGCGACCCCGGCGACGACTACCTGACCCAGGAGGACAACGTGGACGCCACCACCACCGAGTCCTACATGGGCGAGTGGAAGAACGACAAGCGCAGCGGCTTCGGCGTCTCCGAGCGCTCCAACGGCATGAAGTACGAGGGCGAGTGGCTCAACAACAAGCGCCACGGCTACGGCTGCACCATCTTCCCCGACGGCACCAAGGAGGAGGGGAAGTACAAGAACAACGCGCTGGCCCGGGCCATCAGGAAGCAGCTGATCCCGCTGAAGAACACCAAGACCAAACAGAAGGTGGACCGAGCCGTGGAGGGGGCGGTGAGGGCGGCCGCCATCGCCAGAACCAAAGTGGAGATCGCCATCTCCAGGTAAAGGTTCGGTCCGGTTCTGCAGATGTGACTTTAGTGATCAGAACCACGAAGAACCAGAACCGTGACCTGCAGGTGATGGTTCCACGTGGTGGTTTTAATCGCGCCCACGCCTCTCGTCTAGCTTTTATTCACGTCACCTTGTGTTGTCGGTACCGGAGTCGGACCAGCGCCGGTCCAGTTGGGGGACCGATGGGTTATGGACCCGGCCGGTTGTGTTATCGGACTCAGACAAAGGGGCCGAGGAACAGTTTCAGCTCGCATCACTTTTCATCTGGGCGAACAGGGAGGGAGGGAGGGGGCGAGAGAGAGAGAGAGAGAGAGAGAGAGAGAGAGAGAGAGAGAGAGAGAGAGAGAGAGAGTAGGTGAGTGGGCTGCAGAGAGAGAGAGAAATAAGTAGGCACATTCTTGGCCTGATTGCAGGTTTGTGTGTTTGTGTGTGTGTGTGTGTGTGTGTGTGTGTGTGCGCACAAGTGCAAGCATTTCTTACCTGTGTGTGTGTGTGTGTGTGTGTGTGTGTGTGCGTCAGAAGTAAGTGCTTGGCTAAATAAGGCCGGGGAGGAGGACGCTTATCAACAGCTGACAGGAATACTGTCTCACACACTGCCCCCCCCCCCCCCCACCCCCGGCTACACACACACACACACACACACACACACACAGTCATGAGTGTCTTTCTGCTGTGGCTCTGCATTGATTATTGATTGATCCCAGTGGAGGATGTTGAGTTCGTTTTAACAGTAACAGACGTTCTTCTTCTTCTTCTGCTGTGAAACAGCTGCAGTTTCAGAGCAGAAGAAGAAGAATGGATTCCACAAAGTTTACTGATAAGTGCCGCAGCGGCGTCGGGTCCGGTTGCCGTGGTGTCGGCAGGTTCCGATCAGACGCCACCGCTCAGCTGATCAAAGCAATAATCAATACTCGTTCAATCTGCGATCGGGAGCGTCGCGTCGTTCCGGGAAACGGGATCCGCTCCGTTCTCCGTATCCCGGCTCTTCACTTGACGGATGCTGAGATCGCGGTTGTTTTTGTCTCTCGTCTCGCAGGACGTCCCACGCTCGGGCCAAAGCGGACGCCGCCGACCAGGCCGCGCAGTCCGCCAGTCAGGATTCGGACATCGCCAGAGCTGTGGCGCGGGAGCTCTCCCCGAGCTTCCATCAGCCAGGTACCGCCGGAACCCGAAACGGTCCCAAATGTGGATCATATGACCCACAAGTGGGAAATCACATGATTCCCGCTTGCCCCTCCCAAACCCCCGGTGACCTCGAGCATGCTGGGAAATCCTGGTAGGCCCGACGGATGTTCTCCTGACCCCGAGCGGGTTCTTCTTCTTCTTCTTCTTCTTCAGGCCCCGACTACGTCCGGCAGAAGTACAGCGAGCCGGTGGAGGTGAAGGAGGTTCCCGTCGAGGAGAAACAGGAAAAATCTCCGTCGGGGAGTCCTCACTTCTACCGCAAGGGGACGACGCCCAACCAGTCCCCGTCCGGGAGCCCGTGTCCCAGTCCCACCCCGTCGCCCACGGCCGTGAAGAAGAGCTTTTTCGGCGGCAAAGCTCTCGCCAAGCCCGGCGGGAAAGAGAACCGGACCCCGACGGCCGAGTCTTTGACGGCAGGTTAGCGACTGTAAATCTGACCGGCGCTTGGGGCGGGGGGGGGGCGGGTTCTCTCTCACCGGTTCCTTCCCACTCTTTCTGTTCTGTTTTCCTTTCCTCTGCTCGGCAGGCATAACAAAGGCGGCGTCAAAACTCTCTCTCAGGCAGGAAGTGAGGCAATACGAGGCCCCGCCGGCGGCCAAGGCGTCCGTCCCGGCGCCGCTCAGCAGTTACCCCAGCAACGGGCAGATCCACTCCCAGTACCACGGCTACTACGTGAAGGCCGACGTCAAGAGCCCGCCGCCCGAGGAGCCCTTCGGCGTTGAGGACGACCTTCACCCGTCCAGCCTCGCGCGGCTGCCGCCGCCCGCCAAACAGATCCAGGCTCCGCCGCCGAGGTCCCCGCCGCCCCCGAGCCCCTCGCCGGTCCCGCCGAAGGAGGTCAGCAGAGCTGCCGAATCCTCGAAGCCAAAGAGACAAGAGTCGACAAAACCGAAGAGCCTCGCAGAAACCAAGAAAGCTAGCATGGAAATCGTTCCCGAGGTCGTGGAGGAGTCGGTGAGTTGGGTCCGGTTACCGCGCGTCTGATCCCGGTTCTGATTCCGTTGGTTTGCCGAGCCGCCTTTAAGAGGAACTGTAAACTCCTCTGGGTTCTGCATGTACGCAGATGATGCTGCGTTCTATGTTCAAGTTACTTTACAGTTATACCGACTCCTGTTTTAAGAAGTAAAACAACTGCAGGTATAAATACCCAATACATGTACAAGTACTGTAACAAGAACCCGTCTGGTGTCTCCTCAGGGCCCCAACTCCATCCTGGTGGCTCTCGTCATGCTGCTGAACGTAGGTCTAGCAATCATTTTTGTCCATTTCCTCACCTGACCAAACCTCAACTCAGGTAAGACGACACCTGCCTGTCGCCAAACTCTTCCATTCGGGCATGCATCGTTTGAAAACACGTCCAAATCCGTAACCGCACCGGTCCGTAAGAATCATTGCGTATTATTTAAAGCGTTATTTCCAGTCGGCGCCGTTTTTTTCGGTGGCGGATCGGACCTCCACCTAAAGTTAATTTCTAAATCCAGATTCTGCAACCGGACAGTTGTGATGTAACGTACGTGCACGCTTCCAGCAGATTCACTTCCAGTCGTTCGTGTCGCCGCTCGACCCCTAATCCCCGACTTTTCTGACCCCCCCACCCCACACCCCCCCACCCCCCCCTCCAGTGGACTCATCCAAAACTAGTCGCCCGAGCTGCTAAACCTCCACCGGCCGAGGAAAAAAAAGGAAAACGGCGGACTGAAAATAGACTAGTGAAGGAGGAGGAGGAGGAGGAGGCGAAGAAGTGGAAAAGAGAGAGAGAGAGAGAGAGAGAGAGAGAGGAAAAAAGCAGAGAGAGAGAAAGATGAAACCACCACCACCCCCACCCTCACCACCCCCCCTCTCTGCGGATGGACTGAATGACTGATCTTTGGTGCCGGCATCCAACCCGATTGGACCGGCGATGATTTGTGACTTCACTCAGAGTGCAGAGTGAAAGCTGAAGCAAGCAGTTGCCCCCCCACCCCGTGACCCCCCCCCCCCCAGGAGCCCCCCCCCCCCCCGGCAACGGACTCTCCATCAGGGTCCGAAATACCAGGAGGGTCCGGCGAGCAGAGCGAGGCGCGCTCGTCCGGAGCTCGAAAAATATGGAAGTTTTTTTTTTTTTTTTCCCCAAATGCTGCAATAAAAGCAGAGTTTGTGTCTGGTCCAGCTGAGTGGGAGACAGTTTGTTTCGTTCGCCCCGGCTCGGCGGCGGGAACGAGCGCGCTCTCACGGCGCCCGCCGGACACGCGAACGAACCGCGCGCCGGGTCCGTCGAGCCGAGTCTGCGTCGTTTAATCGGTCGACACCCACCCCTACCCTGGGAACCAGGCCTGTGTGTGTGTGTGTGTGTGTGTGCGTGTGTGTGTGTGTGTGTGTGTGTGTGTGTGTGTGTGTGTGTGTGTGGGGGGGCCGGCGGCAGGACTGGGAAATGTTCTGAGATGCACTTTGAGATGATGGAAGCCGACAGCTGCCTTACCGTTTTACCGAGTGACGTGGCGGCGGGTGAGAAGGGCCCAGGCTGGAATGTGAGGGCGCCCCCCCCTCCACCCCTCCACCCCCTCCACCCCCTCCACCTCTGGGCCGCGTCCCGGGGGGAGCAGCTCCGTCCGTCGGTCCGTTTCAAATCCGGATTTTGGTACGATTGCCATATTCCGGAATGAGCGCAGGAAGTTGGAAAACTTCACGGTGTTTTTTTTTTTCGTGAGGCCGACGTGACCTTTTGACCCGCGGTCGGGATTTGATTTGATTTGATTTTTTTTTTTTTTTTTTCTTATTCGACAGGTGGCCCAGTTTAATCCCGACGCATGCCGGGTCTTCATGGTGATTTTTTTTTTTTATTTATTATTTGGGCCACGCGGTGAAACCGGTTCTTTAGGTTCTGGACCCGGTCGACCCTGAACAGCGGCGCCGGTGACAACAACGGGGCGTGAAGCTTCTCGACGTGAGGTCTTTTTTCCAACATTACCCATAATGCCATGCAAGAATGGTGATGAATGGGTCCGTGTGCACGACGCAGTACTCTCTCCTTCTTCGAAGTATTTTACATATATATATATATATAGCGTACTACACGCAGATTTTTCTCTTTTCGTTTTCCCTCTCGTGCGCAACAGCCGACGTTTCAGTTTGACGGCGTTGGGGAAAAACGTTTATTTTATTTTTTAATTTTATTTTTACTGTAGTTTGTACACTGTATTTATTTATTTTGTATTTTGAGCGTCGCTGAACTGAAACCCGTGTGATTTTAGGAACACGGGGAATCTTTAACTTAAACCTTTTTGCCTTCACAGCAGAAATGTGATTCAGAATATATATATATATATAATACACACAATTTATTTATTCATTTATTTATATATTTAAATGTGAAAATATGCGGGTTTTTTTGCAGCTTTAACCAAATATTTGGTGACTGACTTGTTGCCTGTATCTGCTGTTTGAATGAACAAACACTTGACCAGCACGTGTTTATCTTTTTATCAACCTGTCATCGTTTCCAGGCGACTTTAAAAATTCATCTTTACCGGGACAGGACGCAGAGTCGAGTCAGGTTGTGAGATTTCTTTCAGTTTTATTTACTTAATCCACGTAGGACTTTAGATTAAATCCCGTAGGTGGATTAGATGGGGGTCGGAGAACTCAAACTCTTAATGAAGTTTACAGAGTATCGTCTTAAACGAGTGTAATTTATGCGGTTTGATTTTTGCGTGCTGAAACGATTGCCGTGTCCAGATTAGCATGACGAGTGACGTGCGACGCGTTGTACAAAGTGTTTTGTTTTTTTTTTAGTTGGATTAAAGAGGCTCCGTTCCCATTGGTTAATAACTCCCCCCCCCCCTCCCTTTTTTTGTGTTGGCGTAACCAACAAACTACAGAAGAAGAAGAAGATACTACGCCGCCGTCTTTCAGCGTGTACCAGACGCCTGTTAGCGCTCTGCAGTATTCTTGGCGCAGCAGCTGCTGCCGCCGCCACAGATGGGGAGGTGTGTGTGTGTGTGTGTGTGTGTGTGTGTGTGTGTGTGTGTGTGTGTGTGTGTGTGTGGGGGGGGTCTGCACCTCAACTTTACAAAACACGACACAAGCGAAACACAGGAAGCGCACGGATCGCCACCGTCTGCTACCTGTGTACTTATGAGTACTATGACGTAGTAGTAACGTGTAGTTCCTCTTTACTGCAGCGAGAAGTAAATCGTCTTAAATATCACGTGACATTGATGAGTCCCAACCTGACGCCGCGTTTTCTTTTTTCTTGATTTTTTTTTTTTTTTTTTTTTGACGCGAGTTTCAGACACAAGATCGATTGTTAGGTTGTTTTTTTTTTTAGCTCGAGTTTGTTAGCGCTTCAGCGACAGAGCGAACGCAGTTGTGCGTGCGGAGGTGAAATGCATTGTGGGGATGTGTCGGCGGGAAGTGAAGCGGGTCGGCTCGCAGGCGGAGGTGTCGGAAGTCCGATGTCAGAACCGCGTCCAACCCGCTCTCCAGCAACTCAAACTAAACACGTCCCAACGTTTTAAAAACGGATTTCTTACGCTTGTGGTTTTTTTCGGCGTAACCGATCGATCAAGGTGAAACCGTCACGCCACGTGGGCGGAGTTCTCCGCCTTCCCTCAGGTACCGCCGGACCTCTCGGTTCCGTTGCTGGAGCGCGGGCGTCCGGTTCTGCGAGCGGAGGAAGCGGCCGACGTCGCCTGATCCGGAGCGAGGTGGTTTGAGCGGGAAACGGGAGAATTTCTCCGATCGGGCGATTTTCGAAAGAGAAGAGGAAGTACGCGTCTGGGTTTTTTTTTTTTTTTTTTTTTGCGACGAGCCGAGTTTGTGCGAGGAATGAGCTGTTTGTACAGTTACGTTTCTACTGATGTGCAAACGATCTTGACGAACTTGTATTTTTTCTCTGTATAGGATGTCGACTGTAAATTGTGTACCGCTGTTTTTTTTCCTCAAACTGTTCATGTACTTTAAAGTGCTGAATGTCGGCCGTTGCTGGTGTCGCTGATTTCACCTTGTTTTTCCTTCTTCTTCTTCTTCCTGTTTTGTCTCTTGCGGTTGTTTCTATGGTGACGAATTAAAATGTGCGTTTACATTTTACCACTTTGTGCATCCTTTGACGTGTGATGAAACATGATTGTTGTGCGCGACGCACCCACGTGTGACCCGCCGCCGCCACCGCGCTCGGAGTCAGACAATGACGGCGGGAAACAAGAGGGGCATTCCCCGTCGCCGGAGTTAATCCGGTCCCAGCATGCACTGCTCCGAGGCCGAGGTGTGAAAACTGGCTCCGCTCCCCGACGACCAAAATAGTCCTGATGGCTGACAGCTGACCGGGCCTGCCCGGAGACCGCGGGGAGGAGGGGGGGCAGGGGGCGGAGCTTGGATTTCAGGAAGTGGAGAACCGTGGCGACATCTTGGACAACGCGTAGCGGGCGCCACGTGCACAGGACAGATGCTGGGAGCCATTAAAAAAAAAAAAAAATCATAACGCTGCCAAGATTATTTCTCTATCGACGAATCGGGAACGTCGACATCGTCCAACGTGCAGCTGCAGAAGTTCTGGACCCTTCTCGTCGCCTGAAAGGTCGCGGTCGGTCCACGCAGGGAAGGTCTGCAGCGACGTGAAGCTCTAACCAAAGCCGCCATCTTTCCCTCGCTTCAACCTGAGTCGTCCCGCTGCCTAAATATAACCAGAGTGCAAGCTGAGCTGGACTGTGACACACACACACACACACACACACACACACCTCCCTCGTCGCTGGAACAGCCGATCCAGTTTAAAACGAGCTTGTTCTGCAGAGAAACCAGAAGAACCAGGCCACAGACGTGGTTCTGATGCAAAGTTCTGCTGATGCCCGGTTGATATTTGGGGGGGGGGTGCATGTATTCAGAATTAAACCCTCCTGTCTGACCCCCCACCCCCCCACCCCACCCCGGTCCTGTCAGGAGCAGATGAGGGTGAACTCGGTCCACGTCCTGCAGTTTGGGGGGTCCGGTATTTCGGCGCCGAGAACCGCCAAGGTCAAACGGCATCGGTTTCAGGCCGGCGGCGGCATGTGAACGAGAGACCGTGTCAAACCTCAACCAGCTCCCGACCAACACGCCCGCTCCGATTTCACGGGTCATCACTTCTCGGCGGCCGGACGCGTTAACATTTTTGCATCGGTTTCCACCGACCGGAGACACGAGTCGCCGGTTCGGATCCGGGGGGGGAGAACGTCGAGAGTCGAGCGCTGATCCTGCGGACGCTCCGTGAACGCATCGCAGGCCTCGACCCAACCAGGATCTTTGTATTACGTTATATAGAATAATATATATATATATTCTAATTATAAATTATACAAATTTAATAATTTAGAAATTATAAATATATTATTCTAATTCAGATTTTTAAAAAAATCAACAGGTACAACAACATTTCTGAAACGATTCCGGTGTTTTCATTTTTTTCCGCTCACGTGACGTGTCGCCGTGAGCGCGCACGCTCCAGCAGATCCAGCAGGGGGCGGTGTGACGCGCCAATGAGCGCGCAGAAGAAGAAGAAGAAGAAGAAGGGGGGCGTGGCCAGCGTTCGACAACAAGGAAGACTCCGCCGAAACATGTCGCGACTCCAGACTCTGACGGTGTTCATCCAGCAGCGGCTCAGCGCCGCGGTGGAGGAGGTGGTCGGCCGGGTGGAGAGGGCGCTCGCCGAGTACGAGGAGGAGCTGGAGCTCCGGCGGAGGCGCGCCGAGGTGGAGGAGGAGCAGCTGCCGAGGGCGGGTGGGTTAGGTCCGGCGACGGGCTAGCTGAGCTAATGCTAACGCTCCGTGTGTAATCCATAAACGCGCGCGGATTATGTTTACGCGTTCGTATCAACGGGTAACGCGTCATCTGACGGTGTGTGTGTGTGACGTCAGAGCTCACCTGCGCAGGCGAAGCGTTTTACCTTTTAGGTTTAGCGTTAGGTACAGGCGTGGGTTAATTTAAACCCGACCCCCGTGTCTGCAGGTGTCCGGCAGCAGGTGGCGATCAAGGAAGAGGTTCCGTCCGAGCGGCAGGCGTGGAGCCCCGGCCCGGACCCGGACCCGCAGGACCCGCAGGACCCGCAGGACCCGCACATTAAAGAGGAGACGCCCGACTTCTGGTCCGGGCAGGAGGTCGGCGAGTTCCCCGTGAAGAGCGAGGACGAGGAGAAGTCTCTGTCCCCGTGGCTCCATCATCATCATCATCATCATCAGACGGAGGCGGAGCCGGCAGCCTGCAGCTCATCCGCACAGACGCAGGCGGACCGCAGGCGACCGGAACCACGCGGGATCTCGGCGGCGGGAATGAAACGCTCGCCCGGATCCGACGACAAGACGCCGCGCTCTCCCGAAGCCGAGACCGACGACAGCGGCGGCGACGAGCCGGGGAAACCTCGGACGCAGCCCGACGCGGCGAAGCCCGGCGTCCCCGACGGCAAATCCTTCAGCTGCTCCAAGTGCGGGCGTCGGTTCGGCCAGAAGCATCACCTGCAGACGCACATGAGGTGTCACACGGGCGAGAAGCCCTTCAGCTGCTCGCTGTGCGGCAAGAGGTTCACGCAGAAGGGAAACCTGAAGCAGCACATGACCGTCCACACGCGCCAGAAACCCTGCAGCTGCCCCGTGTGCGGCGAAAGGTTCGCGCAGAAGGGGAACCTGACGCAGCACATGACCGTCCACACCAGGGAGAAGTTCTGCTGGTGAGCGGCCGGTTTGCAAACTGCAACCGGGTCCCAGACTCCAGACGGACGGGCGGAGGTTCTGGTTCTTTTTTTTTTTATCGGTTTCTGTTTCGTACAAAGTGTCCTGATGCAAATAAATAATCGCGTCACATGTCATCGTTTTTATTTCTGCAGTGTCATGCAAACTCGCTGACAGGATTTGGATATGAAACGATGATGCTTTAATTGTTGCTGAGTCGCTGTAGCTGGTCCGCCAGGTGCAGGCAGTGCAGGATCCGGGTCTTCTCCCTCTGCAGCTCCTCCGGACTCACCTGGCCCGCCAGCTTGGCTGAGAAGTGGATCAGGTCCTGCATGAAGAGGCCCACGGCGGCCCGGGGCGCCGGCGGGATCTGGGTCAGGGTGCAGGACTCGAAGCGGAAGTCGACCTTCTTGGCCCTGGGCAGACCTGGCCCCCGCTCCTCGATCCAGGTCAGGGGTCTGCAGGTGCGGGTCCGACGTTAAAAAACCCGTATCGACGACTCGAGCGGACGCCGCCGCCGCGTCCTCGCCTCACCTGCCGTCGGCGGTCAGCAGCTCGGCGCTCATCTTGCTGCGGCCGCCGCCGCCGCCCTCCTCCACGGCGGCCGCCGTCGCCGTCAGCTCGCCGAACAGGTCCACCAGCCAGGTGAGGCGAGCGATGCCGCTGAATGCCGGGAAGCCGAAGCCGGGTTTCAGGGCTCCGCCTTGAGCGGAGAGAAACGAGACGCTGTCGGACGGAGAGGCGTGACGCCCAGGTGTGCGCGGCGGCGGCGGCGGCGTACCTGTGAAGTGGAGCGTCCCCTCCTGCAGGACCTTCCCCTGCACCTCCCTCTTCAGCTGCTTGTACTCCTCGGTCAGCAGCTCGATGTGCTCCTCGTGGAGAACCACGCCTGACGCACAAAAAAAACGACACGTGTGACGGCGGCGCCTCGCGCCCGGAGCGAATCGCGCGGCTCGCGAGCTTCACCTTTCTCCCGCGCCAGCTCCCACAGCTCCGCCGCCGCCTCGTACCTGGTCGCCATGGGATACTCCACGCACACGTGCTTCCCGGCCCGCAGGAAGGTCCTGGCGGGACAGGAGGGAGTTTTCCGGGGTCGGGATGGGGCGAAAGCGAGACGGGAGGCGTGGCGGGTTTTTTTGCGGAGGCGCTCACCTGACGGCGTCCTCGTGCGCCTCGTTCTCGGTGCAGACGAACGCCGCGTGGACGTCCGCTCTGCTCGCCGCCTCCTCCAGCGAGATCTGAGGAACCCCCTGCTGGGCGTCCAGGCGTCTCCTGTCCCGGCGAGGACAGGACAGGGTGAGAGGGGACACACCTGGCTCTCAAGGTGTTTGTCCTTGAAATGTGGGCGCTTGATATGTTCACCCAGGGAACCCAGACGCTCTTCTTGTTCATTTTGGTTTTTTTTTTATAGCGTCACACACTCAAAGCGGACGCGGCGTGACGTCACCTGTCTCACCTGTGTCCGCCGGGGTCTTACCTGGACACGAATCCCCTGACGCGGAGCTTCTCCGCGGGGCTGCCGGGCAGCGGCGCCAACGCGTCTCTGATCCGCACCGAGCCCGCGACGCCGACACCGACCACCACCGCTCCGAACATGCTGCCTGCGTCACACACCGGAGCGGGGGGAGGGGGGGGGTGAGAAACCGGACCGGAAATAGAACCACGCGAACCGTGTGATGGGTTTCTGCCGAGGTTATGGACGGATCCTTCCCGATGCGGTCTGGGTGAAAAAAAAAAAAAAAAAAACGAGTTCCGCGACTGGAGCCGCACGTCATCGCCTCGTGCGCGCGGGGCAGCGCGCGAGACGCAACGGCCGCGCGACTCACCTGGTTTTGGCGGAGTCCACGCGATGCGATCCAGCTTCGGTTCGTCCGCGGTCGATCTTACCCCGCTCGGGATGACGTAGCGCGAGGGTGGGCTCGCTTTACGCCGCCCGCCAGTGACGGAGGGGCGGAGCTACAGGCCCCTGACCGTGACTCTGTGTCTGTGATCACACACAGTTTAAAACACGGGAGCAGATCAACCGCTGTAGTAGATAATTAAAAAAAAAAAACAAAAAACATGTTGTATTTTCTGATAGTTAACAAAATCATCAATCAGTCATCAGGTCCGTGAACGCAGCCTCAGCTCAGCGTTAACACTCTGCTGCTGAGCGGGTGAAGTTTAACTCACACTGTGACAGACACCGTGGGAGACGTGCGGGGCGGGGACATGCGGGACATGCGGGACGGGGACGTGCAGGGCAGGGACGAGGACACTCCCGTGAGGTCCTCGGGCTGCGGCGCAGAGATAACGGTTTTTAAATGACGTGACCCGGGATCCGTCCTGAACTGAACTCCGAACTGAGTTGCCAGTTTTATTATAAGATAAGATCATTATTACATTATTTATTACATTATTTGCACTACTGTGTTATTTTGCATTCTGCTCTTTCCTCCTTTTAAACTTCGTTTCCTGTATATTGAAATGCTGAAGGAGCCTGAGACCTGAGAACTGGAACCTTGAAAGCAGGAAAGACGAGTCACTCTGAGGTGTCGAAATTTAAAAAAAAAAAAAAAAAAAGCTAAAAAAGGAGAAGGCCTAAAAACTCTCTGTCAGGTCTGTCAGGCCGTGAAAGCGTGTGTGTGTGTGTGTGTGTGTGTGTGTGTGTGTGTGTGTGTGTGTGTGTGTGCAGCAGAAACTGAGTGGGAGGGAAGTGACTGGAGTCAAAGTTAATAAACAACTGGCGTCGATGGGGAAGTGGCAGCGCACGTCCACAAATGAACTAAAATCACAAGTATCAGAACATTTCCTGAAATAAATCTTCTTCTTCTTCGCCACGCCGAATTTAATCCATTTAATCCTAATCCACACCAACTAACTTCATGTCCTAATTCCTAAAATAAATAATAATAATTTAATAAAAAAGGATTTACAGTGCAAACACTTCATTTATACCCTCAGTACTTGGCAGCGGCTCTTTTACCACCAGCGGCACTCGCCGAACGGCGAAGGGAGCGACCGCACACCCGATTGGCTGCGGTCCGCGTGACGTAAGCGGAAGTAAGCGGAGCGGCGTCTTCCTGTCGGCGCGGAGCAAGGTGTATTTTTCCTCGTTTTTACCTCGAATAAGGAACCGCGTCGTCCGGTTTGAAACGGAACCGGGCCGCCGTGTTGCGTTCACGTGTCTCTGCGGGTTCGGTTGATTTTTCTGCGTAATTTTGTACGTTTAGATGATGTTAGTGGGGCGCGTGTGTGCACGTGTGGTCGACTTGCTCCACATACATTTAATGCACATTCAACCAATAACAAATGTTCCTCCGTCGTTAAAAGTAAGAATATTGATATAAAATGTAAGTGGAAAAGTTTGCATCCCCCTCGATTAACCTTAAATATGTAAAGTCAGGTGTCTCAGTGCTAAACTGGACTCGTATTGAACATTTGGGTGTGTGTGTGTGTGTGTGTGTGTGTGTGTGTGTGTGTGTGTGTGTGTGTGTGTGTGTGTGTGTGTGTGTGTGTGTGTGTGTGTGTGTGTGTGCAGCGATGAGGATCCCCATCAGCCACCTGCAGCAGCTCGCCATCTTCACCACCGTGCTGACCGGTGGGGGGGTCGGCACCATGTACCACCTGATGCAGAGTGAGTGTGATGATGTCATCCGAGGGGCCTCGACCCGCGGGGCCCGGCGCCGACCCGGCTCCTGACCCGGCTGCTGACAAACCCTTCGCCCGTGTTTTTTTGCGTTTCTTGCGACAGAGAAGTTCGCCGGGTCCGACTACCACAGATTGGCCGTGCGGAGGCTGGAGGCGTGTCCGGACGCCACGGAGAGCCTCGGGGTCCCGCCTTTAAAAATCCACAACCTCCGCCTGACCGACAGGCACAACCGCGTGGACCGGGACGCCGCGCAGGTACCGACTTCTCCATCGGCTCCTTCATCCACGAAACACGTCGATGACTCATGGACAAGAAGCAGAGAGGGAAAAAAACCCCAAAAAAACGCTGATTGTTGCACGAACCACAGCTGAAACACCATGAAATATTTACATGTTCATCTTTCCTGGAAACGGCAGCTGGTTTTTTTTTTGTTTTTTTTCGTAAAAAAAAAAAAGTGTTAAACACCAGCTCATTTCCTTTCAAACTCTCTTCTCTGAAATCCATTGTGCAACTCGTCGGCGCTCAGCCGCCGCTCTTCGCTCTGTGTTGCAGGTAAAGATCCCGGTGACCGGCTCCAAGACCGGAGGCTACGTGTTGGCGTCTTCAGTCAGAGACCCTGTTACCGGCAGGTGGGCGCGTCCTGCTCCGGCTGCGCCGCTTCGTGTGCCACAAACCACCAATAAGCTTCTCTGAAAGTTAAAAACGATTATTGATTATATGATTGGAGATGTTTGGGTTCTTGCAGCTGGAGGCTGGAGCGGGCCGTGCTGCGGCTCCGGGAAGGACGGACCATCGACCTGCTGCGTCCTGCAGAGGACGAGAGGACGCAGAGGACGCCCGGGGGCCCGGGGGCCCGGCGGGGGGCCGCTGATGACAGATGATGATTTACACGAGAGGGGTCCGAATATTACAAACCCCCCCGTCAGCAGTTCCGCCGCACAGGTGACTGAGCTGCTGCGAAACTCACGGTTTTGGCAGGCGAACTTCTGCTTCCTGTGCAGATGTGCAGGGAAGCGTCGACCTCGCGGCCACATGAAAAACGCCGGCGGCGCACACAACAAACGGCCGAGCGGCTCTCTGGTTACCCGCGTTCCTCTGAGCGACCTTTAATCTGCGTTCGCTCCGCGCACGTCGCCCTCCCCGTCTGGTTTTCGTACCGGAAGGAGAGGAAACCACGCAGGTGGCGAGGAAGTGGCGGCGGATCAGATCGGACTGATTTCCTAACTAGAGAACGTCTCCACCGACGGTCCCGCAAGCTGCTTATGTCACAGTTTCAGAAATATTATATCTTATTAAAACTTATTATATCCTATTATGTCTTATTATGTCTTAATAAAAAATAAGCCGCTGTTACAGAAGAGGTCAAACACTTTCATGATGATGTGGTCGAAGCTGAAGTCACAATCACTGCTGACTGGCTATGATAAGAGTCACCACCCCCACACACACACACACACACACACACACACACTCACACACACACACACACACACACACACACACACACACACACACACACACCTCCCCTCAGTGAAGCTGCTTCAGTCGCGGTGAACGCTCCACAGTCGCTCTCTGCTCTCCGTCTCAAACGCCTCGGACGCTCCGCGGGTGAGTTCAGTCCGGCCGCGTCCCAATCTGAATTTGTGTTGTGATTTGATGTGTGTGTGTGTGTGTGTGTGTTTATGTTTTATTTACATGTGAAGCTTTAAGACGACATGACGGGTTTTTAAATTAAGATCAGAAACTCAGATTAGAAAGTTTTTGTATCATCGTGCAACGAAATTAAAAACAGCAAACACCCGAAACGCATAAACGAAAAATATAATAAATAGAGTAAAAACTGCAGTATTACTGCAGTATTACTGCAGTAATTTGTCCTGTTGGACAAACTGGGATAATGACTGGACCATGAGTCATTTTAAATAAATAGAAAGTGTTGATTACACACACTGTGTGAGTGCCATCGTGTCACCCTAATGAAAATGCATATTTGCATATATATGATCAATATTTATATGGATAGAGACGGGCGATGTCTTAGTCATCAGAAAAAAATCTGCAAATTCCACTTTTTCATACATGACAGTGAAAATGATCAAATATGTATTTATTTATTTGTCCTGATAGGTAACAACATATGTATAAATAATATTTATAACAGAGAAAATCCCCTGAATGTTTATTAATGGATCATTTACATTACAGCCACATTAATACTGAACATAATCTCATAATCCTGGAAACAGTCAAACTTTAATCCAACATAAAATCGTCGCTCAGCGAGTGAGCGGAGCTTTAAACCTGAAGCAGAACGAGTGCAGAACCTCACGCAGGAAGCAGAACATCTACTTCCTGTTTCCTGTCACCCCCACCCCCCCCCCCCGACTGGAGAGTGAGAAACCGCCGCGGCGCATCTCTGTGCTGATCTCTCCGGGCCGCCGTACAAACGGCACCAGAACCTCCGCGCGTTTGCGAAACTCGTTTTGGGTCGTGAACTGCGGCGCTCAGCAGTTTCTCTTCTCCGTTTTGAGGCTGGAACTCAAAAGATGGCGAAACCAACGTGAATCACCCACTTCTTTCAAAACCTGAACGGGTCTCTGCGGGCAGGGTTCTGGATCCAGTTTAGCGCTGGTCGCGGCGTGGCCTGAGCTTCTGCTCGGGCTCGAAACCCGTCTCCGGTCTCGTGAAGCCCGACTAACCCTCTTAACGTCTCCGCCGCAGGACCGACCCAGCCATGGACCAGGACAGCAGTAGTCTCCAGGACTTCCTGGACCTCTTCGAGGACGAGCAAACGGCCGACCCGAGCTACGTGGCCACCGGAACCGTCATGCTCTGCACCAAGAAGTCCAGCAACCAGTTCGCCACCGTCTACATCCCGCCGTTCTACTACGTGAACTTCCTCCTGAGCTACCTGGGCAACGGGCTCGTCCTCGTCATCCTCTACAAGTACGAGAAGCTCAACACGGTGACCAACATCTTCCTCCTGAACTTGGTGCTGTCCAACATCCTGTTCGCCACCAGCCTGCCGTTCTGGGCCACGTACCACATGTCCGAGTGGATCTTCGGCGCGCTGATGTGCAAGCTGGTCAGCAGCGCCTACTTCATCGGCTTCTACAGCTCCATCCTCTTCCTCACGCTCATGACCTTCGACCGCTACCTGGCCGTGGTGCACGCCGTGGCGGCCGCCAAGAGCAGGAAGAAGGCGTACGCCGTGGCGGCCTCGGCGGTGGTGTGGTGCGTCAGCGTGGCGGCGAGCGTGAAGGAGCTGGTCCTGCGTAACGTTTGGCAGAGTCCGTTCGACGGGCTGGTGTGCGAAGAGACGGGTTTCCCCGAGAGCACCATGGAGCGCTGGCGCCTCGTCAGCTACTACCAGCAGTTCCTGCTCTTCTTCCTCCTCCCGCTCTTCATGGTCATGTACTGCTACGTCAGCATCACCGTGCGCATCCTCTCCACCCGCATGAAGGAGAAGTGCCGCGCCATCAAGCTCATCTTCGTCATCGTCTTCACCTTCTTCGCCTGCTGGACGCCCTACAACGTGGTCATCCTCCTGCAGGCCATCCAGATCTCCTGGAGCGGCGAGGAGGAGGAGGCGTCCTGCGCCACCTCCGACCGGCTGGACTACGCCCTGTACGTGACGCGGAACATCGCCTACCTGTACTGCTGCATCAGCCCCGTCTTCTACACCTTCGTGGGCAAGAAGTTCCAGGGCCACTTCAGACGGCTGCTCGTCAAGAAGATGCCCTGCCTGAAGAGACACATCAGCCTGAGCAGCCAGAGCACCAAGACCACGTCGCAGAGGATGCCGCACTCTGACTACTAGACACACACACACACACACACACACACACACACACGGGTTGATGTAGCCCCTCCACCCTGCACCCATCAGGTCCCCCTCCGTCGTTGGTCTCCTGGAGCGTTCGGCTCGAATCACGTCGCGACGCTTCGATCGCGCTGCACGATATTTATTACGTGTAACGAAGCCTCGTGTCGTGTTGGCGCCGGTTCCGCCGCTGTGGATCGTTGAATTTGTTTACGTCCGTGTGTTTGTTTTCGTCATGTGACGGGAGAACGAGCTGAAGGTTCAGACGTGTGTCCGCGAGCTTTAACTGAACTGCACCTGCCCAATAAACGCCATGTTCAAGCTTTTCCATTTATGGAGACTTTTTCGAAAATTCTCTAAAATTGTTCTGCCGGTTTTTTTTTTTTTTTTTTTTTTTTGTTATTGCAACAGTTCAGTCGCGTGCGTCATCTGGATTGGTTTCCCGTTAGCGATTCACATATCTGCGGTGAATCATTGCGGTCGAGCAGACGGGACGAGAAACGAAGAGGAACCTCAAAAACAGTTTTAAAAAAAATCCTGATCCAGACACTTTTATTTTTAAACTGACCCTCCTCCAGTAAAATAAAATAAAATAAATGAATTTAAAAAAACACAGACGAAGAGAAACCATCTGCGTTGGAAAGAACCTTCTGCAAAAATGTGAGCAGAGCGATGAAGAGCGATGAAGACGAGGCTGAGACGTGACGGAGGCCGGTGGCGCCGCCCGGAGGTGGAGGAGGTGAAGCGCGCACGGCTCAGGTTTGATTCCCGGTTTGGAAAATATCTGTCTTCTTCTTTTTTCTTGTAACTTCTCTTTAAAGCTCGTCTTCCCCTCCGGCCCGTAGGCCCGTTTTTATTTTTAGGCGTCCGGTTTGACCTTTGACCTTCTCTAATGCCGCTGTGCCACGACTGTACTGCTGCTGCTGTTAATGTATTCACACTTTGAACTTTGAATGCCAGTTTCTGCATCTTCGGAGTAAGTGCAGTACTTTTGTACTTCACTTCTTGGTATCTGTACGAGCGTCTTCATCGCTGCTTACGTCATTTCTCTCAAGCAGAAATGTCCGATATTTCACAGTCCTGGATTCTGAAATTGCGAAAATGATCAGAAGATGATTTGATTCTTTTCACCGTGGGAGTTTTGCTGCAACATGTTAGAGATAAATGAACTTTCCTGTGAATATCTTGTCTCTTTTTTTAAAATTGTAAGACAGAAAGACAAGAAGAAGAAGTGGATGAAAGACAAGAAGAAGGGGCTGTTGTGTCCGCTCACTGTGTGTGTGTGTGTGTGTGTGTGTGTGTGTGTGTGAAAGCTGCACATCCAAAAACAGTAACACACCCACCTGACTCCCACCCCTGAGTCCAAAACCAATATTGTCCCAGAGGGTGGGGGCTGAGTGTCAGCGGGGCGGATGAGGAGCTTCTCCGGGGCGGGGGGGCTTTGCCAGCACTTACATTGTGTGTGTGTGTGTGTGTGTGTGTGTGTGTGTGTGTGTGTGTGTGTGTGTGTGTGTGTGTGTTATTTTACACAAAATATACATTCAAGGGATTAATCTGATGATATTCTGCATCTGGTGGATTGGAGGGCATGTACCGTCATCACCATGTATGCAAGCACTGTAGTTTATTTCAACTGTCTCACACACACACACACACACACACACACACACACGCAGAATCCGATGGCTCCAAATGCTACAGGCCAGCGCCAAACGTGGATTAATCTGGAGCTGAAAATAGTCCCTAACAAACGCCGTGCGTCTGCGAGCAGCTGCTCCAGGAAACGACGGAGAAAAAAAATATGTCTCCAGGAGTTTGGTTTGAGTGTGAGCGTGGGATGTGTTAATCTGATTTTCTTAATCAGATTAACAGAGAACAGAATACAGAATTTCCTTTCTGAAACTGACTGAAACGGGCCTCCAGCTGATATAAATCCTGGTAAATATTAGCCGAACAAAAAGAGCCGCCCAGAAAACAACAAACAAACACATCTTGGGTTCCCATCATAAACGGGTTTCAGGTGGATCCTTCTGGATTTTAAACAAAACAGATAAGACTGAACAGCGTTTGTTTTCGTTGGCAGGAGACCCGGGCTCGGTTTTCAGCTGTGTGTGTGTGTGTGTGTGTGTGTGTGTGTGTGTGTGTGTGTGTGTGTGGGGGGGGGGGGTTTTTAACATCTGACACAGAACGTTACGTCTTATTTTACAGCACATGTGCCACTTCACACAGAAAGGAAAATGTGTTTTTCACAGATTTGTTCAGAAACTCTTTTTCGGTGGGTGGAGACAAAGATCAGGGAAAAGGTGCGTTTGTTTTTTTTTTGTTTTTTTTTTTTTATCAGCGTCAGTCAACACGGTGGGTAGAAATTACCGATTCAAGGAATAAAGTCACGCGGCTCAACGTTACCAGGAACCACTAAGTCTGTAATAACAGGGTACAAAAGAGCGACGGGTGGGAGCGACTCCTGGCTCCCACAAAGCAAAACCAACGCTCCCACATCTTGTTCCCCCCCGTGCCATCAGGCCCGGACCCGGGCGGGCCCGTCACATGCTCCCAAAGCCAAGTCACATGCGCCCTGCACCGGGATCCTCCTTCACAGCATCTCTTCAAGTGCACCCGTGATGCGTTCAGGGGCTCCTCGTAAAGCAGGGGCTCGTGGCTGTTAACATAGCACGACACGACGATTCCAGTGGTGATAGTCGAGTATGAAAAAGTCAGGAGTGTTTTGTTTTTTTAAGTTTTGATGTTTTGATTTTGAGATTCGCATTGTTAGCATTATAAATAAAGTTACTGCCGGCTGGATAATCAGTCCCATTGTACCTAAACAACGTTAAAGCACAGAGCGCTGGGTTCTCATCAGAAACTAATTCACCTTAATCCTGTGAGTTTTATTATTAGATATAATTCACTCCATAACGACGTAATCCCTCGTCAGTGTACACTTGGCACAATTAGTATATGGTATATTAATATTTTATCGCTATATTAATCATTAAATCTTATCTAAATTTTGTTGAAAACATTTTATTTATGATTACCATCATGAAGTACGCAAACTTTTCCTGCGCAGACTCCCTCTCTCTCTCTCTCCTTCCTCTCTCGCTGTCTCGGGCGCGTGGCTCAGATTTCCGACAGCCCGTGAAGGCGGCGCACACTACATCCATCAGCCTCGGTTTCCGCGCAGTAGAAGAGCCGAGCGATACCTGGACGCGTTCACACGACCACCGGAGGCTCGGACACAGCGCGCACCTTGACCGTGAGTCTCCTCCGCCCGGTTTAAGCCCCTTTCTCCCCCCCCCCACCTATCGCAGCCAGCTCGGGACCGGAGCGGAGTCGTAGCACGTCCGCTCCGCACGGCGGCGGCAGCGGCGGCGGCGGCGTCTGGGTTGAGTTTCCGGGTTTGTTCGGCTTTGTGCGCACGGCACCGGGCTGGTGCGGAGCGCACAAGCCCAACGTGTTACTGTTTACCTCCGCCGTGTGCCACTGTTTTCGGTCGGAGGCAGACACGATGGTTAACGATGCAGTTCTTATGGATTGATTTCGTCGCCGCTCCTTAGACCGGAGCATCGGCGGCGGCGGCGGCGGCTGGAGGAGGAGGAGGAGGAGAAGGAGAAGGAGGAGGAGGAGGAGGAGGAGGAGGCCCGGGCCTGGGCCGCAGCCGCCCCGCCAGATGCCATCGGTCAGCGTTCGACAAGTTTAACCGAGGCTAGCAGGGAGCTAACGCTAGCTAACCCACCGTCACACAGCGAGGAGCTCTGTTAGCATCTCAGTTAGCCAGTAAGACTGCGCGTTACACGTCATTAAAAACCTATATTCTCTTTCTCCGCTATTTATTTATTTATTTATTTGTTTATTTGTTCATTTATTTATTTATTTAAATGTTAAGACGTGCTAAAAAAAAAACCCAGCTATGTGCTAACACCGAGCCCCGCGCTGAACTCCGCTGAGGAAAACGATACCATTTAAGAACTCGTGTCACGTCAGGACACCGACACCGTCCGAAAATTACCGAGCGCGCACTTCGGGACTTCCTCCTCGTTTCGGCTCAACAGCAACGAGC
Organism: Psettodes erumei; assembly: GCA_016785225.1. Classification (NCBI taxonomy): domain Eukaryota; kingdom Metazoa; phylum Chordata; class Actinopteri; order Pleuronectiformes; family Psettodidae; genus Psettodes; species Psettodes erumei. The sequence goes on along the minus strand of JAFBJZ010000330.1, from coordinate 148,905 downwards.
AGAGCGGCAGTTTGGTCGTTTTTTTGTTTGTTTTTGTTTGTTTGTGTTTGACAAAACAAAACAAACAACACCGCGGATTAGAATTTAAAGCCACTTATCCAATAAACGGTGTTTTTATTTGTAATCCTCATCCGTTAAAACAGAAAGGATGACGTCAAACTGACGGGCCACACAGCAGGGGTGTGTGTGTGTGTGTGTGTGTGTTGTACTTCATTAAAACTTTTTGTGGTACTTGTACTTCATGTGAACTCTGAATACGTGTTTCTACCAACTTTGTGTCAACAAAGAGGATTTAATAAAGCTGAAACTGCCCCGTTTCTGCTCATTTCAAATAATATTTATGCTTTTTTTTTTTTTTTCTTTTCTCCAGGCAGAGATGATGAGAGAGGAGATGAGCCGAGCCGTCCTCCTGGCGGCGACCTTTCTCCTGGCCGTGGGGTCGTCCGGCGGCGTCCTTTCGGCCGCTCGCGACTGCGGCCCGTCTGCCGCGGAGGCGGGCGGCGCGGCGCGCTTGCTGTCGGCGGTGGTCGACGAGCGGAGGGCGGAGCAGAGCCAGAGGAGGCACCTGGAGGCTCTGTTCAACAGGTGAGCCGGCGTGGCGTTCCCCGAGGGGCGGAGCGTCGGCGTCGGACGTCGGCCGCTGATGTTTTGTCAAATTTTACAGATACGGAGAAAACGGAACCATCTCTCTGGCCGGGCTGAAGCGGCTCCTGCAGAGCGTGGGGCTGGATCACATCAGGACCGTCATGGTGCAGCATCGCAAGCAGCCGGGCCACCACGATCACCATCACAACCACAACCACCACCACCACCATCACCAGGAAGACCACCATCACCACCATCTCCACGACGACAAGAAACACTCGCCGCCCAGAAAGTTTCCAAACGCCGACCAGAATCGAGATGCCGTGTCGGGGAAGAAAACGGAGAACCCGGAGAGCCGGCACAACCTGTACGGCAAGAAGACCGTGGCGGCGGCGGCGGCGGCGGCGGCTCAGGTGGTCGGCACTACGGCGGCGTACGGAGCTCAGCTGGTGGTGAGACAAGATGGCGGCGTGGGAGAGGAAACCGTTGGTGCCGCTGCCGCCGGACCGGTGTCTGAGAACCCGATGCAAGTAGCTGCAGTCAGCCGGGGGGGTGACCAGGATCACGGACACGAACATGACCACGCCCACGACCACGATCACGACCACGCCCACGACCAGGTGAACCGCAGCCAGGGGTCTGAACAGGTACGACATCAGCCCGCCATTCCTGGATCAGATCGCAGATTTGTGGGTCTGATTCGCTGAGCACGTGGCGTTTGTGTGTTTGTTTTTTTCCCCGCAGTGCCTGAACGCCTCCAGCATCCTCTCCTCACACGGCATGTCTCAGGAAGTGGGCGTGACCCTGGTGGACTTCGGCTACCTCTGCCCCGCCCTCCTCAGCCAGATCGACGTGGGCGCGTGCGTCCTGCACGGCGACGCCGCCGCCGGCCGCGGCGAGGGAGGTGGGAAGCGTCCGCAACGGCGTCGGCAGCAAAATGTGTGTTTAGTTTTGCGTAACTTTTTTTTTTTTTTTTTCTTTTCCATTTCCAGACCACGATCATCGTAAACACGCCCACGGTCACCATGGCGACCACAACCAGTCCGACCACGACCACGGCGAGCGCACTGGCGTAGACGGCGGCAAGAACATCGCAACAGGTGACGTCCTAAACGACGACTTGCAGGGTTTTTTTTAACGCAAACTCGACTCCTGCGGACTGAACGGGGTGTGTGTGTGTGTGTGTGCGCGCGTGTGTGTGTGTGTGTGTGTGTGTGTGTGTGTGTGTGTGTGTGTGTGTGTGTGTGTGTGTGTGTGTGTGTGTGTGTGTGTGCGCTGCAGCGTGGGTCGGCGGCTTCGTCTCCATCACCATCATCAGCCTGCTCTCGCTCCTCGGCGTCGTCCTCATCCCGCTCATGAACCGGGTCTTCTTCAAGTTCCTCCTCAGCTTCCTGGTGGCGCTCGCCGTCGGCACGCTGAGCGGCGACGCCTTCCTCCACCTCATCCCCCACGTGAGTTTAATTTAAAAAAACGGCGTGTCGTTTTCACGGTCAGCCGACAGGAAGTTAACTTTTAAACTTCCTGCCGCAGTCTCAGGGAGGCCACCATCACCACCTCGAGGACGGCGGGATGGAGGAGGAGGGGCGCCACCTCCGACGGTGAGCACGGCGAAGACATGGACGCCGTGTGGAAGGGCCTGACGGCGCTGGGCGGCGTCTACTTCATGTTTCTCATCGAGCACTTCCTGACGCTGGGGAAGATGTACAAGGACAAGAAGCAGAAGGTGAGAGAGGGGAATGCGGGGTTTCAGACGTGAGCTTTAGCAGCAGGAAGTAAACAGGAAGTAAACAGGAAGTGCCGTCCGAAACAGATCCAGAAGAAGTGGGATCAGAACGACAAAGCGGATCCGGAGAAGCAGCCCGCCCTGGAGGAGACCGACCTGAAGCCGCCTGAAGGTAACGGCTGCACGGCGAGGCGAAACACACACACACACACACACACACACACACACACACACACACACACACACACACACACACACACGCCTGATTTTTACCGTCTTCCCCCAGACGTGGAGACCAACGGCGCCGGCCCGCACGTGGCGGAGGAGGAGCAGGTGATGCTGGCGCCGCAGGTGTCGGTGGTGTTGCTGCGGGGCTACACGGCCGAGGACTGCGAGAACAAGTGCCACTCCCACTTCCACGACACGGTGGGCCAGGCCGACAGCATGCACCACCACCACCACGACTACCACCACATCCTGCACCACCACCACTCCCAGAACCACCACCCGCACAGCCACTCCCACTCCTACTCGGAGCAGCACTTCCAGCAGGCGGGCGTGGCCACGCTGGCGTGGATGGTCATCATGGGCGACGGGCTGCACAACTTCAGCGACGGCCTGGCCATCGGTGAGCGCGGCGGGGCGTCGTGTCAGCTGATTTGTTGGGGTGGGGGGAGGGGGCGGGGCCAATGTCGTTCACGTGATCATGTCCTCGCGGTGATGTCGTCCCGCCAGGCGCTGCGTTCACGGAGGGCCTGTCCAGCGGCCTCAGCACGTCCGTCGCCGTCTTCTGCCACGAGCTGCCTCACGAGTTGGGTGAGAACCTCCGCCCGTCCCGTCGCCCATCCGTCAGTTTTTTTGGGCGCTGAACCTCGTGTGATTTCCCCCTCAGGCGACTTCGCGGTGCTGCTGAAGGCGGGCATGACGGTGCGTCAGGCCATCCTCTACAACGTGCTGTCGGCCATGATGGCCTACCTGGGCATGGCGACCGGCATCTTGATCGGACATTACGCGGAGAACATCTCCATGTGGATCTTCGCGCTCACCGCCGGGCTCTTCATGTACGTGGCCCTGGTGGACATGGTGAGTCGGCGCCGCCAAACCCCCCGTCCGGTCAGCGGCATCTGGTCCTTCAGGCCTTCAGGACCAGATGGCCTCTTCTCTCACACACACACACACACACACACACACACACACACACACACACACACACACACACACAGTCTGGTTTCCATGACTTCGGAGGACGTTGTCACAGTCATCTGCCGGCTGGTGAACTCGGCCTCCGTCCGCCATCTTGTGGCCACTTTTCACACTGCACCCTAAATCTGAAGCGCGCTCGTTTTACTGTTCGGTGACGTTTAGATGCTTTCGCTCACCCGCTGTGTGTGTGTGTGTGTGTGTGTGTGTGTTGTGCGTCTTCCAGGTCCCCGAGATGTTGCACAACGACGCCGGCGACCACGGGTTCAGCCACTGCGGCTTCTTCCTGCTGCAGAACGCCGGCATCCTGCTGGGCTTCGGCATCATGCTGCTGATCGCCCTGTTTGAGCATAAGATCCAACTGGACCTGGGGTTCTGAACGCCGAGCGAGTCCCCCGCCCGCATTCCAAGTCCGTCAGAAGCGTAGTGCGTTTTTTTTTTTTTTGTAGTTCTAGGAGGACTTGATTTAGTTTTTACATTATGTAATATGGGGAGGGGGGTGTCGTGTTGACCCCCCACCCCCTTCCAGTAGAGATCAGGCGTAAAAAAAACTGCGATGGGTGTTTTAAAAACACACAACATTTTCTCCCCGACACTCCAACAGAACATTAACTGGACCTGTAACCCGCCACCCACTCCATGTGTGTCTTTTTTTTTTTTTATATATATCTAATCAGTGTTACAGTCGACAACCCAAAGTGCCAGAACAAGAAGCCGCCGCCCGAGCAACCAGTTCCTCCTGAAGACGATGCGTTCACGGTTCATTACCCGCCAGGCATGTTTGGCATTTCTGCTCGGGAAACCCATTGTTGTCGTGTTGTTGCCGGCTCGTTTCCTGTCCGCGGGTCGGGGGGGTTCAGCGGGACCCCCCCCCCCGGTCAGGAGGGGCTCCCCCTTGTGTTCGATGTGGGTCGTTGAACCGTTTCCTCGAAGTTATTTTTCGAAAGCGGCGTTTAAAATCGACGCTCTGAAACCCGGACATGACGCAGCGTTTTTTGTTTTTTTTGGGGGGGGGGTTTGTCACGCTGAGTCGGCAGGAAATCCGTCTTAACGTAGCTCAGTTTGACCTGATGACGACCTTGTTAATTGACTCCGACTCTTTAGTGCCATAACGACTCGATCAAATGACGCGGTGCTGATATGGAGACTTTTTTTTTTTAACCGGTAAAGATTCACTTTGAAAGATCGTGGCTCTGTCACGTTCTGCTGCGTCGGGTGATGTTTACATTGCGGTTTTATTCTGACTCAGACGAGCAGAACGCCTGGTTGTGTGTTTTTTTTTTTGTTTTTTTTCTCATTTTGAGAAAAGCACTTATTTTAACGCACTCGTTTTGAAGAGAAACTCCTTTTCTCCTACTTTAACAGTTTAAGCATTGAACAAAAACTCCAATAACAGATTTAAAAATGAAATACGACAAATGCTAACGACGCGCGTCGCTAAATGTTTGACCTTTGACTTGTGTGACCACTGAAGAGCAACAACAACAAAAAAAATACAACCAACGAAAAAGGGGGAAACTCAGCAGGACGACTGCGTTGCTGGATTATTATTATTTTTATTTTTTTTTTTTTAATTTATTTTTTGATGTCACTGTTACAGCTGGAGAGTTAATGTGGCAGCTCAACACTGATCTGAAAAACAGTCAGTTAATATTTGTTACGGTACCAGTTCAGAAAGCAGAAACACACACGTCAACAACCTGAGCTCAAAGTTTTATTGTTTTACTTTTTTTTAATTTTTTTTTTTTAAAGAAGCTGCTCTGATTTGTAGGTCAAATTACCAAGAAAGAAAGAAAGAAAGAAGAAACACTCCGAAAAAAGTTCAAGAGGTAGCTTAACTTCAGTACGGACATGGACTGAACCTCACTGTGTACATTACATGTGTATTACTATACTATATGTATGTATTTATGTACAATACTGCACAGGTTTGCCTTCCATTGTTTTTTAGTTGTCGAGCGACCACATTCTGCACATACCTAATTGAAGTCGGTGTGTGTGTGTGTGTGTGTGTTGTGTTGTGTTGTGTTCGGGGGCGGGGGTGGGGGGTGTCATTGAATGTTGTTGATGTGTATATGAAGGGATCTACAGCAGGTGGACGAACCCGCCGTCCTTTTCGGACCAGAACCGGACGCTCTTCGGTCCGGGCTGGGTTTTGTCCGCCTCCTGTGGCTTCAGGCAGCTTGGTTGATGCACTGTGCTCTCAGACATTCCTTCAGTTAAAATAAACAAATAAATAAATAAATAAATAAATAAATAAAATCTCGGCCACCATCCCACATCGCTCCGCCTGAAGCCGTTTTCTTCCCAGCCAGAAGGTGTGAAGCCCAGGCCCGTCATTGGTTCTCCAGGGTTTACTCAGGTTACCAGGACAGGAAACACTATCAGGTTCATTAGAACATGCAAGTGGCATCAACCTTAAAGAACCCCCTCCAAAATATCAAGTATAGTCTATAAATTACAGAACATTAACGGTGTCCGTACATGAAGACGGAAAGACGACGTCACGCGTTCAACAAACTTTATTTATTGTGAAATCTCTGAAAGCTGCAACAAAACAAATCGCGTGAAATCGATCGGAGGAAATGTCGACACATTGACTCGCAGTTAGTATATAATAACACCTGCCTTAAAGCTTGATTAGCATAATCGATTGATTATTATATTGTTCTTAAAACCTTCAATAACAGACACATTAAATGACACCAACCAGCATGTGCGGTTGTTGACCATTAAAAAAAAAAAAACAGTTGAATGAACAACCAGGAAATGTGATATTCATCATCCCCAAAGAGTTAATCAATTAATTACTTTGTTGACCCGATCAATCCTCGTCAATATGTAGAATTTCCAAATCACTAGTTATTTGACCACAAGAGATTAGGAGATTATTTCTCATCAGCATGGAAGAAAAGAACATCACCACACTGACGGTGACCCGTCTTTTTCTTCTGTGGCCTGTTCTTACTCGTCTTGTATCTCTTGCAGCGTACGCTTCTTTTTCTCACCTTGACGCTCCAGATGCATTTTCCGGGGCAGACAGTGCACATCCCTGTCCTGCCCAACACCTGTGTTTTCCGCTGTCATCATGAGCGGCGGCACGTTACTGAACATTTCTGGCAGTTGGTGATGTCCTCTCCGGGTTTTGTGAGGTTTTTTTTGGGACTGACCTAATGACCTCCACCTCCACCTCAAAGTCTTTGATTGATTTGTGCGCTTTCATCTTTTCTTTTGTTGACTCAATTTCCTTAAAGAGCTTAAAGAGCACGAGGCGGAGATCAGCAGAAATTAGAAAAGTAGATAGACGAGACCCGCCTCCTACCGGTCTTCAGATCCAGGCCCAAAAGAGGACCACACTGATCCAGACGAGACCGGAACCAACACGGACCTCGTCCAGATGGAGGCCGATGCCGAGCGAGACCAGACTGAGCCCGTGTCTGATACAAAGCAAGACGAGGACCCGGGCCGAAGCGGGCCGGTCACCGATTCTGGTTCCATAAGCGAGGACGGAGACGACGGGTTCGATTCTGACGGGGACCAGACAGATTCTGATACCGGGGCTCAGTAAGACCCGTTCAGATCGGTGCAAACAAGTGTGTTCACACTTTTTATATAATTTTTGGGGGGTTTCCTGGCTCTTAACAAACCTGCCTATGTTGTTGTTTGATCAGGTTGCATGTTGTTTTGTTTTGAATCGTGTTTTATTGTCCTGTGGCTTCATAATCCTGCTCGTCTAACAGGAACAAACGTGGACAGCCGGAGTATAAAATTAATTTTAAAAAACCATTTGCATGTGTTGGACACTTTTCTCCCAATGAAACGACGTTGTTGTTTATTGGATATATGATAAATACTGTACCGGCATCCTGTGACACATTAAACAGTCAAGAGTGTTGACACAAGTAACAAATAAACAAATAAACAAAGTCCTTTTAAGTGATGATTTAAAGCACACAGTTAGTTTCGTGCAGTTAATTCTGCTGTCCGGGGGCAGAGCTGAACCCCTCCCTCAATGGATGATGATGATGATGATGATGATGATGATGGAGAGGAGCCCGTGCTAATGCGCAGGCGGCGCGAGTCGCTTGGGCGCAGGGACCTGACAGGCCAGAAGGGGGCGCTCCTGTGAATCCAGCGTGTCCGGCCGATTTTTGCGCGGGATCTCCCGAGGTCGTGGAAGCGAGGAAAGATCCGCCGCGAGTTCGCTGCTCTGCTCTCCGGGACGCGGCGCGAGCGCGGCGGCTCCGGCGTCGGACGCCCGGCGCTCGGGGTCCACCGCGTCGATCCGCCCGCAGATCTCCTGCTGCTGACGCCTCGTCGGGTTCTGAACGTCCCAGCCAGATTGCTGCGGAGAAAACGTTTTTTTTTGTACCAAGCGACTGAGAGAACGCGACCTTTTTCGATTTAGGGTTTTCAGAGGCAGAACTGACCAGCGATCGGGGCAGTTGCTCTTTACGGAAATATTTGTGGCAGGCGTCTGGACGGCAGTGAGCGACGGCCCAGGACACGGCGAGCAGGAGACCCGCCATGATGAGGACGGTCACAGTCACGGTGGTCGGACGCTTCCACGCAGCGTCGGGCCCTGCACGACAGCGAAATATCTTTTTGTTCAGCACTTTTTAAAAAAAAATAAACTGTAAATTTATTTACAGCGATCCTTCGTTGTACCTGCGACGGACACGCAGCGGGCGTCCGTGCTGGCGCTCTGCAGCTGCGTGTCCAGGACGGTCCGAGCGCTGACGCAGTACACCGCTCCCGCCTGCAGGCCGGCCACGTGCAGCACCTTCTCCCCGGCCGGCACGGCGTGGACGGCGGCCTGGAGGGCGGAGACGGAGACGGTGAGAATAGCGAAGAGGAGGAGGAAGAAGGAGGAGGCGGCGGCGGAGAAGAGTCCCGACCTGCAGCTCGTCGCCCCTCTTCCACAACGTCACGCTGACGACGGCGGTGGGCGGGAGTCCGTCGAAGGACACCTGAAGGGCGTCGCCCGCCGCCGTCACCGTCATCTCCGGCGCCGCCAGGACGGCTGCAGGCGAGATTCACACTGTAGGCGGCTTTCATGCATCAAGCACGAATCAGACAAAATAACGAGCGATGAACGAGTCGCATTCACTTTAATATAAATATTATATTTAAATTAGATTTAAATAAAATTTTAAATTTAAATTTCCCTAAATTTCCGGCATCTTACTGTCCCGGCGGTTGAACGGCCGTCCGAGCTCGGCCCAGGCCGAGAGCCGCGACCCGCACTGCGCCCGGACGCGGAGGTTGTAGTCGGAGTCGGAGCCCAGGTCAAAGGTCAAGTCGCAGCGCGTGCGGCGGATCCGCTGGCACTCGGGCGCGTCCACCCAGCTGCCGTTCAGCACCGTCAGCTCAAACTCCCTGCAGGAGAAGGAGACGTCACGCATCACCTTTTGACCCCGACAGGTGTCGCACAGTGCAGGGCCTGCGGCGACTCCTCCGTCTTGTTTGGCGGTTAAGCCGAACCCAGGTGCGACACCCTGCATGCCGCTCATACGCAGGAGCTGAGCGCCGCTCGCCAGATCAGTCGGTCCGCTGACAGGCGGAGTCGAGCTGTCAGGTCGGGAATGTGCGAACGCAAAAGCGCTTTTCCACCTGTAGAGTCACCGCGAGAGGAAGTTTAAGAGGTTTCCGATGAGAATAAAGAAAACAAAAACGCCGCTTGATGACACACACACACACACACACACACACACACACAAAGCTATGTGTGTTTTGAATGTCAGTCTGAAAGAGGAGACGTCCAAGTCCTGACAGCGAGCGGTGCCTGCGGCGAGGGAGTAGGCGAGACAGGCCGTCACGATGACCCGAAGCCACGGGCGAGAGTCTGGGATTAATAAGAGTGTGTTTGTGTGATTGACAGCTGCTTGACTGAGGCCACACCTGTCTATTACACTCATTAGAACAGGTGTGTCGCTCCTGTGTTTGTGTAATTAAATGATTCGTCAGGCCGAAACCTCTTCGTCCTCCCGCGGGGCGAGTAAAACCGATCCTGGCAGTTTGGGATGATTTACTTTTTGTACCATTAGTTTATTAGTTACAGTCGCCGGTCGAAGAAAATAATGTCAGCGACTCCCTGAGGACGTTGCTGTCGACAAACACAACACAAAGCGATCAGGTTTGTTTGTTTCGCGCGCCCACGACTCACCCCTGGAACTGCACCGAGTAGAGGACCGAAGCGTTGCACGGGGCCTGCAGAGGGCGCCACCACCACCTCAGCGTGTGCCTCATGTCCACGGACTCCATGAAGACCCGGCTGGGGGCCGGCAGCATCCAAACCCCGGACGCCAACTCACCGTCGCTTAAGTCCAGAAGGACCAGGAACGCCACGGACAGAAGACCCACGGTCCATCGCACCTTCATGACCGGAGAGTTCACTTCCAGAACCGAAGCAGCGAAAAATGTCGGGTCAGAGTTAGGTCCAACATGTTCAAAAAAACGTGTGCGGACCAGATCCAGAATGCAATATATAATCCAGAACGCTCTCTGGAAATCCCTCGCCGAAGAAAACCTGGTTACTCCTTGTGGTTTTCATGTGGTCCCCATTTATGGATCCGTCCCTCCTCCATCCAAGAGGTGGAAAAAAAAAAAACCTTTAAATCCACGGTGGAGACGACACAAAAAAGTTGTTCAGTCGGGTCGAGATCCACATCCTGCGGCGTCCGGGTCCGTTTTCAAACGAAAAGCAGCTTTCACAGCGGAGCAGCCGAAGCCACGTGAGGCTGCCGTCCCGTCCCGGTTCTGCACAGGAGGAGCTGGCGCCGGACGCCCAGGCTGGATCCCCGGGGCTGCTCGGCCGGTCTGACTTGCCGTCACTTCCCTCGGGGCGTCAGCCGTCAGCTCTGATTTACGGGTTAACCTCAAAACGCACCTGAAGAAGCCTGGAGCGCCCGCAGAGCGAGATCCGCTCGACAGCTTCTGTCAACGCCGGCCAGAGCACGGCTCATCCGAGCGGCTGTGGGGTTAATACCGGTCAGCTGCTGGTTTATCTGCTGCGGAATTCAGATTTAGTTGGTGGAAGAACTAATGTTGTGCATGTTGTGACGCTGCGCGTTATGAAATACCAGAGTGAATCACATTAAACCCGGATTGACGTCCAGCAGGTTCGGCAGGTTTTTATTTCACAGGAGAAAGTAACAGGAAACCAAAGACAATATATATATACATATTATATATATATATATATATTACAATATTAATACAGCAAATTAAAACACAAGTCAGAAAGTGACCAATCATTACAAGTCATTAAATTAAAAAGGTTAAAAACAACCACAGCTGATGAGGTTTGTGCTGGGGGAGCGTGGGAATAAAAACTTTAACGGCGAAAAGCAGAAATGTTTGTTTGATTGTGTTTATCTTTGAGAGTGAGCGCTCGCTTCTCTTCCTCTTCTTCCTCTGATCAGACTCTGGACTCCCGCCGATGATCAAACATTAACCGTCGTCCAGCCATAAAACGAGAGAAGGGAACAACCCGCCAACCTGCGGCCCAGCTGTCGGCGTTGTTTTCCATCTTTGGCCTGGCCTGTCGTGTTCGCCGTCCATATTTCTGCTTCACGCCACTTGCTTGTTATTTATTTAATCAACCACGTTCGTCTCGTCGTTTACTTCCTGAGACACATCGCAGCCAAAGGTCACGCTCGCGGTCCACGGCGACCGCACAGAGCGAGTCTGTCGGGGCGTCGCGTCACGACTCTCCGACGTGGGATGGAGTCGATACCGACAACGTCTCTGCAATAAAATGTTTATCTCGGTTTCGTGGCCATAACTGCTGCGTCTGCTTCGCTCTATTTCAGTTTCTGTTTGAACGCTGTTCAGACTGGATTGTTTTTATTTCAGAAACACATCACATTTATATTCTGCTTCTTCTTCTTCTCGACATGTCTTCCTCTTCCTCTCGGTGTTAATACCCCAGTGGTGGTAGTTTTTTCTTTTTTATTTCCAGCACATCTTTCGGGGCTCACTAGCGAACGCTGCCAAACCACAGCTGCTTAAATCGCCATCGCAAAAACGCCTGGTCGCACAACAAGCAGCGAGCGACAACCTGCAATGCTCGACAACGCCCCAAAATGCACTAACAACCCCCTAGAAACACCCTCCTGACACCAAACCAGCTGGAGTCACCTTAGCATCGCCCTAGCAACGACCGGTAACAACCTAGCAACCAAATCCAAGCACCGTATGGAAAAAAAAACTAACAAACAACTACCACAACCAGTGCACAACCGATCGCAAAGGCTCTTTCGGTCACGAGAAATACTCCGCCGACAACCAGGCCCCTCGGCAGCGTCTCGGCAACCGAAGATGCCACCGAGTCATTAGCAACCGCTAGGCGGCGTTAGCAGAGGCGGTGGCTTGTTTGTTGACCCCGCCCAGCCTGTATTCAGACCTGAGGATGGTTGTGCGAAGGCGTGGCTGAAGATTCTCATCATCGCGGTGATCAGTGCTGGTGGGTGGTGCGCAGGTGCGGTGGTGGTGGTGGTGGTTGGGGGGAGCAACAGGGAGCGGCTCCCAGCGGTTTATGGCCCCCGAGCAGAGAGTAAAGTCCTCCTGCTCGAGCCACGGGCGTCAGATGAACCAGGATTAACTGAGCATCAGAGACCAGGGACTCCGACGACCCGAAGCTGATCCTGAATTCTCCTCAGAAGAACAACGGGCATCGTGACCTTCTCACCTCCTTCCACATTTAAAGGCTTTGTTTTCTTTACCCCACCTGCGTGGCCGTCACATCTCCTGCGAGGATCTCCGTCCTTTAAGCTCGAGGGTGTTCTGGGACAAGTCGCCACCATGTCGACGGCTTTGGAGGCCACCGGGTTCATCATGTGCCTGATCAGCTGGCTGGTCACCGGAGCGGCGTTGGCCAACGACTACTGGAAGATTTCCACCGTGTCCGGGAGCGTCATCATCTCGCAGAGGCAGTTCGAGAACTTGTGGCACGCCTGCGCCGAAAACAGCGCCGGCATCGCCGAGTGCAGGGACTTTGAGACGATGCTCGGGCTCCCAGGTGAGAGCAGACCAACGGCCCACAAAGTCCAAACTTCATTTTCGTTGTAAAGGTCTTTTTTTTTTTAATCAAATCTTATCGAATCTGCTGCTCGGTAAATAGGTCAACTCGCCGTGTTTCTTTATCGGTCGTCCAAAGGTTGGTGGATTTTTTTTTTTTCCGCCTGAAAACCAAACGACGCAGAAACGGTTGCAGGGTTTGAAACACCTCGTCGTCCTCGCGCCCGACTTCCTCCTCTTTTATTTCACACGAGACGACGGTGAAGTCACCGCTCTTCCTCGGTTCATACGCCGTACCTTTTTTCGGCGCCATTTTGAACTTCCTCCTCCGCTCGCCGTAAAATGTGGGGAAACGCTTCTCAAGTCAGAGCCATGTGTTGCTTTATTTATACTCACTTTTTGTTGTTTCCATAAAGGACTGGTTGTTGTGATGATTTTTACACTGGTCGGGTTGAAAGCGTAATGTGAGTCTACCCTGAAAGTGTCCGCCGCTCATAAAGAGGCGCGGCAGCTTTTTCTTTTTACGATCGATCGAGGTCATTTTCGTTAATGAGTTACCGCACGTCGTTCCATAACCTCCAGTTCCTCCCTCGCTCAAACACTCGTTTACATCAACAGCTACCTGTTCCCCTGCTACATGCTAAGCTACGCTAACCAGCCAGGCTTGGCGTCGACTTCGTGAAAGTGTGAACATTTTGTTGAACTGTTCCTTTTAGAGTTACAGTTGGGACTCGGGTTTTTTTTCACTTCCAAATAATTATTTTGAACAGTGAGCAGCTTTTGTAGGAAATTTATTTCCTGAACTTCCAGCATAGTTAGGATTTATTTTTAAAGGTTCTGAGTGCTGCTTTTTTTGGTACCTGAGTGTCTGTGTTTATTATTATTATTATTATTATTATTAATAATAATAATAATAATAAATTAAGACCACATTTTCTATCAGCCCCATCATTTTTTGATGACCACAGCAGCAGATACTGTGGTTCCTCTGTGAAGGTGTTCATGGAAACGCGGTGACGTCTTTCACGCAGGTTACGTGCAGGCGTGCCGCGCTCTTATGATCGTCTCCCTGCTCTTCGGCCTCGCCTCCATGATCGTGTCCCTGCTCGGACTCAAGTGCATCAAGATCGGCTCGTCCACCGACCAATCCAAGGCCAAGATCGCCGTCACCGGAGGGATCCTGAGCATCCTGGCCGGTGAGAGGAGGCGGACATAGCGGTACACACAGGGTTAAACTCCGTCCGGTGTCTGACTGCCTGGTTGTGTTGTGTTTGTGTTTGTGTTTGCAGGTCTGTGCTGCATGGTCACTTGCTCCTGGTACGCCTACAGAGTGGTGGAGGACTTCAACAACCCGTTCTACGGCGGCGTGAAGTGAGTTGACCCGTTTGGACCTCAGAGAGGCCGACTCAGGCGTGACGATAAACGCAGCTTATCACACCACAGGTTGTGTGTGTGTGTGTGTGTGTTTGTGCTGCAGGTTCGAGCTGGGTACCGGCCTCTTCTTGGGATGGGGTGGAGCCTCCCTGGCCATACTGGGTGGAGGTTTCCTCTGCAGCGCGTGCAGACAAGCGTCAGCTGGTGGCCAGAAAAGGTAGGTGCATGGGTTTTTGTCTGAACCGGGAACGGGCAGGAGGTCTGGGATGGAACAGGACGGTCGGGATCCTTCCGACGTGGACTATAAAACTGAAACGTGCATTTCATCCTGCCACGTGGTTTTGTTTTTCAGAGGTTACGGAGGTTATGGAGGGCCGCCGCAGAAGGTCTACACGGCTACAGCGAAGTCAGATCCAGATTCAGCCAGAGCTTATGTCTAAACACACACACACACACACACACACACACACACACAGTCTGTGTCTTAGGAAACTATGAGAACTTTCTTATTTGCTTTGAAGAGTCATTGTGGTGAAAAAATCTAAACAAATCTAAATGTTGGGAACAGATAAATCTTTGTATATGATTGTTCATTTGTGTTTGTCATTTATTGTTTTCTGAATAAATTTTGTATTACATCGTAGGTGAAGTGTTTTCTCTGTTTGCTTATGTGCTACATGTATATTGTGTGTGTGTGTGTGTGTGTGTGTGTGATATAAAATAATTCTTTCATCTGTTTTTTTTTTAAAGCATCAAGGATTAAAACACAACTTTGACTAAAAATAGCATTGTGAATTATCCTGCTGTATCCAACAAGACTAAAATTAAATTCTCAAAAATTGATAACAATAGTTGTTAACACTTACTAACAATTAATAACAATTGAGAAGTTGAGGTCCTTCAGTAGCATGCATTAATTTCTGTTCTCCATTACAACCTCTATAATTTCATCTGATTTGAAACTGATTATAAAAACTAGGGAGAAGTCTCTAAGCCCCAAATCCCAGGAACCGTTAAGATGTAGAAAGAGCTCCACCCTGCCCACATCACTTCCTTGTTCCCTCCCCTTCAGATCTACAGTTTGAAGATGGGTGGAGCCAACATGTGGTGAAGTCCAGCAGCTGACGGGCTCCACTCACTGCAGCAGCACATGTTGTGTAGATCAGAGCTCAGGCTAGTTTCCTTTCTGAGGAAGTGAAACTCAGAGGGTCGTCGACACTGAGAGGCGAGATGGCGCAGAGAGGAGTTCAGCTGGACCGAGAAACTTTCTCCTGTTCGATCTGTCTGGATCTGCTGAAGGATCCGGTGACTGTTCCCTGTGGACACAGCTACTGCATGAACTGTATTAAAACCCACTGGGATGAGGAGGATGGGAGGAAAAGCCACAGCTGCCCTCAGTGCAGGAAGACCTTCATGCCCAGGCCTGTCCTGGTGAAGAACACCATGTTAGCAGCTTTAGTGGAGGAGCTGAAGAAGACTGGACTCCAAGCTGCTCCTGCTGATCACTGCTATGCTGAACCTGAAGATGTGGCCTGTGACGTCTGCACTGGGAGAAAACTGAAAGCTTTCAAGTCCTGTTTGGTTTGTCTGGCCTCTTACTGTGAGAAACACCTCCAACCTCACTACGATGCAGCTCCTTTAAAGAAACACAAGCTGGTGGAGCCCTACAAGAAGCTGCAGGAGAACGTCTGCCCTCGTCACGATGAGGTAATGAAGATGTTCTGCCGCACTGATCAGCAGTGTATCTGTTATCTCTGCTCTGTGGATGAACATAAAGGCCACGACACAGTCTCAGCTGCAGCAGAAATAAGTGAGAGGCAGAAAGATCTGGAGGAGAGTCAACAAAACCTCCAGGAGAGAATCCAGGACAGAGAGAAAGACGTGAAGGTGCTTCAACAGGAGGTGGAGGCCATCAGTGGCTCTGCTGATAAAGCGGTGGAGGACAGCGAGAAGATCTTCACCGAGCTGATCCGTCTCATGGAGAAGAGACGCTCGGATGTGAAGCAGCAGATCAGATCCCAGCAGGAAAGTGAAGTGAGTCGAGTCCAAGAACTTCAGGAGAAGCTGGAACAGGAGATCACTGAGCTGAAGAGGAGAGACGCTGAGATGAAGCAGCTCTTACACACAGAGGATCACAACCAGTTTCTACGCAACTACCCCTCACTGACACCACCCAGTGGATCTACATACTCATCCATCACCCGAGTCCGTCCTCCAGCCTACTTTGAGGACGTGACAGCAGCTGTGTCAAAGCTCAGAGACAAACTCCAGGACGTTCTGAGACACCAGTGGACAAAGGTCTCACTGTCACTGACTGAGGTGGATGTTCTACTGTCAGATTTAGAACCAGAGCCCGAGACCAGAGCTGGATTCTTAAGATATGCTCAGGAGATCACACTGGATCCAAACACAGCACAGGGATGTTTGTTGTTATCTAAAGGAAACAGAAAAGCAACATTAAAGAGGCAAAAACAGACTTATTCTGGTTTTCCACGAAAATTCCCTTCATGGCCTCAGGTCCTGAGTAGAGAGAGTCTGGCTGGTCGTTGTTACTGGGAGGTGGAGTGGAGAGGAGATGGAGTTTACTTTGCAGTTGCATACAGAGCAAATGACTGGGGTGAATGTTCATTTGGAAACACTGACAAATCTTGGGCATTATATTATGACCAAAACACTTATCACTTTTGGCACAACAGTATCCACACCTCAGTCTCAGGTCCTCGTTCCTTCAGAGTGGGAGTGTACCTGGATCACAGAGCAGGTATTCTGTCCTTCTACAGTGTCTCCGGTGAAACCATGACTCTGCTCCACAGAGTCCAGACCACATTCACTCAGACTCTCCATGCTGGACTTTGTCTTTTGGATGATGGAGGCACAGCTGAGTTGTGTAAACTGAAGTAGACAGAGATCATTGGAGGTTCAAATCTGTATTTGAGTTCATCAGTTTATTTGTTCTCCATCACTGCTGTTGTGTTTCTTTACTGCACAAAGATCACCTGTCAATCGAACATCGTGGGTGGAGCTTTGACGTCTTCTCGTGTCTGGTTCTGTTGAGGTTTGAGTTTCTTTAGGTGGAGCTGGAACCATGGAGAACATCACTGCTCATGGTGATGATCTTCTACATTTCACTTTCTTCACATGAAAACGTCTCTGTGTTCTGAGTGTTTGTTGAATATATGTATGTTGCAGGAATGAATCATTTGACCTTCCTTCATTTATTTGATTTTACATTTGTAAAGAAATCTATACATTACACACATATATACACACACACTATAAATGCATATATTAGTATATATACACATATACGTATACATTACATCGACATTTATTTGCTTGTCAGGAAAAAATGATTAAAACAATTGATTCACTGAACTATTGTGGAGCTGTAATTATTGAAATAGCAACAGACGTAGCTTCCGGTTTTGGGGGCGTGGCCACGATGTGATTGACAGGTAGTATGGCGAACCGACGACCGTTTCGATCACGCATCGCTCTCAGCGGTTAGATCCGCCCCCTTTCGTCTTCAACTCCGCCCTGTCGACCAAATATGGTCACGTCTGTTTTTTCTTTTTTAAACAAGATGGCTGCGGCCGACTCGCCCAAAAATGGACTTGCCCAGAAATGTTTGAACTCTTTAACGTATTTCACTCAACCCTGATTTCCTGTTTCTTGGACTTCCTCTTGAACTTTAATGAACTTTTTGTTTTTTTGTACTTTAGGACGGGCTTGGAGTTCTTCACCTTCATGTCTTGACAGAAACTAATAAAATTCGTTCTCCAGGTAAATGGTGAAATTTCTGGGGATATTTCATCTCAGGTGATATTTGAAAACGTCTCACCAGGAAGAGCTTTACAAGTCGCCATCTACACAGCCGAATGTTCTGAGTCCGCCACGCAGTTGTGGGTCCATCCAGTCTCATGTGAACCATCACCTGCTCACACCGAGTCACCGAACAAGCCTCCAGTGGTTCACCACCTTTTTATTCCTGCCTGAGTGAAACCTCCATGGCCTTTTTCTCTGACCTCTCTCCTGGTAACTGGGAACTGGAGCGTTACTTTAGACTTCCACAAGGGGGCGCCCCTTTACCGCAAACACCCCCTTGTGCGTCGTTGGTGGTAAGGTGTGTGTGTGTGTGTGTGTGTGTGTGTGTGTGTGTGTGTGTGTGTGCGCGCAGTGTGGTCTCCTGATCACAGTTACAGTCCCGGAAGAGCAAAAATCACGAGTGTGTATTTGTGAAGGAGTCCAAAGCCAAAAAAGGGTTTTTAAAAGAGACACTTCACCTTTAAAGCTGCTGGGGGAAGGTTTTTACAGTGTGTCTGAGAGTTTCATCAACTTTCATTTTAATGTGATGAAATCTGTGCAACGCCATGTGACGAAACTGTGTTTGGGGTTTTTTTGCACTCATTCATCTCCATAGGAGAAAGTTGGCATTAAATATAACCGCAGTGCGTTTCTTCGTGTTTCGCTGGTATCGTTGGGTCCATCGCTGCCGAACGCCAACATTGTGTTAAAAATCCCAGGAACCGTTAAGATGTAGAAAGAGCTCCACCCTGCCCACATCACTTCCTTGTTCCCGCCCCTTCAGATCTACAGTTTGAAGATGGGTGGAGCCAACATGTGGTGAAGTCCAGCAGCTGACGGACTCCACTCACTGCAGCAGCACATGTTGTGTAGATCAGAGTTCAGGCTAGTTTCCTTTCTGAGGAAGTGAAACTCAGAGGGTCGTCGACACTGAGAGGCGACATGGCGCAGAGAGGAGTTCAGCTGGACCGAGAAACCTTCTCCTGTTCGATCTGTCTGGATCTGCTGAAGGATCCGGTGACTGTTCCCTGTGGACACAGCTACTGCATGAACTGTATTAAAACCCACTGGGATGAGGAGGATGGGAGGAAAAGCCACAGCTGCCCTCAGTGCAGGAAGACCTTCACACCCAGGCCTGTCCTGGTGAAGAGCACCATGTTAGCAGCTTTAGTGGAGGAGCTGAAGAAGACTGGACTCCAAGCTGCTCCTGCTGATCACTGCTATGCTGAACCTGAAGATGTGGCCTGTGACGTCTGCACTGGGAGAAAACTGAAAGCTGTCAAGTCCTGTTTGGTTTGTCTGGCCTCTTACTGTGAGAAACACCTCCAACCTCACTACGATGCAGCTCCTTTAAAGAAAAACAAGCTGGTGGAGCCCTACAAGAAGCTGCAGGAGAACATCTGCCCTCGTCACGATGAGGTAATGAAGATGTTCTGCCGCACTGATCAGCAGTGTATCTGTTATCTCTGCTCTGTGGATGAACATAAAGGCCACGACACAGTCTCAGCTGCAGCAGAAATAAGTGAGAGGCAGAAACATCTGGAGGCGAGTCAACAAAACCTCCAGGAGAGAATCCAGGACAGAGAGAAAGACGTGAAGGTGCTTCAACAGGAGGTGGAGGCCATCAGTCGCTCTGCTGATAAAGCGGTGGAGGACAGCGAGAAGATCTTCACCGAGCTGATCCGTCTCATGGAGAAGAGACGCTCGGATGTGAAGCAGCAGATCAGATCCCAGCAGGAAAGTGAAGTGAGTCGAGTCCAAGAACTTCAGGAGAAGCTGGAACAGGAGATCGCTGAGCTGAAGAGGAGAGACGCTGAGATGAAGCAGCTCTTACACACAGAGGATCACAACCAGTTTCTACGCAACTACCCCTCACTGACACCACCCAGTGGATCTACATACTCATCCATCACCCGAGTCCGTCCTCCAGCCTACTTTGAGAACGTGACAGCAGCTGTGTCAAAGCTCAGAGACAAACTCCAGGACGTTCTGAGACACCAGTGGACAAAGGTCTCACTGTCACTGACTGAGGTGGATGTTCTACTGACAGATTTAGAACCAGAGCCCGAGACCAGAGCTGGATTCTTAAGATATGCTCAGGAGATCACACTGGATCCAAACACAGCACAGGGATGTTTGTTGTTATCTAAAGGAAACAGAAAAGCAACATTAAAGAGGCAAAAACAGACTTATTCTGGTTTTCCACGAAAATTCCCTTCATGGCCTCAGGTCCTGAGTAGAGAGAGTCTGGCTGGTCGTTGTTACTGGGAGGTGGAGTGGAGAGGAGATGGAGTTTACTTTGCAGTTGCATACAGAGCAAATGACTGGGGTGAATGTTCATTTGGAAACACTGACAAATCTTGGGCATTATATTATGACCAAAACACTTATCACTTTTGGCACAACAGTATCCACACCTCAGTCTCAGGTCCTCGTTCCTTCAGAGTGGGAGTGTACCTGGATCACAGAGCAGGTATTCTGTCCTTCTACAGTGTCTCCGGTGAAACCATGACTCTGCTCCACAGAGTCCAGACCACATTCACTCAGCCTCTCTATGCTGGACTTTGTCTTTTGGATGATGGAGGCACAGCTGAGTTGTGTAAACTGAAGTAGACAGAGATCATTGGAGGTTCAAATCTGTATTTGAGTTCATCAGTTTATTTGTTCTCCATCACTGCTGTTGTGTTTCTTTACTGCACAAAGATGACCTGTCAATCGAACATCGTGGGCGGAGCTTTGACATCTTCTCATGTCTGGTTCTGTTGAGGTTTAAGTTTCTTTAGGTGGAGCTGGAACCATGGAGAACATCACTGCTCATGGTGATGATCTTCTACATTTCAGTTTCTTCACATGAAAACGTCTCTGTGTTCTGAGCGTTTGTTGAATATATGTATGTTGCAGGAATGAATCATTTGACCTTCCTTCATTTATTTGATTTTACATTTGTAAAGAAATCTATACATTACACACATATATACACACACACTATAAATACATATATTAGTATATATACACATATACGTATACATTACATCGAAAATTTATTTGCTTGTCAGGAAAAAAATGATTAAAACAATTGATTCACTGAACTATTGTGGAGCTGTAATTATTGAAATAGCAACAGACGTAGCTTCCGGTTTTGGGGGCGTGGCCACGATGTGATTGACAGGTAGTATGGCGAACCGACGACCGTTTCGATCACGCATCGCTCTCAGCGGTTAGATCCGCCCCCTTTCCTCTTCAACTCCGCCCTGTCGACCAAATATGGTCACGTCTGTTTTTTCTTTTTTAAACAAGATGGCTGCGGCCGACTCGCCCAAAAATGGACTTGCCCAGAAATGTTTGAACTCTTTAACGTATTTCACTCAACCCTGATTTCCTGTTTCTTGGACTTCCTCTTGAACTTTAATGAACTTTTAGTTTTTTTGTACTTTAGGACGGGCTTGGAGTTCTTCACCTTCATGTCCTGACAGAAACTAATAAAATCCGTTCTCCAGGTAAATGGTGGAATTTCTGGGGATATTTCATCTCAGGTGATATTTGAAAACATCTCACCAGGAAGAGCTTTACAAGTCGCCATCTACACAGCCGAATGTTCTGAGTCCACCACGCAGTTGTGGGTCCATCCAGTCTTATGTGAACCATCACCTGCTCACACCGAGTCACCGAACAAGCCTCCAGTGGTTCACCACCTTTTTATTCCTGCCTGAGTGAAACCTCCATGGCCTTTTTCTCTGACCTCTCTCCTGGTAACTGGGAACTGGAGCGTTACTTTAGACTTCCACAAGGGGGCGACCCTTTACCACAAACACCCCCTTGTGCGTCGTTGGTGGTAAGGTGTGTGTGTGTGTGTGTGTGTGTGTGTGTGTGTGTGTGCTGTGTGGTCTCCAGAGCAAAAATCACAAGTGTGTATTTGTGAAGGTTTTTAAAAGAGCCACTGGATTCACCTTTAAAGCTGCTCTACGATCTCATCATCTACTTTCACTGAATGAATACAACAGTAACTTTATGTTTTATGTCAATTCATTTATTCATGTAATTAATTTCATTTCATTAATATTAAGTGAATTGATGTCACCACTAGATGTTCCTTCACTCTATGAGTTTTCTTCACGACACTTGTAGGGACGTTGACGGACACGATGGGACGGGGGAAAGTTTTTACAGTGTGTCTGAGAGTTTCATCAACTTTCATTTTAATGTGATGAAATCTGTGCAACGCCATGTGACGAAACTGTGTTTGGGGTTTTTTTGCACTCATTCATCTCCATAGGAGAAAGTTGGCGTTAAATATAACTGCAGTATGTTTCTTTGTGTTTGGCTGCTGTCATTGGGTCCATCGCTGCCGAACGCCAACATTGTGTTTCCATCATCTGTCAGTTTGTTTAGTTACTTGTAAAAAAATGCAACTCAACTCAGTTACAGTTTCCAACATGTGCAAATGAGACGAGGTCCGTTCATTAGCTTTTCCCTGGTCTGAGTGGGATTTACAGTTTGGGGGGGGGTGCAGTGAAAAATAAACAGCTTATACAACGGAGATTTTCGTAAGTAGATTCAGAAGAAATCCAGCTCTGGTGTTTATTTGAGCCGTCTCGGTCTCAGTGGGCCTCGGCTCTTAAGATAAGCGCTCCATCTAATTTCCCCAGCTTCAGGGCTGCTCCCAACCCTCTTCTTCTTTTTTTTTTTTTTTTTGGCTCTTCTGGCCTTAGCGGATGTAAATATTTAGAGACGATGAATCTTTATATAACAGTAAGTTTGTGATGCCGAACCTGTTTTATTTTCTGTGATGAATAAATCTCCACTTTCCTAAACAGTCACGTTTAAACTCGGCTGAGAAGCTGCTGCGATCGGCTCCAACCCCTGAACCCCACAGGAAGTCTGCCGTTTTTAATTTACCGTGAAATTTTGGGGCAGACTTTTAAAGAACTCGATTGATCTGATCAGCTTCGATTGTGGTCACTCTCATCTTCACACCTTTGTGAAGCTTTGGATTCGTCAGCTGGATTGTGGCGAATTTCATCCTGAAACAAGAAGTTGTTGTAACTCGAGCAAACATTTTCCAATCTGACCCGTCTACATTTACATACCGATATTTTGTCATAAACTACTAGTAACACAAAAATTTAAGGGATCTGAGGTTCCATGGCGCCACCCGGCGGGGGGGGGTGGGGATCTAAACGGACGTGATCCTCTTCTTCTGCTGCTTTGCGTTCGACTCAACCAACCAGTCAACACTGACAAAAACAATTTGCGTCCAACAAGACGTTTTCATGGCCGGCTGAGCCCGCTGACCAAACTCTGCTCAGGAAACAGCTCATTTTAAGACGCGGTTTCAGTCCTGCATCAACGAGCGGGCGGACGTTCAGACTGACAGACTCATCACAGAGCCGCCGCCGTATCGGTTGCTCATTATTATTCAGCCTTTTCGACCGCGTGTCCCGCGCCAGCTGTGTGCGCTCACGCCGGCAGGATCTGTCCAGACGTTGAGTCATTACCATGTGGGAGGCGGCACGCTGGCTTTTAGCAGAAATCGTCCACCCACGCGTGACGGGTTTGTTATATCGTCTTCACGCCACATTCTCGAGAAATGCACTCAATATGTAAACGAGGCAAACAATTACTCAACTCAGTGATTCGGAAGCACGCGGTGGCGTTCAGCGTCGCTCGTGTGGCGGTTCCCCCCCCCCCCGTGACGTTGAAGCAAAAGCTCGGTGCGTTCGATGATTCTGGATTTTATCGTTTTGTGAGGAACTGGGGGAACGTGCTGCGCCCCCTGCAGTTAGTCTGACGCCACTCCTCCCCTGACTCCCCACACTCACCTGTGAATCCCCGCCCCCCTCACCACATGGGCCTCACCTACCTACACACCTGTTCCCATCCCCCCGGTCACCTGATACCAGCCCAGTGTCCTCGGGTATTTGCAGGTTTCTTATGTTGGCCTACACTTGTGTTTTCCCACCCGTCTGCGCCTGTTACCTGAACCTGACCTTTGACCCTCTGAGCTGTTTTTGTTCTGGCCGCATGCTTTGTCTCGGCTCTTAGTCATGTGACCCTTCCTCTCACAAGCAGAACTCTACTTCTACATAATAACGAAGTTATAATATGACTTATTATCCTGATGATGTTCTCACATGAGGTATTTTCACACTGTGGTACTGACTCCTGGTTTTCCAGGACTCCGAACCTGTTGCCGAACTCTCGCCGATGTCGTTTTGTCTTGTGTCATCGCTGGTTTTGGATGAACCTCTTCATTCTCAGTCCTCGGCGTCACCGTGATCGATGCGCTGTCAGCTCTGCGGTAAATTCGTCTTCATTATCTGCGTACGCTTCGACAAGAGTGCCACGGCCAGGGGGCCTTGTTGTTCTGGCTTCTACATCTGAAAATTAACTTTTAATGTGCTGGTTTTTTGGGGTTTTTTTTACGTGCTAAACGCCGCTGATGTGATGAGCTGTGAATACAAATCAAATGTTTCAAAGGCCATTTACTGTGCCGCTGCACCGTCTTTGTTTTCTGGCTGGAGCCGAGCTGCTGATGGAATGATAAATCTGTGTTTAAGCCCGAGGAATCAATGAGTTTCTGTACAGAGACGCAGTTTTGACCTGACTTGACTTTTGTCTCGGTTTTTTTCTGTGCTCTGTGCGGAGACAGCGGTCACTCGGTGGAGTCCTCGAGCAGCCGATGAGCACTGACACAGCGGCTGTCAATATTGTTCAGTCTGATGACGGCTGAGATGAACAGATCCCCGTCAGGACGAAAGTCAGCCGTCCACTGTTAATGTGTGTTCGTTTAATCAGGGCACGTCTCTCTGCCTTAATGAGACGCTTCCCTGCCTTGTTTTCGTCTTGAACTTTTCCACAGCAGCCGTGTAATTTAATGTATGTGAGTTTACAAGAAGCTACAAACAAGACGGCTTGTTCAAATCAGCTGAAAACTATGTGTTTGTGTTGGATTCATTCAGCTGTGCGTGACAGAGATGGCGACTCATTTTCATCAAGGGGGGGGGGCGTTAACCACGATGAACGACAGCTGAGGACTATATCAATCAGATCATCAATTGTATTGTATTGATGATCTGCGTGACGTGACGTGAACGTAGCATGGGACTGCTACGCTGTGGAGAAGCTAACAGGCTAACGGCCACAGACCCGGAAGAACTGCTAGCATGGACCGTGAGCTGCTAGCACACGAGCTACCACAGCGGAACAGGATTCGTCTGCCCGTTCACGCCGACACAATCACTGATTGATTGATTGATTGATTGATTGTGATTATGAACACAAACACTAATTTCTGTGTCTGAAAACCGATTCGTTTGAAAGGTGTTTTCTTAACGTTTACAGCTCCTCCGACGCTTTGAAGCGTATAAACTGTAAAGAAGCGTATTTGTGAAACCCCCCCCCGCCCCAATGGTTTAGCCCGCACGGAAGTTAACCTGCCATTCGTCGCTCACACCGGATATACGTCGGACATTTTTTTTTTAAAGCAGACGCGCTGAATACGCTGATGAAGTTCAAGAGTTTCTGTGGATGTTTCTAACAAACTTTTACTTTTTAAAACGTTTTTTTAATGAAGTGAAATGCAGTGGATCCGGTGTAACCACCAGCTGCCGTTCACGTCTCCAGGAGGTGAGTGTTTCAGACGCAGATTAGCTTAGCTTAGCTGGTGTTGTTTTAGCTGCCGTTACGTCGCGTGGCTAATGGCACATTAGCTTGACCTGCGGTGGGAATAAACGGCGGCGGACCTGGGCCGACTTTGTGTGGCTGTGCAAGCTGCGTGTTGGCTCTCAGCTCAGTGCAGGTCTGGATGTAACACACCCATGCTAACGTTTGCTACGTGTTATTACTTCCGGATCTCTCTCCATCCATTTCCTGTTAAGACTTGTAACGGTGTATGGTAGTTATGGAGAGAACATTTCAAACTGCCAGAGGTTCTGGGCACAAATACCCCAAGATCCAGATGTGTCATTAGATTCATCAGTTACGTGTTTTTCTTTTCCTCCCTCCTGCACTTTAAACTGTCTTGTTCATGCAACCAGCGCTGACGTCACATTTGAAACCAGCTCGATCACAGTGTGTCGGTTCAAACTTGCCAAAGTGTCATGTTTCTGCTCTCGGATGGATCAGACAGAACCCGGTCGTGTTTCGACCGAAGACGACCGCTGAGGAGAAAGTGTCTCTTCACTGTGAACGTGGAAAATGTTGGCTATATGAAGTGTCTGAGACGAGGTGGGGGCATTTTCCATCCCACTGCGAGTCAGTTTTTAATTGTAATTCAGTTCATTAAGCTTTATTTGTCCCACCGGGCCAATTAGAGACAGTTGTGTTGTATATTATTTTCATGAATCCTTATCACTGGGCTGCAGCGCCCGGTGGTTCCTGAGCCTCTGATGCGGCTCTTCAACCATGTTATTACCAGGCTGTATCTATTTCTCTGATCCGTGATTACTGTGTCGGCGGCTTGTTTCTTATAGGTCAGGGCTGAATTGACTGGATGACACGTTGGGAGGAGGGGTGGTCAAATCAATACCAGTTGCTTTGGTGAGCTCGCTCTCTGATCCGTGGCTCGGCTAAATCGATTGCCACTGGGAGGAGGATACAGAGCGAGCTGTTGGTCGGTTGGGGGTGGGTGGAGGTTGCGGTGGAGGAGGGGTTGATATGACAACCCAAAACAGCTGGCTGATGCAGCCGCCGCCGCGTGGAGGGCTTTATCGATAACGCCTGTGCTGTATTGAGAGGATTAAACGCGCAGGTCCACTTCATTATCCGATCGATTTCCCGATCGAGGCCAAAAACCTGAATGATGATCAATGAAGCGAAGCGTTAAGTATTGCACACCCGCAGTGAGGCAGAGCAAGGGATGATGGGAAACGGTCTGGACGGTGGTTTGTGCGTTTTGATGGTAAACAGCTGAGATTGACCGAAAAATCATTGACAGTCAAAAGCAGAAACGCCTGACCTGCATGAAACGAATAAAAAACCCATAAGCTTTATCAGCAGGATCAATAAGCCTCGATTTATTTATAAGCAGTGGTCTATGAAAGGGTAATAAATCATTTATTGTTTTCTTTAGTAAATAGTGGGGCATGAATTTCTTTCGGGTTGCCAGGTGGAGGGAAGTCCTCCAACCATCAGGTCTGCAGTTACGCATGTAATAAGCCCTCAGCAAAATGTTAATAAACCAGGTTCTTCTGCCAGCAGGTGTAAATATTAATAACCTGGTTTTAAATGGATTTAAGATGTCCTGCAGCTGTTTCCACAACCTGGCAACACAAAAGCTGCATTAAATATACATCTCAATAAATATCGTACTTTTTTTTTTTTTTAATTTTATTTTCAGGCAACGTTAAAAAAAAAAAAGAACTGCTGCTGCTGCTTTAATGATTTTTTTTTTTTTTTTTTAAATGCTTATTGATTATCATCTGTGTTTTCGGCCTCACAGGGCGGGAGCTTGGGAGACGCTCGTCGTCCGGCGGCTTCGCGCGCTCTCTGGTGATTTGCTGTCATCTGCGTCATTAAAAGTCCGCACCGCCGCGGCAGGAAGGCGAATCCTCCGGCGCGAACGTCCTCGCGGCGGGTTAATTTTCAGAAATGAGGCCGTCTGATCGCCGCGATCGGACAGGTTGTGTGTGTGTGGAAATGGAAACGTAGCTTCCCTTTGAACGGATTCACGCTTTTCAGCTTTCAATTAGCGCGGCGGCTCGGCGGCAGATGGAGGAAAAAGCCATTTACTTTTCAAGCTCTGATGTGCGTAAAAAGGAAGAAGGAGGTGGGGGTGGGGGTGGGGGTGAATGAATCCCACCTGAAGATGAATTATGAACATCCTGAGACGTGCCTGCTCCAGCTCAGGTTTTTATTCTGCACCAGAAATCCAGGAGCAGCCATAACTGACGCTATAAAGTTGATCGATAAATCGCCGCGATCTGGTGTTTCAGGTGGTGGGGGTGGTGGTGGTGGTGGTGGTGGGTGGGGGGGGTCACGTCCTCGAGCGCCATCGCCAGGCGGAAACTCGGCGTTTTCGCCCCGGCGCAGGACGTTGGGGGCAGGCGAAGTCGCCGTCATCTCGTCTGACGTCTCCTTTTTAAAAGTGACACTTTGAGCTGCCACATAAAAACTGATTTGTAACGTGTCGTTCAGGCACTTTTATGGTTGTGAAATTTTTATGAACACGCTCAGTTCATAACCCTTTTTATATCGTGCCTTCCAGCGGGGGGGGCTTATTAGATCGTTATGGAGGTCATTAATTATGTAAAATCAGCCACAGGAAGACGACGCTACAGTTACAGCTCCATAGATCGGAGGACCGCACCGCAGGCCGCCGGTGTCCCGTTACAGGGCCCCGCAGCCAGACGGGGGGGGGGATCGAACCCACAACCCCCCGACAGTGTCGCAGTGATCCGCTGAGCATCGTAAGATAAAACCAGGACCTGACACCCCCACCCTCCAGAACCCAAACATTATTGTTTCCGTGCAGATTAAAAATGGCAGTTTTCAGCTTGAGCCCTTTCTGCTGCTTCCAGACTTTACGCTAAAAAACTAAGCTAAACTAGGCTAACCCCAGCCAAGCGTAATGTAACGTAGTGGAAGGATCGTTTCTGCGCGACAGAAGTGGACGTGGACGGGAGAGACGCCTGAGGACGTGGGGACGCCAGCCGCTCGTCTCCCGGAGGACCGACGGCTCTCAGATTAAATGGCTCGTTAGGACGGCAGTTGAACGGATGTGTGGTGATTAGCGAAGGGATTAGATTGCCCCCCACCCCTCCTCAATCCCTCCCTGCGGGGTGGTCTGGATTATGCCCTCGCCGCTTGAAGCGCTCCTGCTACAGATGGTGGAGGAAATTAGAGTCCGCACGCACACAATCGGGATCAGAGCTAAAAATCTGGAAAAGCAGCCGCGTTCGCCTCAGGTGGAGGAACCCCCAGACACCCCCCCATCACCGGGGGCGGGGTCAGGGCGGGGGGGGGGACTCCTGGGCATTTTACTTGATTTCATTTGTCTCAGCGGGTTCACGCACGGGTTAACTCCTCCTCCTCCTCCTCCTCCTCCTTCCAGTCCAGCCGCAAACCGGCAGCGTTTCTCCCGGGAGCAGCAGAGCCGAGCGCTTCCTGTCGTCCGGCGGCGGCGGCGCGGACGACAGACGCCTGGTGTCTGCCCGCCCGCGGCCCAGCGCTGTAAGCCAATTAGAGATAACCATCATGGCGCTTAATCAAATTAGTATCGCTGATTCGCCATCCCTCTCTTTCCATTTAGGCACGACATCCCCTCCCATTTACACTCCATTATGGGGGGGGGGGGGGGCTGAAAGAAAATACAAAGCCCTTAAACTTTTTATTTTCCCAAGCTGTGCGATTTGCAGGTAGGTTTTTTTTTTTTTTTTTTCGTTATTTTCTTCTTTAGGAGTTTTTTTTTTAAACTCAATTAAAAGTTAACTTTTTTATTCTTTTTTTTAATTTATTTTTTATTCTTTAACAAAAGTCAGAAATCCCCCGCACGGATCCTCGCAGGTAAAATGCAAACAAATATGAAGGTGGAGCTAATCTGACGGAAACGCTTTGTTTTATTTCACATGCACCAGCTGAGAGGGAATTAAAGCAATTTACTGCCAAAGTAAACAGGCCTTCAGTGTTTATATATATATATTTTGTATTGGAAACTTTATTGTTCACCGGCTTGTCCAACAATCAGTCACAGATTAGCGGCAGGTAATCCTCTGTTGTGTGGGATTGTCGCGGGGCAGAGACATATGGCGGAGGTGGAGTAATCGGACCGACACCGCCGGACGATCGCCGAGCCCTGCTCCGGTTTTAACCCCCCCCCAACACACACACACACACACACACACACACACACACACACACACACACAGGAGAACAAAGCTGATGAAGCTTAGAGGGAAATTAACCTTCTCAGCAGATGAGAGAAAAAGGACGAGACGCCGCCTCAGAAACTTCTGTTAGTGCGTCCCCTCGTGTCTCCACATGGGCTGCACAGAAACGAAACCAAGCGCACCTCTGTTTTCCCGACCCCTGACCTTTCAACCGCGCCACGTGCGACAAAATGTTTTCACGCATCTTCTTTCTCGTGTCTTCGAGGCCGAGGGGCGGCGAGTACGGCGTCCTCGCCGCTCATCAGCTGAGGCTGGGGGACGTTATCTCGGCGGGGGCGGGGGTGGGGGTGCGGGGTGGGCGGGGTTAAACGCTCCAGCCGGGCGCTTTGTTTTCCCGCCGTGGCCTCTCTCCTTCCACACACCTTCTGGAGGCTCTTTAACCTCATCCCAGAAGCTAATCAGCAGCAGCGTGGCGAGTGATTCAGAGCCGGCGCGCTCCGCTCCCGCCGTCTGGCAGGCGGCGATAGCGCCCAGGGTGGGGGGGGTGGGGGGGCGTGTGGGCTGTCAGCGCCGGCGGCGTGGAACCGACCGTGTCCAACGGCACCGCAGAGGACTCGCCGCCGCCGCCGCCGCCGCTGCAGGATGTGACGGTCTAAACTCAGCTGGGTTAAAAGGTGACACGCCAAATTAGTCCGCTCGTCCCTCCTGGCGACTCGCCATGCAAAATGGAGGCGGGAGCCAATCGGAGCTGTGCAAATATTAATCCAGTCAACACTGTGTGTGTGTGTGTGTGTGTGTGTGTGTTAATGAGTCGTGCTGGGTCCTGTTTAAACATCCAGCTCAGGTGTCGCTCATCACCTGTTTGAATTTTTGAGACGCTGGCGATTAAAAGTCATTTTCAGCATTTGAACTCTTTAAACTTTATTTAAAACAAACAAACAAACAAACAAAACAAACAGGAACACGGTGAAATGATGGAGCAGCGGAGGATTAAGCCGCTTTCATCACCGTCGAAGGTGTGCGTGCGTGCGTGCACGCGCGCGCGCGTTAGGGGCGTGGAGCCGGAGGGGCGTGCGGCATCCTCTCACGTGACCAGCCCCTCCGTCCTCTCCTCCTCCTCCTCCTCCTCCTCCTCCTCCTCAGTCCGGATCTCTTTGTTGTGGTCGCAGCTTCTCTTTACGCACCGCGCCTCCGACCGCCGCCGTTACCGCGCGGAAACGCTCGTTTCTCGTCCCTCGGCATCGGTGGGGGGGTTAGGGGGGGGGGGTAGGGAGAGAAACGATACGGACTGGATATCGGCTTCAGATCAAACAAATCAGCCCCCCCCCTGTGTGGGGGGAAGAGAGACGCGGAACTTCCTCGGCGCGGAGTGAGGACGGGTGGCAGGGATGCTGCCGCTGTCGCTTCGCTGGGAGAAGCGGACCGCCTCCCAGGCTTCCTGAACGCGGAGCTCTCCGCGCATTCCTCCATCTTCACCGCAGACTCCCCCTCTCTCTCTCTCTCTCTCTCTCTCTCTCTCTCTCTCTCTCTCTCTCTCTCTCTCTCTCTCTCTCTCTCTCTCTCCCCCTCTCTCTGCGGGACACAGCGTGAGGCGGCCGCGGTGGTTTCCGCCGGACTACGCCAAAGCGCTCGCACGCCTTTTTCATCCGCCGGCGCCCCGGAGGTTGGATCGCCCTCCCCCCCCATCATGGTGTCGGGCCCCGGGAGGTGTCCCGGCGGGGCCGTCCGGTACCTGGCGTCCGCCTGCCTGCTGTCGCTGCTGCTCTACCTGCCGGAGGCTCGGGCGTCCTACTACCCACAGAGCGGGGAGTGCAAAGGCAAAGGGAAGGACTGCGCAGGTAAGACCGCCGCCGCCGCCGCCCGCGTCTGCTGCTGCGCGCCACGCACCTTCTCAAACCGCTTCTGTGCGGGAGAGAGAGAGAGAGAGAAAAACAAAAACAACCTCTCGCTGGGATCATCGTGACCTTTGCACTCTCCTCATCAGAGGAGTGTGAGGGCGGCGCGGCTCCGGACGCGCGGTAATATTCCGCCGTGCGGGAGAATAAAAATCGATACGGCTGCCGTAACGTCTTAATCCGCCGGGCCACCACGACGTGTCCCGGCGGGGGTCCAGCTGGTCATGATGTCACAGCTGGGATGAATTATCGCACAATCCCGTCGCTGCTGCTGCAGACACACACCGTGACTGCGCGTCGGCGCACGGGTTAATCCCACAGCTCCGGTAATCCGTCGTCGTTCTAACTTGCTGATTGAGTAAGGAGACGCTAATTTTGATGTCGGCCAACGGGAATTACAGTTTTCTCCACAATTTGTTGGGTGTTAATCTGAATTTCACGGTTTGTTTGTGGGTGAAAAGAGTTGATCCGGCACATTTCATCGCAAATCCACTCAACAGCAGCGTGTGTGTGTGTGTGTGTGTGTGTTTAAAGCAGCAATGCAGTAACTAAAAAAACACAACAAAGACTTAATAAAGAGAAGGTGTCACCACTTCATCATTTCAAAAAAATAAATTAAAATAAATAATTCAAAAGTAGAATGAAAGCCAGACTCAGACAGTTTTATTATTCCGGTTACTGCTGATGTGCCGACATTTAATCTGAAATTTGCTCACGTATAATCCCGGTGAGTTTGATGTTAAGAGTCTTCCACACAAACACAAATCTACATTTAATAAAACACGTAACCCGACACGCCGCCGACGCTCCTTATGTTTCGCGTCTGCATGAATATATAATATTCCATAAATTCATTATACCGTCGGCCCGTACAGCGTTTTATTAAATATTTAAAAACCTGCAGTGGTGAAAAAGAGCGTTAGCTGCCGCTCCGGAGCGTCCGGGGGTGGGGTAACCCGCCCGGGCCGTGTTTTATTAACAAGCCACCCGGTTGACTTTTGGCGCGGTGCAACGGATCTCTGCTCCGTTTTGTGTAACGTTAATGTTTAATGTTTCGCTTCACCGCTGTGGCGACAAAACGATTAATCGGAAAGGAAAAGGAGTCACCGCTTGGACAGGAAGTGGTCTGACCCGTTCTCCGGTGGGCGGAGCTTTTGTTTCCCCCTCGCCCCGCCCCCCCCCCAGGTCGACTCGGACCCAGTTGAGTCCGCCATGTTTGACCGTGCGGATCAGCGCGTTTCTGCGTCAAGCGGCCGTCACACACTCCGACAGTTCCTTTTTGTTGCGTCGCCATGGTGATGTTTTGTTTTGCCCCCCACCCCCAGTGTATGAGTATCTGAGAGGCCTTTGTGTGTGTGTGTGTGTGTGTGTGTGTGTGTGTGAAGAAGATGCAGATCTCGATCCCCGTTCGCTGGACAGAAGAACGAAAACGACATTCTTTTATTAAACGCGTTCTCTCGTGTTTTGACGGCGGTCTCGTTCAGTCACGCGGTTCCGGTGTCCGTGATAAATCCCGCAGAGGTGGGCGGAGCTCGGGCGAGCGCCCGGATGAACCCACGACAGGATTGGCGATGGGAAAGGAAGCAAAAAAAAAACTCGCCCGAAAAACGAGTGGCGTGGGAGAGGAAGTGGCGGCAGAGATGGTTTCTGGTCTGTCTCGACGGCGGTGGCGAGCGGCGGCGGGACGGGGAAGCCGTTTGGCTCGTCTGCGATTCGCCGACGTCTCTCGCAGATAAACCCGGCGCCGGGCTGCTGGGAAATCTGCAGGTCAACAAACGGAGGATTTTTACGGGACCGGAATCACGAGGAATCAATCGGAACGATCAGCAGTGTCGCTGATTTTCTGTCAAGCTCATTAAATTAATTCCATTTTGAGATTTAAGATTGAGACTTCGGCCGGATTATGATCCTGCGTTAAATCAGTTTGAAGTATCTCCAGAAAATATTCCGTCCTTGTGACGGTCAGAGGTGAAATATTTTGTTTTATCTCAGCTCGGGACCTGAGCATAAAACTTCATTCTTGACCTTGGAAATATTATCTGCCGAAAATAAAAATAAAAAAACCGCTCAAATCTCTCTGAAGAGCAGTCGCCGGAGCGAATGCTGGATTAAAGATTAATTTTTACCCCCCTACCTGTGAATCCGCTGCTGTTTATTCGCCGTCTAACAAGTGTTTTTATTCCCGGTAATGGAGCAGAGACGGGCGATAAACGACAACCTGCTCCTTCTGCTCGCCGTCTCCCCGCGAAAAAATCCCCGTTCATTCAAACGGCAGCGGCGGCGACAGCAGCATTAATCACGTTTTTTGGCACAGTACCCCCCCAACGCACACACACACACACACACACACACACACACACACACTTTCAGGTATTTCCATGCAGATGCGACTGATTGATGACACTTCGCTCGCTTTAATAAACACAACGAGGCCGTTCTGAATCATTATGACACTCAAACAACAGATTTTTCTCTTCTTTCTTCTTCTTTTTTTTTTTTTTTGCGCTTCACAAAACCAGTTTTCTACGAGAAGCCGTTCCGACCCGAGCCCGCTAACGTCGGCCTGGAGGCCGGATCCGGATCGGAGCGGGTCCGGTTCGTTCCCGAGTCATAAACAAAGTGTGGCGGGGAAACGGGACGGCTCCGTTAAAAAACTACCTGCACGGGGCCAGTTAGTGCGTGCTAGCATGCTAAGCTAAGGCGGAGAACCTGGTAGAACGTGAGCTTATCGTCGGCATGTTAGCACGTAGCTCAAAGCGCCGCTCTGTCGGCTCGCTCTCCCTGAACGCCGAGAGGGAATTAATCGACGATCGTTTTTTTTCCCCTTCCAGCCGAGTTTGGGGCAAACCAATTATCTGCAGTGCCACAGGGTGACAGACGCTTTTTAATCGCCTTTCACGAGGCAGTAAAAGCTGTTTGTTAACCGGGCTTTGTGGACTTTCTAAATCTGCGGCGGCTCCTCGGAGTTTAATTAAGGCCGGGACGTGCCGTAAAGTGGGAGACATCGGAAGACTGTGTGGAGCCGCCTGTTGTTGTTGTTGTTGTTGTTGTTGTTGTTGTTGTCGGTCGTTAATATTTAAGAATAAACTTGTGGAAAGGCGCTGGGTTTTTTCTCTTTTCGGGGTATATGCTAACTGGTTAGCATGCTAACGGCAGTAAAATAAGAAGTCAATGAACGTGCTAGCAAAAAAAAAAAAAAAACACACGAGCCTCCTGGGCGACCCCGTAGCCGAGCGGCTAACGGCGGGCTAGCCCCCGTTTACTGCCTGTCGTTCCCCTACTTCCTCATTCGACCCCCCCGGGGCCCTTGGAGCCGCCACATCCTGAGAACCAGTTGACCCAATACCAACCCCCCCCCAATGTGAGGCCGCCGGTGTCCACGGAAACGCACAACACGTGTCGGGCTTCACACGTGTCGGGCTTCACACGGGTGTTTCGCAGTAAGGCGATCCTGCAGCTCCACAGGTGTGTTGTAGCCCGCGGGCCCTCAGGTGTGCACCGGGCCGACACCCCCCTAATCCCAGTCGGCGCCCGGAGCCTCGGATCCGGTTCGCACGTGAAAAAAATGTAAATGGTCGCGCCCTTCCGACCGCAGGCGTGGACGTTTGATCGATCCGACGCTTTGATCTCGATCTCGTTGCTGGGATTAATTTCAGGGCGGAACGTGACACCTCGCTTCCTGTGGGCGACTTTCTTTTTCTGCCGCTGCCGCCTCCTCCGGTGTGAGGTCAGGGGTCATCGGTTTGGACCGGCGCCGACTCTCTGATGCCAGAACCAGGCGTTGCATCATCTGATGCGTCACGCTGATGCGGCGGCGAAGCCAAAAAAAACAAAAACCCTCCGCCTCGTCGGCGTCTTAATCTTCACGGACGTTTTGGGCGCCTGAACCGAAAGGAGCAATTAAGATCCCCCCCCCGGGAATATTAAAATGATTTCTGTCACGCCGGATTAACGCGGGGGCCGTCAATTATGCAAGGTAATACCGCCGGTGTCGATGTGCTCTGTAGATTAGGCCCGGACGACAGGTTTATGAAGGCGGTGGAAATTGCGGGGGGCCTCATTTGTCAGATTTAGAGCGACTCGGCTCCCACGCCGCCGCCGCCGCCGCTCTCTCCAGTACCGATCTCTCCCCGTGAAATGCAGGACCTGCTGTAAAAGAAAAAAAAAAAAAAATAGCGCTGATGAAAATGCTAAATTGAGAGGGCGATGATTTAGTTCTCGGTATTTTGGCACAGGGCGGATGGAACGGCAGTTTTCCCGAGCCGGAGCCGGAATCGCTTTATATCCGGAGCGAGGGCCGGGGAGCGCTCGTTCGTCTCGGCGGCACCGAGGCGGGCGGGTGACGAGCGCTAATACGGCAGAAGCTGCGGCGGCTCGAATCTCGAGTCTCAGACGAGTTTTTATTGCCTCTAACAAAAGACGGTTCCGCTCCCAGAACCCGAGCGGAGCGGTTCCGGTTGCGCAACATTTGGCCACAGAAGAAGAATCGAGTCGTCGACGTTGAGAAATGTGAGGGATCAACGCGCACCTGACTAAATGAACGTCCGCCGCAGCGTTTGAGGAGGAGGAGGAGGAGGAGGGAGGAGGAGGAGGAGGAGGAGGAGGAGGAGGAGGTGTTTTATCATCCTAGCGGCTGCTCTGTTTACGCTCTGACCTGGCAGCTCCCCGGAGGAAGTTTTGGGCTCTGAGTGTATTTACTGCAGAGAAGCAGCTGCGTCTGTTTTATTCACATTAGCTGCTCTTCACGGATTTTCTCTCTGTTTGCCTTTGCCAGCAGATATTTACTCCGACGGCGGCTCCCCCCGACTTTAAACTTTAGAGGATGCGACCGGCCGTCTCCGATTCGTCCGGCGCGTGACTCAGCCTCCGTCGGCGCCGGCGCCGGTTCTGCTGTTCTGCCGCGGGTTTGTCCGGGCAGACCGGTTCTAATGCGACGCTTTGGCCTGGCGTAGGCGCTGAGAAACCCGTCCAGATACGTGGAGCTACGATGCTAACGAATGTAGAAGGCCCGTGGGTAGCCATTATAGCGGGGGCGCCGTTAACTGCAGGTCGTCGGCATTAATTAGCCCGGCTTCATTATCGCGGTTTCATTTAGTCCTGACGACAGATCTGACCTCGACCCGTCGCTTGCGGACTTGATTAAAGCGAGCGAAGTCCCTCGTCGGGGCTGATTAAGAAGCGATCTCTTTTATATCCGTGTTTGGTCTCCACCAGCTCTGTAACGGAAACACGGAGGCTGAAAGAGGCTAAACAGCTGCAGATTTCTTTCTGTTTCGTCGCCTCCTCGTCCTCAGATCCGTCGTTAATCTCAGAGTATTGATCGGCTTCAGACGTGAACGCCCGCCGTCTCCGGGGGGCTCGTTTATTCATGTTCCCCGGCGATGCCGCGCTCTCTACTTAAAGGTCGGCCCGACGCCATGGTAACAGGACGGGTCCGGCGCGTCGGCGAATCCATTTCCTGTGTCGTCCAGTCGACGTTGGCTGGATGTTTTAAAAACAACAAACCTTTATCTCGACTAATAACCGATAAGAGAAAATGAAAAAGCACGGAGCAGACAGGTTATCATCCGGTCGGTCGCATATTCCTCATCTGAATGTTAATTAGCAGATTACACTGATTTACTCTGCCAGGTTTCGGTTCAAGTCGTTTTTTTTTTTTGTCTGAAGAAACCGACGAATCGCAGGAAAATGAAAACTAAAGTGTTTTGGTAATTTTCCCCCCAAAAACTACTGAAATTCATTAATTTTTAAAAGAAAAAGTCCTTTGGTCAGTTTTAATTTCCTTTTTCCACCCGTGCCGTGTTACAGTAACCTGTAATAATAATCTGTTTAACAACCGCTGCTTCACCATTTGCTTTAAAACCTCCTGGAATCAGAAAAACCCATTTAAAAAAAAAAAAAAAAAGCTCCACGTTATTAATCAAAAATCCTCCAACTAATTGAATTTTCTGTTTATTGAAGCCCACGGAGAGAAAAAAAAAAAAAAAAAACCAAAGGCGCAAACGTGGCTCTAATACCACCGGCGTAACTTTCATGGGTTTTTCCCGCATTAAAAACACCGACAGCCAATTAGAAATTCCTTCGTATATTACGATCTATTAATTAAAGCGACGGTTTCCATCGTTAAAAACCTTTGTGCCTTCACAGAGCGATCGGTTTTAATTAAGGGTAAAACTCGGGGGTGGTTTTAACGTCCCGCCGTTAAACCTCCACAATATATATATATATATATATCACAATCCATTAATTAAGATGTGCTGCAGGAATAATATTGATAATACTGATTTAGAAAATGTCCAGGTGATTATTAGGCTCCAATCACCTGCGGACTCTTCTTCTTCTTCTTCTTCTCTTTTTGAAACCGTCTCAAACCTCCCGCGGTGGACGAAGACGATATTTTCGCGCCTCGTAAATTCGGCCGCCGCCGCTGCGGCGTTTTAATTCTGCGGCCGCCGTGCATCATCGTCCTCCTCCTCCTCCTCCTCCGGGAGATCGTCGACTCTATGCAGGGTTTGTTGTGGAGCCATTAAGGCTTTGGGGGGTGGTGTGTGTGTGTGTGTGTGTGTGTGTGTGTGTGTGTGTGTGTGTGTG
This sequence comes from Psettodes erumei, assembly GCA_016785225.1. Taxonomy (NCBI): domain Eukaryota; kingdom Metazoa; phylum Chordata; class Actinopteri; order Pleuronectiformes; family Psettodidae; genus Psettodes; species Psettodes erumei. Next base: position 110,887 of record JAFBJZ010000330.1, on the reverse strand, counting down.
TGTGCGTGCATCTCTAAACCCACAGCGATGTCTGAAGGCTCCTGTTACTTTGGAGTTAGGAGCTGCCTGGGTGGGGGATGGAGGTGGTCGGGGATGCATTTCACAGCCCACAAACACACACACACACTCACACACACACACACACACACACACACACACACACACACACACACACACACACACACACACACACACAGCTCTTTGTGCACCAATTAAAATGCATCAAGTGCAAATCACCTGCTGGTTTCCTGGTTGCGCTCGGGGACCGGGGGTCTGGTGTCCTCCGCTGTGCCCAGAATTGGAATGGGACCTGATTAGTCTCGCATCGCCGACTCCTCGGGCGAATCCATTCAGCGCCGCAACAAGGCGGGGTGTGTGTGTGTGTGTGTGTGTGTGTGTGTGTGAGAGGGGGGTCGCTCAAGGGGAAAAAAGGCACAGCACACATAAATCTGTCGGCGTGCTGGCTCGGGGGCCGGGGTGATGAAGACGAGCGGGTTAGATGAAGGGTGAAAGCCACGTCGGCGGGGAAACGCTTGTCGTGTTTTCGAAGGCGCCGCCACCGCGAGAGTTTCTCCGCCGGTTTGTCTCAGAATGTTTCATTCACGTACCGGCAGGATTATTTTAAATCCTCGCGCGGAGCCGGGTCCGTGGCCCCTGAAGGTCTGAAGCATCTCCACCCAAAACCTTTTGTGTCGGACGTTGGCGGCCCCGTTAATGGTCAGACCCCCCCACCCCCTCAGGGTTTCCACGTGACACCATTTAACAAACTGGGGTAATGGCCTCGCTTTATAAAAGACCTGATTTGTTGTCTTCGGCGCCGCTCCTTCCTTTACGACCGGCCGCTCTCAGCTCTCTCCCCCCCGGACGATCGCGTAAATCTCGCCGTCGACGCGTGCCGGGGAGAAAATCTCTCCACCTCGCATCGATTTCTGAAGCGGCGTCGCTCACGCCAGCCGCCGCCCGTTCGTTTTTTTTTTCTTTTTTTGGGGGGGGGGGATTTTACGCTTTCCATCTCCTCCGGAAGACAAAAGGACGATTGAGCCCTCCGCCATCCCGCTGCGCTCGCCCCGCGAACAAAACCTCGGCGAAGAGGCTGAGCGGCCGCGATAAACGAGCGGCGGCAGACGCACGCCGCGGGACGTCCGGCCGGCGGCGGCCGAGAGTTCAAGCGGGGATGAGTCGCGGGCGGCGGCTGACATTTTCCCTGCCGTCAATCAGGCGGGAAAAGTACGGATTAGCGGCTTCCTGTCATCGCACATTTACACCGAGCGGTTTGAGGGTGAAGCCCCCACCCACCCACACACACCCCACCCAAAAAAGTCGGCGCGCGTTAAGGCCGCGGCGTTAATTCACCGGCTGTCGTCGTATCGAAACTAATTACACCGTGTGAAGTTACGGAGCTGTAATTATGCAAATTATGCAGCGGCGGTGGAGAGGCTGCGCCGCGGGCTGATTCACAGCCGGCAGCGAGGTGACGAGGAGGAGGAGGATGATGATGATGATGATGATGAAGCAGGTTGCCGGTTGTTTTTTTACGACCCCGGATGCAGCTGCACCACCGGCATGCAAACATCTGGAGGCGGCCAGCTGCTGGAAAGAACTTTTTTTTTTTCCCACGTGCCGAACAAAACCAACAAAGTGTGTGTGTGTGTGTGTGTGTGTGTGTGTGTGTGTGTGTGTGTGTGCGATCACTTCCTGTTTCCGCTCACGAGTTGCGGCACGTGACCCGAGGCGAGCCGCCGATCGATTGATCGATCAATCGATCGGATGATTCCAGCCTGACGTTCCAGCTTCTCTTCTTCTTCTTCTTCTTCTGTCATCTTGAAGAATGAACCACATGTGTTTGAGGTCTTAGTTTTGGCGGACGGCCATGCGGCGTAATTGTCAAACGGAAGCGGCGGCGTGTCCGCTCCATCCCGACTCGTGTCGGCGAAACCCTCCCCGGAGGTCAGTTACTTCCCGCTCGGTCGCCGCGCGTGAATAAAACATCTTCTGACGATTCATCTGTGGCTGGCGAGGCCGAGCGTCCGCCGGGTGACTCCGCCCACCTTCGAGGAGAACGCCCTCCCCCCATCACCAGAGCTGAGGAGGAGGAGGAGGAGGAAGAGGAAGGTGGGCTCCGTGTCACCGTCCAGGTCTCCGGAGTCGTCCTCTTCTTAAATATTTCACTTCCTTGTGTTGTCGACATCCGTCTCCTCGCGCTTCCCTTCGTCTTCCGACTCGGGGGAAGATGTTACGGCGCAGGTGTTTTCGTACACGGGCCTATACCTGTATATCGTAAATATTGATGACGGCCGAGAAACAGAAACACACTGAAGGATATAAAAAATAAAAAATTAAAACTCCGTCGACTCGTCTTCCTAAAAAAAACAAAAATGACCCGCAGTTTCTCTTTTTTCGGGTCACGTGACTCGTCTCATGCGGAGAAAGAGCGAAACTGTCTATATAAAACATGCATAATGTTCAGGATAAAGGATGTCAGCTTGGCTTGGTTGCCCATAGCAACAAGGTGGAGGAGGAGGAGGAGGAAGGGTGGAGGCGGTCAGGGGTTCATGTTTTATTCAGGCGAAACAGAGGAAAGCTCTTCCAGCTGCTGCGGTCAGGAGGTTTAACGCAGATCCAGGAGCAGCGGGAGCTAAGTGGTTCGTCTTCATGTGACTGCACCGCCACCCTCCACCCCCACATCCATCACCACCACCACCCGCTGCCCCCGTGTGTGTGTGTGTGTGGGGTTACATATTTACCTCCTCTGTTTTTACCCCTGGTCTGGAAGGTGGATGTGCCGCCGCCGCCTCCCTGCTCCGTCAGCAGCTTTAGATTCCAAGAGAGGGAATTATGTGCGTCTGAAATCCCTTGTTGTCTTGTAAAACACACGCAAACACAACACAACAAACGCACAACCGCAGTTATACGTACCTGCAGAGGGTGTGTGTGAACGCAGCGCCGCCGCTCGTCGTTAGCAGCAGTAATCCCGGATTGTCTGGGCATTAAACGTTTTTGAAACCTGGAGGTCCGGATGCCCCCCACCACCACCACCACCACCACCAACTCCACCTCCACCACCCCCTCATCCACCCGCTCAGCTTTCGGGTGTTTTTTTCCTTTCTCAGCTGGTTTTTACTGCAGCCATTTTTAGGAGCGAGGGAGGTCCGCAAACAGTAATTACAGGCCATTACATGGCTCTTCAAAGTGCACACACACACACACACACACACACACACACACACACACACACACACACACACACACACAGAGGCAGAAATCTGTGGCTTCCAGCTCAAAGAAAATGTAGAAACTCTAAGTCACTTGCACATTTGGAGTCGAGGAGGCCTGTAATTATCAGACAAGACATGCCCGCCAGCTGTGTGTGTGTGTGTGTGTGTGTGTGTGTGTGTGTGTGTGTGTGTGAGAGAAAGATGCAGCGATACGAAGGTCCGGTGTTGTTCGGCGCTCTGCCTCCAGATAAGAAAATGGGTTTTTCTCGCACCGTGACATTTGGTTAATGAAAGAGAAAACTCAGGATGAGGATTTTTTTTCCCGGAGAAACTTCCCGTCGCTTGCGGGTGTGTGTGTGTGTGTGTGTGTGTGTGTGTGTGTGTGTGTGTGTGTGTGTGTGTGTGTGTGTGTGTGCGTGCATCCGTCCTGTCCGGGGTCGGACGAGGAGACGGCGCCGCGGCCTGAACCGGACGGCCCGTGGTCCGCTCTGACGTCTGTGTTTGAAACGACGGAGTGAAAAATGAAGAAAAAAAACCCAGAGTCATCGCTCAACGTCAGAAACGCTGCGCTGGTGTTTGCCGAGTCACCGCTGGCGTGTCAAACGCACACGAGCCGAACCGTGACGTCGGCGTTTTTTAAAAAAATTTTTATGAGGACTCTGAAAAGTGACGGTGCAGCACACCTGTCACTCAGGTGTTCAGGTGCAGCTCGCTCTCTTAACCCCCACCCTCTGTTCTGCCTCCACCCTGCAGATGTGTTGGAGAAGAAGAGCGACCTGAGGGTGTGCGACGACTCCACCTGCCGATTTGGCGGCGTCTGCAGGGACGACGGCGCCCAGCTCAAGTGCGTCTGCCAGTTCCAGGTTAGACGTCGTCCTCCTCGCCGCCGCGTCTGTTCCTGGATCAGCTCATTCGGGCTAAAATAATCCCATCTGATTGGTTCGTTAAGAGGTGGCGTCTCAAAGACGGGTTCGCTGCGCTCGGACCTCTGACGACCTCCCGACCCCGGCGGCGCAGAAGCAGAATAATCCGGGCTCGTTATAATCCGTGAGACTCGGCGAGGACGCCGACTCGTTAACGGCGGCGGGAGCGTCTTAATGAAGCCGACTCAGCAGTTTTGCAGCAGCTCAGGGGTCCGTCCTGCTCCACCCGCCCGGGCAGGGCTGACGCAGTCGCAATATCAAACCAACCTTTTTAATCCGCGCGTTATCATGGGAGTAATCCCATCCGTACCGCTCGAGCCGTCGACATATTCCCACAATCCTCCTGGGCAGCGCGACCGGCCCGCGGCCGAGGGTTGCGGTGTCGGGTCCTCGGCGAACGGCGCCCAGATGAAAGCGCCGAGGGCTCGCGGAGAGAAATGTAAGAAATGTAAGAAATATGAGAAATATTAATCAGCTACAGCTGATCTGATCGACCGCCGCCGCTCGTTTCATCCCGTTTCAGAAAGAACTGGGTCAGCGCCGACTCGGAGCTGCTGGGTTTTAGCTGCAGGATTTCTGCAGGGGGGGTCTGTGCCTATTAAAAACAAGAGGAGATTAAAAAAAAAAAAAAAAGTTTGACGCAGCGAGGCGTCCTCGTTCGAGAACGCGTGGGGCGGCGCGACGAGCTGCGGAGATCACGGGCGAGGACGGACGTCATCCGATCTGTCCCCGCTCGACCCGAAGCTCGTCATTCACCGATCAATCGCCGCTCGGCAGGTTTGTTAATAACGAAGCTCCTGCGTGCGGCGGAGGTCGCGGGGTCGACTCTGTCGGGGGGGGGACTCCCGCTGAATGATTGATGGCTGCGAGTTAATAGAATATGGATCGGCGAGCGCTGATACGCGTCCTTGGCGGCGGCAGTTTGTATCTGACGACCGTCCGTCCTCCCGCCGCCGTCATATTCAACGCTCATCGTTTCCGTCGTTGACCTACAGCGGCCGGGACGTCGGCGCGTCGCCGTGACCCCCCCGACCTCGGCGTCCCGCGGGCGGCGTGGAAACTTAATTAACAGGCCGCCGTGTGTTCGATCCCGCAGTGCCACAAAAACTACATCCCCGTGTGCGGCTCCAACGGAGACACCTACCAGAACGAGTGCTACAGGCGGCAGGCGGCCTGCAAGCAGCAGAGGCTCATCTCCCGGGTGTCGGACGGCCCCTGCTCCGCCGGTGAGTCCTGGACTGGGGGGGGTGGGGAGGGTGGAGAGGGTGGAGAGGGTGGAAGCGGCGGAGGAAGCTGGCGGGGACATCAGTCGGCATTTAAAGGTCCCGGTCGTTTAAAACGTCCTCAAAGTGTCGTCTGAGGGGAATAACTCGTAAAAGGAGACGTTGACGAGTGGGTCGCGTTTTTTTTATTGGTTTCTCTTTCAAATGATCGAGGGGTAACGATGGGGGGGTCGCCCTAAGTATTAAAAAAAAAAAAAAGATGGATGGGGATGGACTTCCTGTTCCTTTAAACGCCAAATTTCATTTATTTTTGGCGCCGCGGCCCCGGACGAACAAATCGCTGAAGCTTCATTTCGGGTTCGCTCAGATCAGCTGATCGCTCCACCCCCCCCCTCCACCCCCTCACCCCACCCCCGGGTTTTTAATTACTCCGTCCGGACCGGGCCGAAGTTCACCGCCGTTATATATTTTTAATTGAAGCCCCAAACGATTTTTTTCCTCCGGACTCTGGAACGTCATCAGTCCGATTGATTTCGCCGGTTAATCAAGCGCGGATCAATTTTAATTAGCGAGCGAGCGAGATGAGGGGCTCCCCACTCAACCCGGGGTCTGGGGACCCACGCAGGGTCCTGCCGCGGGACCCGCCGGTCCGGAGCGCGGCAGAAACAAAGCGCTAAAGGGTTAGCGTCTTCCTCCATCAAAACGCCCGGGGCCCTGGAGGACGGCGTGGGGAAAACTTATAGTAGCGCCACAGCGGCGGTCAACTCCATCTGCAGGACCGGCGGCCTGATTTCCCAGGAGGCTCCGCCCAGCGCTCCGCTCTTATTACCCGTTACACCGGGGATCGGAGCGCCGCGATACGCCCCCGTCCTCCTGCAATTTCCTCTCCGCCAGATTTATGCCCGCTGTAATTGGAGCGTTCGGCGTGGCGGCGAGCCGAGGCGACCTCACGTCAGCCGATCAAAGCGTCGGAGGGCGGACGAGAACCGCTAAGGCGACCGGAACTTTGGGTTCTGATTCAAAAGTTCCAAGATCCTGTCTCTTAACGAGCAGTCCCGCGGCTCTAATCTATAATAATATGAGAGAATATTACTGTTTATTCAATATTCATGAGGTTTTTTTTTTTAACAAGCCTCGTTTCCCATAAACCAGACGTTGGTGAACTTTTTGGCGTTCCGGTTTTTCCCGGCGGTCGAGCTCGGCTTTTTCTGGAACGAGCTCAGCTCGTCATCGTCGACGGTCCAATGAATGAGCGACACCTGCCGCCGTCTGGCTTCACTTTTTTTTTTTTTTTTTTGTCCGTCGGGAGGCGAAGCTTCAAAATGTCGATTCTTCTCCGAGTTTTAATCCACAGGAGGATTTTCCTTGAATCGCCGAGCCGCCGCGGAGTTAATGCGCCCGCTCCGTAACGAACAAAACCGGTTTGTCACAAAAGGCTTTTTTTTTTTCTCTCCGTTTCATGCGGCGCTGATGAAAGAGACGCCGCCGCAGGTGCCTCTCGAGGTTCTTCTCCGCCGCAAATGAACTTTGAAGCTCGCTCGGTCGCTTTTGTCGCCCGGATGAAAACCCCGGGTTCTGTTCTGTTTCACCGGTTCGGTCACAAATATGTCGGGTTTTCATTTTTTTGTTTTTCACGCAGAAACCCTGAAGCTACTTGTGCGGTTGTGCGTCGTCCTCCTCCCCCGTGAAAAACAATCTCCTCGTGACTTTGTGCTGAAGTGCCGCGGCTAAAGGTGAAATTTAATTGGACGAAGCAGCCGGTGTCCATTTCCTAATGCGGCGGCGGCGTCAACGGCGGCGACGTGCCAGAAGCCCCCGCAACACTTCGTCCATTTCTTAATTCAAGGTTGCCACGCCCAAGATTTATACCGACCGAGTCCATTTCCTGATGGAGCCGCAGAGCCGAGCCAACGAGAGGCGCTGACGTCGCATTCACTTCCTGTCCGGTCCGGTCGGATCCGGTCGGTTCGGGTTCGGTCGCTGCGTGTTCTGACGGACGGTGGACGAACCTGCGGCTGACGTGTCTCTCGTCTCTTCACAGATCCTGGCTCTGGCTCCGGGGACGGAGACGGTGAGTGTTTTTTTTAAAAAGAGATTTATTTTCCGTGCGACGCCTGAACGCACCGCCCCCCTCCCCCCCTGGTGAATATTAAAGGCCATGCGGAGGTGTTCAGGCTCTGCGTTGAGGTTTTTCACGACCATCTGGGTGCGTGGAGCGTTTGTTGTTTAATGCGTCCGCCGGGTGGGCGGGTGGGTGTTTAATTGGAGGCAGCCTCCAGAGAGACGCCGTCTCCACCATCTGTGGATGTGGGCGGAGTCAACGCTCCGGCGGTGGAGCGGTGGATTATTGAACCTGTTTGTCTATAAACAAGAGAACTAAACTAAACTTCAACCCCCACCCTCCTCCTCCTTCTTCTTCTTCTTCTTCTTCTCGGGCGTAGCTTCCTGGTGTGTTAGCGTCAAACCCGTCTTCTCCTGAGCCACCACCAGGGGGCGACTCATTTTTTAAACTGAGGTTAACACAACACCGTGGAGGAAACACCAGGAAGTAGGGGAGGTTTAGGGGGGCGTGGCTACGCTGTGATTGACAGGTAGCGCGTTTCCGTCACGTATCGTTCTAGTTTTAACAATTTAAAACTTGTTTATTGAATTTTAAAATATAAAAAAAATCATTGGCCCAGAGTGAAAAACTGAAACGCGGATTGGTAGACGGGGTCGGATGAGACGCCGCTGACTCAGCTTCCGGTTGCGGCGGGGATTGGTGTTTATTTGTCAGCAGGATTATGCGGAAAGCGCCGGACCTGGTGGCGGGGTTGGGACACGGTCCAGGGAAGAACCCATTAAATCCTGGTGCAGATCCAGGGTTTTCCTCGCCGAGCGTTTCCTCACGAGTGGATTTTACTGCAGACCTATTTGCAGATCCTCGTCGACCAATCAGCAGCTGGTTCGCGCCGTCTGTGGCTGTTGCCGGGTAGAAGTTAACCCCTGACCCGTCACGGTGTCGCATCCTTTTTGGTTGTGGAGCGTCTCTGTACGTCCACCATGTTTCTAGCAGATAAAGTAATCCCTAAAGTAATGGATTACATTTGGCCCGACGTCTCGCCCTTGTTTACCTTTAATTAGCGTTCCCCATCGGGCCGCGGCCGCCTGCGTAATCCTGGAGATTTTAAGGTTGAGCGGGAGTTTTAATGAGTTCAGGTGGATGTTCGTCGGCGCGGCGCGGTCGTTACGTTTCCCGTCATTTGCCGTGGATTAATTTCAATCCCCTCGTCGGCGGCCGGCGTTTCCTCTATTACGCGACAAAATTACACCTGATGAATCATGAAAATGGCTCCCGGGTGAGGGCGGCCGCCAGTAATTCCTCTTTGATATCCGACGCTCGCTCTGGAAAATGTGGGCCGCCATGCGAGGTGGCATTAACCCCCCCCCCCTCCCGTAATGATGATGATGATGATGATGATGATAATAATAATAACACGGCCCCGTTTCCATCTGGACGGCGAGCTCTGGCGCTGTCGGCGGCGGAGGAAGACGAAATCAAGCGGGCGCACGACATAATCTGATGAGTGCAGCCGTGTCAGATTAAAAATAATAAAAAAAAAAAAAGATTAACACAGGAAAACACATTTTTATTTTTAATAAGCAGCGAAGAAAAAATATTTTTATTTATGTGAGTAGCTTTAAAAACATTTATTATTATTATTATTTTTATTATTATTATTATTATTATTATTATTATTACCAAAATGAGTTCTTCATTTAAAAGTAAAATTTTCAGGATGTCAATGATGAAAAAGTCTCAACCCTTTTGTTTTATTATTATTATTATTATTATTATTATATTATTATTATTATTATTATTATTATATTGTTTATTATTTATTCCTTGCAGACGATGACGAGGGTTCGGGCTCCGACGTGGGGAAGAAGTTCACCAAGTGCAGCACGTGTAAATACGGGGCGGAGTGCGACGAAGACTCGGAGGACGTGTGGTGAGTTGCGACGAAGGCTCCGTGCGTCGTCGTCGTCTTCTTCTTCTTCTTCTTCTTCTTCTGGGTTTTTTTTTTTCGATTCGCTCGCCTGATAAACTTTCCCGTCCCTCAGGTGCATATGCAACATCGACTGCAGCGGCCACAACGAGAACCCGGTGTGCGCCACCGACGGGAACTCGTACAACAACCCGTGTCTGGTGCGGGAGGCGTCCTGCATGAAGCAGGAGCAGATCGACGTCAAGCACCTGGGCAGGTGCCCCGGTAAGACCCGGGATTAAAAGGTCCCGTCGGAAAAATCCCCGTCGTCCGGGCTCGCCGAGCTTCAGAAAATGGCCGCCGCCGCCGCCACAGCCTGGGTGAATTATGGAAGCGTCTCGCTCGCGGCCAATAAGCCGGCCCGTAAATGAAAAAGCATTTTATAGATCCTCAGAGGCTCCGAGTGGTTCTGAGGTTCACGCTGATCCACGGATGAAAGAAGCGAATGAGTTCACAGACGTCCGGGTCTCTCCATCACGGCGCTGCAGAGCCCCACCCACCCACCCCCACCTCCACCTCCACCTCCACCTCCACCTCCTCACCCCCTCACCCCTCACCCCCACCCACCTCCACCCACCTCCACCCACCTCCACCTCCTCACCCCTCACCCCCTCACCCCCACCCACCTCCACCTGAACAGGCCATAAGATAAAATCATGTGTTGGCTTTAATCCAGGTCCTTTTTTTTTTATTTCTTCGTGTTTTCATTTTTCTTCCCTCTTTTCTTTAATCCTCCCTCCTCTTCCTACCTTCCTACCTTCCTTCCTTCCTTCCTTCCTCCTTCCTTCCTTCTCCTTCCTCCTCCTCTCTCTCCTCCCTCCCTCTTCCCTTCCTTCCTTCCTTCCTTCCTTACTCACTTCTCTCCTCCCTCCTCTTCCTACCTTCCTTCCTTCCTTCTGTCACTTCTCTCCTCCCTCCTCTTCCTACCTTCCTTCCTTCCTTCCTCACTTCTCTCCTCCCTCCTCTTCCTACCTTCCTTCCTTCCTTCCTTCACTTCTTCTCTCTCCCTCCCTTCGTCCTCACCTCCTCTCCTTCCTCGGTGGACCTGAAGGCGGCGTGGTCGTGTCCCCTGAGGATACACCCTAACCTGTAGACGGACACCGTTATTCCCCATTGGCGAAGTGTGTGTGTGTGTGTGTGTGTGTGTGTGTGTGTGTGGTGGCCCCGCCCTCCTCGCCATAAATCAGCCTCGTTACTGAAGTGGCGTCAGACAAATTAACGCGTCTAATCGCCGATGTTCCAAATTAACCCACAAACCAGGCGTGCCGTTTCTTTCCACGCCACATTAATCCCCGTCCCGTCAGAACCGGAGCGTCCCGGCGACTCCATCAGAGGGTCCCAGGTTTTATTTTTTTGTTTGTTGGGACGTCGGTGCCGGCCCTGAACCGTTTGTGCGTTCACGGCTTGCGTCATTGTTGTGTCTTTTCTGTTTTATTTCCTGTCCGTCTTTATATCCGGCGCGGCTTTAGATCCTCAGATGAATCGCCTCGGCTCTTCTGATCTGCCCCGAATGATTTTTTTTTTTCTTTTTTTGGGGGCGGTGGTGGGGGGTGGTGGTGGTGGTGGTGGGGGGGTGTCGGATACAAACCTCATTTGCAGTCACAGTTTGGCGTCTGATGTTTTTCAGACTCGGTGCCAGGCGCTCCGCTGGGCTCCGTACATCCTCCGAGCATCTTCTAAGATCTGATTTATGTTGATGGACTCACCTTGAATCACAATGTGTCGTCTCAGCCCCCCCCCCTCCCCCTCCTCCCCTCGTGTGCCCCCCCCTCCGGGTGTTGGCAGGATTTATAGATTTCTTGTCAGCGCTCTTTGCCGTAAGGTGGCCGGCGACCAGACGTCTGATTGGCTCAGGGGGTGGGGGGGGGGGTTGTGGTGGGGAGGGATTTGGTGGTGGGGGGGTGGGGGGGGTGATCTAGCACCCTGAGGTGAAGAGCACCTGCCCTCTCTCCTGATCTGCCTCAGGGCGTCGGACCAAAACATGTCCGCTCGTTCCTTGGACGAGTACAAACGGGTGATTATTATTAATAATAATAATAATAATAATAATAATAATAATAATAATGAAACAATAAATGAATCAAATGAAACAATATAAATAATCAATATCGTAATGATTCATCCATTGATCAATATAAAGAGCTGTCCGATGACACGCGACCCGTTTGTGCGACGGCGCCGAATAAACGAACGAACAGATTTGCATAAAATGGAAATTTGCGTTTGACGCAAATGAAGATGGATAAGAGATGTGACAGATACACAAAATGCACGGATGTGCTGCACGCAGAGCGACAAAAACATGGTCTGCTCGATGAAAGACGCACATACACAACAACACAACGTGTGCAACATCTTTAATTCTCCTGGCTGAGGCTGGTGGTTTCTCCTCTCAGATATTTCACATGTTTCAGTCACAGAGGAGGAGAGAGGGGGGAGAGGAGGAGGAGGAGGGGGGGGGGGGGAAGAGAGGAGGATGATAGGGATGAAGAGAGGGGGGGGGAGGGAGGGAGGGAGGGAGAGGGAGAGTTTGTCAATATTTCCTTAGGAATGATGGAGCATTAAAAATGGATGAGAGTGTGTGTGTGTCTGTGTCAGGTCTGCGCTTTTGTGTGTCTGTGTGTGCGTGTGTGTGTGTGTGTGTGTGTGTGTGTGTGTGTGTGTGTGTGTGTGTGTGTGTGTGTGTGTGTGTGTGTGTGTGTGTGTGTGTGTGTGTGTGTGTGTGTGTGTGTGCACCAGTTAACATTCCCAGCAGCTCCTCCTCCAGCAGACAGGAGCATGAAGACACGACGCCTGTCGACAGAAACAGAACCGCAGCAGAACAAACGCTCTGCTGCTTTGTTTGTTTGTTTGTTTGTAACGTGTGTGTGTGTGTGTCGTGACGCACGCACACACACACACACACACACACACACACACACACAATCAGATTGACCGTGCGCCGCCTCGACAAGCGGAGCAAGACCGCAGACAGCGAGCAAACATCCTCTGACACCCTTCAGTCTGTCTGCAGGAGGAAGCAACACACACACACACACACACACACACACGAGTGTAACTGTAATCTGAGGGTAACTGTAATCTGAGAGTAACTGTAATCTCTCTGAGAGTAACTGTAATCTCTCTGCTTCCTCCACAGCTGATAAGGAGAAACTGGGGAAGAAAGACGACAGCAGCCCTTTCAAAATAAATGTGTTGGGTAAGGACAGCTCTTATTTTGTTAACGTTTCTGTCGAGCGGAGGGAGGGAGAGAGGGAGAGGGGGAAGGAGGGGGAGAGAGAGAGAGAGAGGGAGGGAGGGAGGGGGAGAGAAGGGGAGAGAGAGAGAGATGGGAGAGAGGGGGAGAGAGAGAGAGGGGGAGAGAGAGAGAGAGGAGGGGGGGAGGGGGAGAAGACGTCTCAGTCTTTCAGCCTCAGACGTGACGACTCATTTAAGCCCCAGCGGGTCAGAACCAGCGGGTCAGAACCAGCGGGTCAGAACCAGCGGGTCAGAACCAGCATCTGACAGCAGGAGCAGCAGCTTCTGTCCGAGGAGGTCCGACTGTAACGGGTCGGGTCCCGCGGCTTCGGTCCAATGAGGTTTTTTTGGGTTTTTTTATCATCTCATCCCGAGCGCGTCTGGTCTGGTCCGGTCCGGTCCGGTTCTGTCCCGGTCTGGACCCGACGTGTTAACGGCCCGCGGGACTTTTGTGCTCGTTTCACCTCACGTTGTGAAACTGCGGCGTAAAACGTCCGCGCCCGTTAACCTGCCCGGGATAAAACTTCACGAGGAGCTCACAGGAAGTGTGTGTGTGTGTGTGTGTGTGTGTGTGTGTGTGTGGGGGGGGAGGGGGTGGGTGGGCGGGGCCACGCGTTCACAGCAGGTGATGTGGCGTTCAGGTGCGTTTACCGCTGGTCTCTCTCTGCAGAAACCACGGGTCTGGATCACGGAGACGGATTCTACGCCGGGATGCCCATCCCCTGCGCCGACGGCTACGCCGGCTGCGTCCACGGGAAGTGCGAGGTCAAGTACAACGTGGCCACCTGCAGGTGCGTGGCCGCCGCCGCCGCCGAAATATTTCTTTAAAAAGTCAGGTGCGTCGTGCTAACGCCTGTTCCCGCGCGGCAGGTGCGACGCGGGCTACAAGGGCCCGCAGTGCGACGAGCCGCAGGACTTCAACATCCTGTACGTGGTGCCCAGCGGACAGAAGCTGCACTACGTCCTCATCGCCGCCATCATCGGCGCCGTGCAGATCGCCATCATCGTCGCCGTGGTGATGTGCATCACAAGGTGAAGTAAAGCGGGCCTGAACTGTCAGTTATGAGGGAATATAATGGATTATTTGGGAATAAAGGGGGTTTCGTGGATTTTGTGATTTTAAAAAATAACTGAATTAGCTTTGAGAATAAATTCTCCCTTAAAAGAAGTGGCTAATGGATAATTTAATGGATTATAGTGTTTTTTTTTAATGGTTAAAATCCACTGAATAGAAAGATTTTTAGAATAATAATTCTGTGCACGTGGAACTTTCTGTCAAAATTCAAGTGTGTTGTAAAAAAAAAAAAAAAAAAAAAAAAAAGTTGAGAGGAGTTTTAATCCCTGTCACCGCGACAGATTGTGTTTTCCGCCACGCTGGTTTTTAATCCGCAGTGTTAACCTGTGGAAAAGTCTTAATAACGCCTAACGCCTCATAATGCTCGATGGAAAATCCCCTAATCCCGCCGTGACGCTCGCAGAACGAGCTGAAGAGACGGTTCGTCGGGAACCGTGTGTCGCAGCCGGGTTTTGTCAGACCAGAGTGCACCCTGGGAGTTGTATTTCCTCTCTTGCTCTAATCTCTGACGTCCGTCTTTTGTCTCCGTCTCTCCAGGAAATGTCCGAAAAACAACAGAGGGCGTCGGCAGAAACAGAACCTGGGACACTTTTCCTCGGACACTAACTCCAGGATGGTATAGCCGCGTTGGTTCTTTTTGATAAGTTTTTTCTTACGGCGTGGGGACGCCATTTTTTAAACGGTCGTTTTTTGTGCTTTTTTTTTTTTTCTCCTGGGAAACCGTAAAGAAAGAAGAAAGAGAATATTTATTTAAGGGGCCTTACTTTCCCTCCTCTTTCATTTTCGGATGGAATTGTTTATTTGTGCGATCGCAAATTTTTTTTTTTTTTTATTTTTTGTGTTTTTGCAAGACCAGGTAGAAGGAGCCCGAATGGACAGAACCGTCGTTAAGTGATGTCTTAATTCCTTTAAGCGCTTCGTTGAATGCTTTCTAAATGTGGCACCTTGGCTAATCTGGCTAACGGAGCGATGTCGCCCACTCTGGAATGTGCTGTTTGTTTATTTTTACTAACGATGTGCAGCTGATCACCAAATGCAGTTTGTTTTTGTTTTTTTTAATCCATCTTCGTAGGTGAGACGGGGCCAGGAAGTGATGTAGATATGTTTACAGCTCCTTCTTTGGTATGTGAAGACGTCACTGTGTTTTCGACTAGCTGATAATTTATTGGGATTATTTCCCCCGGAGGTTGTTTTTCCTCCGGGTTCTTACGTCGACTTTGATTGCTTTCTGAATCCCAGTTCTCGTGTATTCGCATGACTTGTGAAAACTGTGTACCGTGGTGTAGTTTTAACTTTTTTTTTTCAAAAGAAGAAGCTGAACTCCTTTTCCGTCTCGGAGCCGCCACGCTGGGATTACGGCAGGAAGAGGGTGGAGCTCGGCGTCCGGCAGAAGGGAACGGGTCACGCCGTCTGCACAGCGGGAGGACGGACAAAACAAAAACAAAACAAAAAAAAAATGGCGACGGCGAGGAAAACTCCTAACGAGGGACAGATGTGTGTTGACGCTCGGAGGTGGGCGGAGCTTATCTGGATCGCGAAGGCCGCTCGCTTTGCCGTGGCGCTCTTCCTGTTTTTCGTTTTTTTTTTTTCTGCTTGTCTTCATTTTTGCTCCTCCAGCGAGACGTTTCCACGCACAGAGAGTTTCCCCTGGGATCCCGTCGAGAACGTCACATCCGTCTCCACGGGAACTGAACATCCAGGGGAACGTCGCCGGCTTCAACCTGTCAAAGTCCCGTCGTTTTTGTCGAAAGTTTGACTTGTCTCGGTATTTTTCCCGGAGCAGGACCTTCCCGGGCCGTTAACATGAGCATTAGCATGAAGTTTTGCATCTTCCCGAAGCGAAATTTAAACGAGAGTTTTGGAAATGACTCACGTGCTGCGGCCTCGGGGGTTTCGCCGGCTCCCGACCTTGTTAGCTTGGAAAAAGTCGCTAACGATAGCGCTGGCTTCTGTACGAGCTAACTAGCGTTGATAACGTGTGTGGAAGGTCCTGTTTGTCCTCTCTCTGTGTGTTTAGGATCTGTTTTTGTTTTTTTGTTTTTTTTTTCTGTGACATCCACAGGTCGTAGGTCATCTCCCCCTGCCGAGCAGCGTGTTTCTACTTGTTGTCGACCATCGCAGCCGTAACTTTCTCTTAAATGTGACTACAATGTGTTTGACTTGTTAATATTCTGCATGTAGAGTCTGAGAGGCTATTTTTGGCCTCTGCCAAAATAAAAACGGAAAATGTTTTTTTTTTTTTTTTTTAAACGTACGGATGTGTCATTTGATTCCAGCGTTTCAAGGTTTGTTTTTTTTCCATTCGGGCGACGCACACTTCCTGTGATGGAATAATGATGTTTTGTTCGCCGACGCTGCGTGTGTGTGTGTGTGTGTGTGTGTGTGTGTGTGTGTGATCTGACTGCGGGAACACACATTTTCGAGGTGACCCGTGCGATCAGTCACAGCAGACTCCTCGCCTCGCGCAGACAAACGACTGTTTTGTTTTGCTCTACAGGGACGCCGTGTCCCACTTCCATACTAAACGCCAACGCCGCCTCCTAACGTCGACAGGCTGCTATTCACAAGTAATCCGTCTGTAACGCTGTAAGGGCAAAAAGCACGTACGCTTCACGCTGCCTGGCGGGTTAGCGGAGGCGGCCAATCGCGAGCTGTCTTGGCGGCGGAGCTGAAAGACGATTGGGCGGAGAGGCGGCGAGTCCAAAATGGAAGACGCTGCGATCGCTTTCAGTTACGAGGCCGAGATTAAAAAAAAAAAAAATAAAAAGTCTCCTGAAGCTAAATGGACGTTAGCAAGTCCCCAAGGTTACCGCACCTGAGGTGACCGTTAGCTCGACGCTAACGGTTGCCACGTGATACCTGGGTGTCACGTGTTTTTCAGTTTCTTATCGACAGGTTATGATCAAGGTGAGGGTGGATGTCATTTATCAGCCCCCACCCACCTGTCTGAGTCATCAAGCGACGCTCCACCTGAATAAAAACTGCTCGTCTGCAGAAGCAGGAACCGGAGCAGAGGTCGCCGCCTCTCCACGTGGAAATAAACCCAACGCGTGGGGGGGGGGGCACAGGCACGCCGCCCCGGGTAAATATAGTTATAAGCAGTGGGTGGGTGTGGGGGGTGTGTGTGGGGGGGATTCAGGGACAGAAGCAGCTGCTGGCTTCAGTCGAACACATTTCAGCAGTCAACTCGAAACTTAGCACACCGGTCGAGGTGAAAAAAACAAAAAAAAATCCACCACGATCCAACGTTCATTCATTAAAACGTCTTGATCCTGAAAGACAGGAAGTTCAGGCTTGTTTATAAACGTTTCGTCATCTCGTCCGAACGACACGCGTCACTTTTACCTTCTTTTTTTTTTTAACTGCACCTGCCGCTAATGGTAAAGATCGAATGTAATCGGTGTTGCAAGCTAGCGTTAGCCATAAAAGAGGTAGCTGCTAACATTGGCTAACACGGCTCAAGGCTTCTGTCCAGCTAAAAATATGCAATATAGGCAACGTTCCCTGCTAATTTCTAACAGATTAGAGTCCACTGCTGAGACTTAATGTTTTTGGATTGTTATAAATCTGTGTTGAAACCTGACTGTGGGACTAAAGTTGTACAAATGAGGTTAGCAAAGCTACTGCTGCACTTATTTACACCGTTTTATGCTAAAAACCTGAACCAGTGTCATCGTCTGCTAAAGGTTGTTTTTTTAAAGAAGCTCTGTTCAATTTAAGCTACCTATATACATTATTTATTGATTTTGAAAAACTTGTTAATGAAAATCTCGTCAATCAAACCTCCCCCGCCCCTCCCTGTACCACAGAGGCCAGGATGACTCCTTGCCTGCAGAGGGATCGAGTGTTAAAATAGCGTCGCGGTGACGCTCCACGCACCCTGGATTTATCAGTGGTCTCTATAAAGAGCTTCAGATCTCAGCCTTAGTCAATGTTTGGATTCTGCTCCCCGGGGGGAAAGTAGAAAGGGCAGCGCTGCGGCGTTTAATCCCCGAAAACATTCCCGCGCTGTGTAATCAGACCAGACAACTGGGGCCCCCGCTGCATCTGTCGCCGCCGAGCTGCAGCGTGACTCCCGAGCTGCCGCTGATGTACATGTTTCGCAGCTGCGAGCGCGAACGCATGAGCAAATAACGGAAAAATTATGAATCGGTGCGCAGGGGGGGTCCGACAAAGCAGCGCGGGGACCTGGGCGGGGATTTCCATCCTCACATACGTCTTCCCAAAATGTCCGAGTGTCGCCTTACAAAGACTTTTTATTTTTAGCTGGGGGGGGGTCGTGTGAGCATCGCCAATCCCCTTTGAGTTTTATCGCCTGGCCCACATCCCGATGAGGGCTGAATTCAGGTTCCCTTTGGATCCCGAAGCCTTTTTTAAAAGGGGTAGGTGGAGTTTCCCCTCTCTCCTGTCCCCAGACCTGAGTTTGGGTCACATCGGTTGGGTGTTGCCACTCTCCGGTCTCCCTGCTGGTAACCCCAACGGTTCTGGTCCCCCGTCAGACAAGTTTCCAACAGATTCAAAAGAAGATTCCTGACGCAAGTCTTCGAAACACTGCAATGGATCAGCAAAAGTATCGCACCGCGGGCGTCCAGGAGAAGCTGGAGATCATCGGGGTGGAGGACGAGGCCGGAAACCCCATCAGCGCCCTGACCATCCTGTCGCTGCTGGAGCGTGTGGCGGGCATCATCGACAACGTCCAGTCCTGCCAGCAGCGCATGGAAGAGCGGCAGCTGGAGCTGGAGAACAACATCAAGACCATCCAGGGCGACGTCCTGAAGCTGGCCAAGGACCACACCGACACCAGCGGCACGGTGGAGAAGCTCCTGCAGAAGACCCGCAAAGTCAGCGCCAATGTCAAGGAGGTCCGGACGCGCGTCGAGAAGCAGAACGTCCGAGTCAAGAAGGTTGAATCCACGCAGGATGAACTGCTCACCCGCAACAAGTTCCGGGTCGTCATCTACCAGGTGAGTAGAGCTTTGGCGATGACACAGGTAGCAGTAACAAGTCCTAAATCTTTTGTGCTTAGGACAAATACCTGATATATGAATTCTGCAGGGTCATAAAACATTAACAAGAATGGGGGGAGATGGTTACTGGATACTTTTACCTCCTGGACCCCTCAGTAGTGGTGTGCAGTACGGCCACCAGGCTCAGACCTGCAGAAATAATGTGTCAGTTAAAGGGGTCATGAGCCAAAAGGGTTTGAAACCAATGGAGTCATTTGTTATTGGTGTAATTACCGGTTTGTCATGATGCTTAAAGTCACAGTGAAATGGAGGTTGGAGTTTCTTCAGCTTCAGTAAGTTGACATCGATTTCACAATGAAACTGAATATGTGGGTGGGGCGGGTGTAAAATTAGGAGAGGGGCTGAATCAAAGCCTTCAGATCTGACTCATCAGTGGGTGTGGTTCAGCAAACACGCAGCAACGTCGAACTTCAGCCACACCCTCAGGAATTTAAATTATTACTATGGTGATGAGGAAACACCTGAAGCAGCTCCAGCTTTAACCTTTAACGGCGAGAACGGTCGAAGGTGGAGCAGCTCCACTCTGGACTGTGAGATCCAAGATCCGGTCCAGGTTTCAGTTTCCAAGGAACTGGAGCATAATCGAGTTAAGCATCAAAAGTGAAGTAGATTCATTCCCTCAGGCGGGTACAAACTCCGTGCCAGGTCTTCACTCAAATGAACTCTGACTCAATCCATTAACGCAGCGAGAGGGTGAGCCGGGGATGTGAGGGGAAAAAGAAAGGGCCGGAGAACCGTCGACGCCGGTAATTTATAGGGCACGCTCTGGCGTCTCGTTCAAACGACCTTAATCCGGTCGGGCGGGAGCCCGGTGATGTGAAACAGTCTGCCGGACGCTTTCAGAAAAGTCAGAGTCAGACATTCACGTCAACTCGGAGGTAACGGCGATCAGAGACCCGCCTGAGTGCAGCCTGGGTCGGCCGCATCCGAACCCTGAGCTGAACCCCTGAAGAGGACGGTGGGGGGGAACTAATCACACATTAGTCTGGTTATAAGACGCCACGAAAGCACGGTTGAGCAGTGAACCGACCACAACAGCCTTCCTAAAGTAATGACACTAATGAATTAGCTTAAACCAGTGGAAGTTTACGTTTTTATTCTTTTATAGGGACTGGAAGACCAATCCCGTGTCATCGTCTTTGTCCATTCACAATTTGAAGCTTCTGAAAAGGCGTCCCAGCGGTTACGGGACTCTCTATATGCTCCACATGCACCTGCATATATATATATATATATCTATCCAGCAGTCTGCCTGGACTCCTTGTTAACGTCGGCGCTTCAGAAAAGCAACCGACGCGCTATGTGCTGCCGACAGCTGCTGTGGATCCGTGACAGAGAAACCTATTCTGGGATCACAGCGTTTCTCCCTCTCTGCCAGCGGGGACACGCTATAAACTGCTGTCACCCAGAATCAGGCTCCGACATGGAGGCTTTATAACGGGGGTCAATATAAGGGGGGTGTCAGTCATCCTGACCTGCTGCTAAAACACCTAAAGCTAAAGATAATGGAAGGTGGATTAAAGATATAACGTCATTTATCTCGACGTAAAAGATAAATAAAACAAGGTGAGGGGAAAAGTAAAACTGATTTCTTCAGCCGGCTGGAGGCAGAGAGACAAGCACCGGCATATACAGTATATATCAACTGTAATGTTGTTATGGGTAATATAATCAAATGGCTGCCTATTCCCACATCCAACAGACACGGCGATCCCCGTGGAGTCGTGTTTGTGTCAACCTGATAAATGGAAGTCCAATATTCCCTCTGCTCCTGGGGGAAATATGTGGATGTTCCACTTTTCTCCTCCAGCGGGTTTCTAACTGTGTCCGTGTGCTGCCAAACCAAAAAAGATATGAGCTAAAAGAGGCTAAAAAAAAAAAAAAAAGCGTTCGCTCTCTATGCCGAATCAGCACTGAGCTGGATTACTGTGAAACCGAAGGAAACTTTCCGTGAATATTCTCAGGCAACTTCTGAATCCTCCGCTTTGTCCCGCTGTCCAGAGGTTAGCTGTTAGCTCGCTGCTAACAAACCCACCGAGGCTAGCAGTTCCCCCCTGCTTCCAGTCGTTGTGCTAAGCTAGGCTAAACGCATCCTCGACTTCTCTCTCTGGACTGGACAGGTGTCCGTCTTCTGTAAGTTTCCTTTAGGACAATTGCTATCGTAGTCCAGCAGATAATCCCTCAGGTGCCCAGTGGTCCGTGAAAGCAAATCCGGGTTCAGTCGAGGCCGGTCCCGACCGGCTCCGGCTTCCCCTTGGTCCCGCCCGCGGAGGAGACAGTCGCAGTGTTAAGTTTCCCCGTGACCGATGTGCCGTCGGTTATTCTGAGGCCTCTGTTCATCTCCTAATATAGAACTTCAGCTGCGCTCGTTTAACAGGAAGCAACAAGCGGTTCGCTGGACGTCGCCGGCGGCTGAGCGATGAAGGTGGGCGGTAATGAGAAAAAGATAAATGGCCGCCCGGTTCAGACCCAAGGCCACCCCGCCGCCGCCGCTGGACGTTAGAGGACGGGGGTGTAATTCCAGAGGAGTCGATGGGTTTGAATTTGTGCGGTGAAGGAAGCTGAGCGATGACGGGCTCAACTGTCGCGCGATTAAAACAAGAGGTCCTCCTCCACCTCCTCCACCTCCTCCACCTCCTCCTCCTGCAGCATCCCCGCCGCCACCCGAGGTTATTAATACGCACGTTGACCCACATTCCCTGCCGGCGTAATTATTGTGTCACTCACAGCGTCTGGACTCGCTCTGACGACTCCTCCCTGATTAATGAGTGTGATCGTTGCAGGTGGCCGCGGCTTAATTAGGATTAATTGGCTTTCACATCCAAAGTCACCTGTAGGGCGCAGCAGGCAGAGCAGGGCCTCCACCAGGACCCGGTTTGGTCGGGAAACAAAGGACAGTCCTGCTTTTCTTCTCAAGCACCTGGATTTTGTTATAAAGGAGGATGACAAAGCCACAATAACTGAAGCTCCTCTCGTCTTTTATCGTCGCTTAGATCCTCCCATGTCTAAAATATCGGAACAAAGATTAACAACATATTTTTTATCAATCTGCAGCGAGTTCAGCGAGATTTTAAGGTGACGTGGTGTTAAATGAGCAGTTTGTCCATCAAATACAAGATGGATGCGCCCGTTCAGGTGCAAACTGCGTGGACCAGGTTTCACCGCAGTCCGGAGACGGTTCAGTCCAAACGATCCGTCGCTGCTGAAACCAGAGGGGTTGTGATGATTATTACCGGGGCGTCTTGGGTTGCGGGTGTTGTTCCTGCCAGCAGCTTCCTGTCTGAACGAGGCTCAGTTTCTTCTGCTCTGTAAAAATAGAACAACCTGATCTCGCCAAGATGCCGGCGCGTTCGAAGGCGGAGAGAGGCCACGGGTCGGCGTCTCAGGGGAATATCGCGTTTCCCCCGTCGAGGCCTCCGTCCGTCTCGCGGACGGTAATTTGCTCCTAATGGATGGAGGAGACAGACGAGAGGATGGATTATCAGTTTCATCTCTCGCGCGTCCGATGCGGAGAGACGTCGGGGATGTTTTGCAAAGGGAACGCCGCGGCGTGACATTTCATTAAAGGGGCGAAACGGCCGAATGATTGAGCGAGAAGGTTCAGGGGAGTTCAAACCTCCAGCAGGAAGCAGCACGTGGAGGGGGGGGGGACCCAGTTTCCATTTCTGCACAGATAATATACGACCAGTAGTTGTTTAGCGTAGCTTAGCACAAAGGCTAGAAGGTTCTTCTCTTAACAAAGCGTGTAATTATTGTCTTGTCTTGTTCCCTTCCCGTACCGTCGGCGTCTGAGCGGGACGTGTTCGGCTCAGGCCGGTCGTCGGCAGCGCTCGCTCACGGCTCGATGCAAAAAATCAATAAAGATGTACACTTACACGTGTTCACGTCCCGTCGCTTAAATCACGGGCGTCGTGATGTCAGCTCATTGTGCAGGAGCTGCGACGATGCTTCGGAATAACGTGTGAAAACACCCCCGAGTGTGAGCGACGGGTTTTTATTCCCGCTCTGCCCACGAGCTGCGAATGCAGCGTTAAGACGAGCAGAAAACAAACTTGTGTTTTTCACTTCCTGCGAGGCGGATTTGGAAACGTTGGCTGTGAGGTTTTTAAAACCAACTGTTTTATTCTCGTGGTCTTTTTTTTTGGAGCAGATACTTAACCCGCCGTCCTCTCTGCTCGTCTCCCTGCAGGGCGAGGCGGAGGTCCCGTCGGTGGCCGTCACCAAAGGTCCCAAGGTGCCCGGCCTGGAGGGGCTGGAGATCGAGCCCGACTCCTACGACATCCCCGCCGACCTCTCCTCTGACGAAGAGTACCTGAGCGTGGACGAGGCCGACTCGTCGCGGGCCGCCCGCCTCAAGAAATCCATGGTGAAGAGCACGGAGACCCTGAAGGCCGCCTTCTCCAAGGAGAACATGAGCAAAACCAAAGACAACCTGGGCACCAAGTTCCACAACCTGGGCGAGAAGGTCATGCCGCCCGAGCGGCGGGAGAAGATGCACCAGGCCGGCGAGCGGCTGAAGCAGTCGGGCGAGCGGCTGAAGGAGAACATCGCCAAGAAGGCCCCCAACAAGGAGACCTTCCGCATCAAGCTGAAGAAGGAGAGGGCCGTCGCCGAGGGCCAGGAGGGCGCCGAGGCCGACCCCGAGCTCCACGCCGCCGCCGCGAAGGAGGAGCCGCCGGCGTCCGGCCAGGGCGTCGCCTACACCGAGGTCGGCCCGGAAACCAAGAGGGAGGGGCCCGTGGAGGAGGCCGGCGCCACCCGGATAGGATAGGCGGATTACAGGAAGTTAGACCGGATGCGATGGGACAGCGCTGACACGAGGAGGGGGGCGGGGCACTCGTTCAAGGTTTAGGGGGAAGGCCTGCGATTGGTCGACGACGACTATGGACATTTTGAACAATTTGAATGTATTGAAACAGGTTGAAGCTCTTTAGATGGGTGTGGGTGCTGAAAACGGAAATTTCACAAATACGATTTATTAAATCCACAAATTCAAAGATCAGATCAGTCTTTTCAGCAGTTCTAGAAAACGCAAACTACTTCATCTGAACTAAAGTCATCAACACATGAACGTGAGATTCTGTAATTGTTGTGCACTAAGAAGAATTTAGGCTTTTTTTTTTTTTAGGTGAAACGGTCCCTGAGGTGACAGAGAATGTCGTGATTGGGTCGAAGTGCAGACGAGGCCGAGGTTTCGTCCGCACCGAAGGGGAAACTTTGAAGGGAAAGACGCTGAATGTTGAGGTGAAGTCCCGCGCCTTGATCTTTCATCTGGATGTACATATGAAGCGCAGGTGAGGCGAGATTCGGTCCGCGCAGGCCTCAGCTGGTCTCTGAGGAGCCTGGAGTCCACGTCAGGCTGGTTTTCTGTACGTAAAGTCGAGCGGGAGGAGGCGAAGCAAAAAGTTTGAGCTGCTTTCGGAGAAACGTTCACGCTGCACCAGGCGGAAAGATTTAAACCGGAAAACCTGACGTCTCCTAACCTAACGTTAGATGTTCGCCCGGTGCAGCTGAAGGTCCGACTGAGCAGCACAAACACGAAACCCACGATAAAAAAAGTTGCATGAACCTCACAGATTAACTGTAATTATTGCTCCTGTGAGAGTGGAGGTGTGTTGGATTAAGGGCGGTCTGAGCTCTGCTGTTGGCGGCTTTAAAGCTTTTCGTGCACTGCGAATGTTTTTTTGTTTTTTTTTTCCCCACTTCTTGATATTCATCGTTTCATTTTGAACACACTGAGTTTATTTGGTGAGATCACAGCTTCTTTATTTTTATTTTTTCTTCAGCGGATGCTTTGCTTTTTTATAATGCTGTCATTATACATTAGTGCAGTGTCTTAGTCTGGAAAATATAATCCCTGTATAATAATACCCGGCTTTAAACTTTCTTTTCATACCTTGCTGTATTTATTTATGTCCCTGCTGCTGGTGAGTGGATTTTGTGCATTAGATTTGATTAGTATTTGGTTTTAAAGAGGGTTGGCGTTTCTTACTTATCTCACACTTTTTTTTTCAGCTTTTACAGTTTCCTCCTTGTGTTTTGTCGCCATTTTTACAGTCACCTGACTCCAGCGTTAACTCAAATGAAAACCGGCTGATTGACAACCTGTGTGTACGTTGTTGTTTGTTTGTTCTGGCCTGTGCTGTATCGGCAGCATCGGGTCTTTTCTTTTTCTCCTTTTTTTTTTGTATAAATAAAGTCCTGTTGAAATCTCTGTGAGCCTGTGGAGACACTTCAAATCAAATTATCGCTTGTGTTACCGTCGTCCTGTTTTTGTCGTCCTGACCCTCTGGAGCTCGTCGACGCGTCGGTTCGGCCGCCAACGTTTGAACGTTTGCGTTTAACGGCGCCTCTGCTTTCCGTCTCCGTCAGATCTCATCTATCTGCGGCCCAAATTAAATCGCTAACCCGACGTCCGCTCGAGCAAAACGCGATCGCTCAACTGAGTCAGCAGAGTCGCGCCTCTGCGTCGGCGTCGGCCCCTCTAAATGAAATGCCAATCTCTCTCTCTGCCCCGCTCGCCAGGGGGATTTACGTCGAGCAGGCTGGGGGGTCGCGGCAGCAGTTTGTCAAGCGGGAATTTATTGGCCCTGAAACAAACACCGGGGGCCTCATTTCCTCTAAGGGTCCGATCAAATCAGCCGGCCGCGACGCGAGCCCTGTAGAGACGAGGCAGAATCGTGCGAAGGAACTGCTAGTCCACAGCTGTAATCTGCATAATTTCATCGTGTCCGCTTCTGATTAAATAGATCTGATCATATTTCTGGTCCAAATACCCTGGCAGTATTTAAAGTAAATGCACCGGTGCTCTTACCCTTCAGGTTCCTTTAGCTGGGGAGATGTCGTAATCCTGCACGTACGGAGAAAAATCCCACTTCACATTTAAAATCGACTTCTCTGCACCGAACGCACAATCCTCCGTGTGCAGCTCGACTCCGGCCTGGAAGATGTTTGTGCGCTTTGCAGGAAAAATGCTCCGCTCACGCACAACGGTTATTACGGTTACGGTTATTATAATAAACATTAAATATACCGGGAGTGAAGGTTGTTGGTCCTGCGGTTTGTCAAGTCGTCCGTTGGTGCTCTTATAACGCCGACTTCCTCCTTTGCCAGCGTCATACTCGCTACGGCCACTAGAGGCCGCTCACGGAAAAAAGGAAACGACGGCTCGTACTGCGATGACCCCCGGGGGTCGTCTGTTCCGTTTCATTCCACGACGCAGGTTTGAATCCCGGGTAAAAACGTCGGCAGGTTAATCTGGTCTCTGCCTCCGCAGGTTCGTCAGCTGCTGCGGCTAATTCCAGCGCCGCCGCTTTTTATAACCTCGACAAAACTCGGAAAGACGACACCACCGCCGTCTGCGCCTCCCTCCATAAATACCGGGCCATCGCCGGCGGGCACCTGCGCTTTGCCGGTGTCACGGTTGTCACGGCAACGGCGGCCATCAAAGCTTCCGGAGGAGCGGAGCGACGTGACATCAATTAATTTCGCCTCGTTCGGGCGGAGGGGAGACGCCGGGCCGCGCGGCGTCCACGTCGCTCCTCGGCGCGCCTCCTCGCAGTTTCCGATTCATGTCGGCGCTTGTGAGACGGAGACGCCGCTCCGCGTTCACCTCCATCTGCGTTAGCTGCGCGCCGCTGAGGGAAAACGGCCTCGGGTCCGCTGATCCGTCGCCGCTGTCGGTTTTCAGTGTTCGTCAGAGCGCGCGCCCGAAAAACACTCCGCCGACACGCATCTATTATCCGTGAGGCTGACTCGTGGCGTGCGTTCGCCCTCTCACGGCCCCGGATTTACATTTTACACGCTGCTGCGGGAGAGGAGCGTCACCTGCCGAGCTCCGACTCTCCAGGAAACGTCTCCACGTTGACGGCTACAACGCCGCAGAAGAAGAACAACAATCGTCCGGCGAACGAAGAGTTTCGGAAAAAACACGTCTGAATCCACCGCGTCTCCTGGAAATCACATTTACACGCAGCTAATTTCGAACGGCAGCATAATGCAGGGACAGAAATACATTTCCATGAGCAGAGCGCTGCTTTCGGGTTATTAACGTCCTCGTCACGACCCCACTCCGACTGAAGGGTTTTAACAACGCTCGGCGACGGGGGAGGAAGGAAACGAGCGAGCGGATGAGCCGTTTCCTTCACAGAGTGGCAGTAAACACAACATTTACTGCTCTGTTTGTTTACTGAGAGGGTTTTTTTTTTTTTTTTTTCATCGATTTGGCCTCGACACCGAAGCAGCAGGTGGAACCGTTTAATTTGTCTGAATCCACCACATTTGAGACACAATGAATCCTAGAATTTTTTTTCGACTTTTTCAACACGAGTCCAAACGATCTAAACCGCTCCGTTTGTGGCATTTTAATTAACTTGTTATTCTACCATATCGCTGTTGTTGACTTATTCACCAGAGGGCAAGAAAAACTATCTTTAGTTTTAGTTTTTTTTTTTTTCTGGAGGGTAATTGTGTGCAGCTTTTGGTTTCTACTCCAAACATCACAGAAGAAGAATGTGCAGATCAACACGCTGCTCTCAGACATTGTCTGCAGAACTAAAACCTGTCTGAATGTGAAGAGTGTGTGTGTGTGTGTGTGTGTGTGTGTGTCTACAGAGCTTTTCAGTGGGTGGTATCTAATCGCTTCGCCTGTCAGTCGGTTTTCTGGGCACATAATGACTCATCAAGCAGCGAAAAAGAAGAAAGAGAGAGCGAGTGTGTGTTTTCTTTCCAGAAATGATAAATTCAGCGTTTGAAGGGACTGACACCTTCTGTTAGGGAGATGAGCGCTGACACGTCGGCAGAGGAAGTGGAATACTAATGAAGCTGTCAGCCCGTCTCACATCTGGGCCAACGCAGAAACAGCATGAAATCCTGCCTGTGCGTACCTGCAGTTACTGACGTTTTCTGTTTGTTTTCAGAAGTTCGTGAACACAACACAGACACAGCGTCATCAAGAAGGTCTTTATCTCCACATCCGACAACATCGTGATGGAGTTTCTGCGTCTTTCAGCTCTGCGTTTGGTCTCCTCCACCTCCTGACGGGAACGTTGAAGGCCGGTGGAGACCTCACGCTTGATTTTCTTCCAGGTGTGATGCCGGACAGGTGCGGGTGTGTAGCGCTGAGCCTCGAGCAGACAGGAAGTGTAATGAAAAGGCCTTTTTCTTTACACACCTTTCAGATTAAACCGAGTCATTTCAGATACAGCAGAAGGTAAACACTAAGTATGCCATATGAGAGATAAGAGAAACTATTTACTTTTTTTCTATTTGCTATGAAATGTGTGTATGATATGACAGGTAGAGATACCTCGCAAACTCAGATAAATCCTCCCCATCAACCTGACAACCGCATCAACCCCCACACAGTCATTTAATGCTGAAAAATGTCACCTCTCACCCCTTTTACAAAACATCCAGTGAAATAACGATTCTCAGATAGAGGTTATTTTTGTGCGGTCTTTGAATGACGCCCGGCAGGCTGATAAGCTCCCCACCGGCACTCGATCGGGGCCTCGCGGCGGCCGCTGCTCATTACCGCCTCGCTCCGGTTTAGACGTAGATCCGCCTCTGCCTCGTCTTCTCCCAATTACATACCTCGCCATCCAGCGCTCCGCAGTCCTGAGAAGTGGGCCAGGTTGCACGGGGGGCCTGTGTGATCGCACCCGAGCAGGAGACGAAGCCAAGTTTCACTTTCTCCTCGGGTTGTGTAAGGACTCGCTCAGGACGGAGTTTGATTTGTGGGCGTCTGGAGAGGATTCATTAACAGCTGCTCCCGAGCATGTCAAAATGGACGGACAATTAGGTTTCAACAATGAATAGCGGGCCATGATTTTTATGAATATGTCTCCATCATGACTAACATATCATTCAAATATATAGAATAGAAACTTTATTGATCCCACGATGGGGAAATTTGTGCGTTTTGCTCAGCTCCATTACAGAAAGAAACAAAGCAATTGAAATGTACCACATAAATTACACAACAAAAAATTTAAAAAGGAACAATATATACAGTGGGGCATTGTATACAAAAAAGCACTATATACAAACAGCAGAGCATACACACACATATATATATATATATATATATACATAATTTCAAATGAATGCAATGAATTATGTTTCAAAAAGTAAAACGTAATGTACATCTACAGCCTCTCCATTGACAAAACACATTTTTTAAAAATAAATCTACCTGGTTGTTTTTGTGCTTTTAATCTGAAAGCAAAACCGGAAATCAGCTAAGTTTGAACGGAAACGCTTTTTACCGGGGGATCAAACACAAATTTAGCTAACGATGATCTCCAGCGAGTCATGTTAGCGGACTTTTAGTTGTCTGGTGTCCGTAACCGTGCGCTTTCTGACGTCTGGGCGTGTTGACGTGTCGATGGTTAGATGTCCCGCAGCCTGGTCAACGCGTTTGAGTGCCATCGATAAATGTTTGAAATTAGCTACCTAGCCGGCTAACGCTTGCTGGCTAGGTAGCTAGCGTTAGCTCTCGGTTGCCTAACAACTGAGAGGACGCCAAACAAACGGAGTTAGCACAGGTTAGCAGGTGGATGGAGCCCAAGAACTGACCTCGTCTTTGAAATGTATACGTTTTGATGTCATTAAGACGTTTCATTCACGAGTGTCATTGACTTTAGAAAAAGTTCGAAATATATCTACCTAGCCAGCTAACTCTAGCTACCTAGCGCTAGCGTTAGCACTCGGTTGCCTGACAACTGAGAGCTGGACGCCAAACAAACGCAGCTAGCAGGGGCTAGCTGGCGGATGGAGCCGGAGAACGGACTTTGTCCGTTTATTTTTATTTCCGCTGCTTTAGTTTTCTGACGAGCGGCGGCTGGTGAAACGCCCCCATGGCGGACAACGGCAGACGGGGCGACGAAGACGACCGCGGCCCCGGAGCCGCTTACCAGGTGTTCGTGTTGATGGAGAGTTTACTGGAGAAGCTCAAGTTGTTAAACTACGAGGAGGAAGTTCTGGCCAAACACAACATGAAGAACATGTCCAGGTGAGGAGCAGCAGCCGCCCTGCCTGGTTAGAGCGGTGATTAAAGCCTCAGGATCTCACAGGTGTCAGGTGAACTTACCTGGGCTCCATCAAATAATCACGACTGCCCCCCCACCCCACCCCACCAGGCATTACTTCGTCTCCAGCCCGTACGTGCCGTCCAACCCGGGGGAGCAGTTCTACATGTTCACCATCATCGCCGCGTGGCTGATCAACGCGGCGGGGAGGCCGTTCACCGAGCCGCAGGAGTCCGACGAGCCCAACGCCACCGTGTCCAACATCCTGGCCGAGCTCAGGGCTTTCGTGAGTGACGCTCGTCTTTAAAACACACACACACACATGTTGTTACTGCAGTGAGATGTTAGTAATGAAAAGGCGTACAGTTTTACAGCGACCGTTGTTCACCTGTGAAATGATCTTATGTTGTTCTCACAGGTTCTTTTTTTTTTTTTTTTTCCTGGATTGAAATTATCTGTAAAAAAAAAAGTGCAAAAAGTTTGCGTCTAATTTTGACACTGTTCTTGATGGCTGCTCATGTTCACACTGCAGTTACTATTTTACAACTTCTCCGTCTAATTTCCTATTTAAAAAATAAAAATGTCAAGCACGTTTTTAAATTTCCTAGTCTGAGGTGGTCTGATATAAAAAAAAAATTAAAAAAAAAGTGCTGTTTCTACTGAAACTCAACCGACCCTAATCCCCGCTGAGAGATTATTCGATGAAGCGCTCGACAGTTCTCTCCACTTGGACACATGTTGGTTTGCGTGGTTTCACTCGGCAGCTTCACAGTTGGTGTTTTCAAAGTTAAGCCTCTTGTAGCTCTGCATGAAAAGGTCTGAAAAAGTTCAGAAACCTCCTGCTTGCCCTTGACGAACGCTGCAGACGCTCCGGAACTCGACAGACGAATCAAATATGTAACCCTGAATAAAATATATCGGCGCGCTTTTCATCCCGACCTCGGCTTTCAGTCGTCGGCCTCGGTTCAACAACCCGTCTCTCCTCTCTCTCTCTCTCTCTCCTCGCTCTTCCCGTCAGGGCGTCAAAGTGGATTTCCCGCCCTCCAAACTGAAGTCGGGTTCGGGCGAGCACGTCTGCTTCGTGCTGGACCGGCTGGCCGAGGAGGCTCTGAGGAGGAGGGGCTTCTCCTACAGGAGGTGCCGTGACGTTTCCGCGTGATCACGTTTAACTGTAATCCCCCGGTCACATCCTCCCTCCTCCCTCCCTCCCTCCTTCCTTCCTGTCTCTCAGACCAAACTACCCGACAGAAACCACAGAAGAAGAGTCTGTGGTCGAGGACGACGCGGAGCTCACGCTCAGCAAAGTCGAGGAGGAGCTGATGGTGGGTGTCCCAGGTGTTGTTGCAGTCAGCTGTTCTGGGTGGAGCGACGGCCCTTCATTTGTGTGTGTGTGTGTGTGTGTGTGTGTGTGTGTGTGAGCTCAGGAGGAGGCCGATGATGACGAGGAGGAGAACGTGACGGATCTGGAG
Source organism: Psettodes erumei (assembly GCA_016785225.1). NCBI lineage: Eukaryota > Metazoa > Chordata > Actinopteri > Pleuronectiformes > Psettodidae > Psettodes > Psettodes erumei. The sequence goes on along the minus strand of JAFBJZ010000330.1, from coordinate 79,660 downwards.
GCTCTGAAGTTACGCAGCACTTGCGCGGTGAGCTCCGCCGGCAAATACGAAAACGTGATCCGCGACCAGTTCCCTTCCTCTTCCGTTATTTTGACTCGTGCCGTTTCGTGTGTGTGTGTGTGTGTGTGTGTGTGTGTGTGTGTGTGTGTGTGTGTGTGTGTGTGTGTGTGTGTGTGTGTGTGTGTGTGTGTGTGTGTGTGTGTGTGTGTGTGTGTGTGTGTGTGTGTGTGTGTGTGTGTGTGTGTGTGCGTGTGTGTGTGTGCGTGTGCGTGTGTGCGTGTGTGTGTGTCCGACAGGAAGCGGAGCCGTCCTCCAAACCCGACGACATCCTGGAGTCGACGGTCGACGCAGCCGAGTGGTACCTGGAGGTGGAGCGGGTCCTGCCTCAGCTCAAAGTCACCATCAGGACCGACAACAAGGTGCAGCCGAGCGCCGGCTTCCTCCCGCAGGAAGTAGATCGTGTGTATCTGACGGGAACGAGACCCACCTCTGGTGTGTGTGTGTGTGTGTGTGTGTGTGTGTGTGTGTGTGTGTGTGTGTGTGTGTGTCTGCAGGACTGGAGGAGCCACGTGGACCAGATGCACCAGCACAGAGACGGGATCAAGTCTTCGCTCAGAGAGGCCGAGGTGCGTTCACCGGCCCGGCTCGGTAACACTGACGTCTTCTGTCTTCGGCGCCCCCTGCTGGATGTTCTGCTCATGTAAAACGTTAACGAGTCCTCAGGTAAAAAAAAAAATCACACGTCCACATACTGGACCAGGTCTTCCGGTGTCCACGGGCCGGTCCGGTCCTGGACTCGTGTCACCAGCGGCGAATGTGAGCAGTCAGCTCGTTTGTCTTCGCCCTCGTCTTCGGGGGGTGGGGGGGGGAGGACAGCTGATGTTACAACGCCGCCGCACCTGTCAGCTGCAGCCCGCGATGCCGCCATAATTAGATTTTTCTCTCTAACGTCGTTATCTCCTCGCCGTGACATGATTGGCGCTCCTCTGCGGCTCCAGCGCTCGTTTGTTGCTGAGCGGAGCGTTTTCATGCTGAGCTCCGCGTCGCTCACCTGACACCGCCTCGTCCCCCGCAGAGCTACCTGGACAAGCTGCAGGAGGACATCGGTAAGACGCAGGAGAAGGTGAGCAGCCGAGAGAAATACATCAACAACCAGCTGGAGCCGCTGATCCAGGAGTACCGCGCCGCTCAGGCCAAGCTCAGCGAGGTGAAGGGATTGAAATCACGCGGGAAACGTAAACGAAAACGCGGATCCGTCTTCGTCTGAGGCCTCGTTTTCTCCTCCAGGTCAAGGAGCAGTACCAGCAGGCCAGCGGACGCGTGAGGGAGAAGACCAGACTCCTGGCTGAGGTCAGTGAACGCACCGCGTGCAGCTTCGCGCTCTTTTTTTTTTTTTTTATTGGTTTTACTGCGGGGTTTTCGACGTTGCCGTTTCTGCTGATTCCGGATCAGATCAGACGACGCCACCGTGTGGAAGAAAGCTGCCACTGCACCGCAGAGTTCTGTCTGAGTTTGATGAAATCATTTTCATATGAAACCTCACCTGCCTGTCTGCGTTTCAGATCAGTGAGGAGGTGGAGAAGGTGAAGCAGGAGATCGAGGAGAAAGGCAGCAGCATGTCTGACGGAGGTGAGTCTGGGTTCAGTTCAGCTTCGGTCACGCCGCCGCCGCCCCCCGAGTGACCCCGCCCGCCTCTGTGCTCGCCCCTCAGCTCCGGTGGTGAAGATCAAGCGCAGCCTGACGAAGCTGAAGCAGGAGGTGGTCCAGATGGACGTGAGGATCGGCGTGGTCCAGCACACGCTGCTGCAGGCCAAGCTCAAGGAGAAGTCCAACATGACGCGCGACATGCACGCCACCAACATCCCCGAGCCCGCCGCCGGCCCCCCCATTTAACACCCCCCCCCAACTGAAGTCTCACTGCGTTGGTTCTTTTAAAACTTTATTTAAAACTGTTCACAGCTCCGGTCCAGCAGCTGTTGAGTCATAAACATAACGTTTCAAGTCTCTGTCCTGATCATCACTTATTTATTTTGTAATAATAATAATATTTTGTAAATAAATTTTTGATACCAATAAACTATGATCATCTTCTGGAATCTTCAAAGTAAAATTTCCGGGATTAAATTTAAAATATTTTAATTTAGGGTTTTAATTTAATCCGAGTGGAAATGGCCACCAGATGTCTCCAGCAGGGACATTTTTAATTGTGTTGTTGGAATTTTGGGGGAAGTGTCTTATCGGCTTAACTTTGGTCAAGATACTTAAACTTACACCGGAAGTGTGGTCCGTAACCTTCAAAGTAAGTGCTGGATACGCGCTGTAGAAAAAGGTGAGTTATTAATGGAAAAATATTAACAGTAGGACGTGAACTGATCACGTTAAGTTTCTGTTTTATATCTTTATCTTTTTGGAAGGGGGTTGTATAATTTTATGTTTTGGTCACCTCACTAGTCACATCCACGTTTATTTTCTGTTACAAAGGTGTTGGATTATATGGATTATTTACATTATGTAAACGACTGTGGATGCTCTTATCTTCTTCATTTTGTTCATAAAAAATAGGTTCTCATCAGTTCGTTTGTTTGCTTTGTGTAAACATCAGCGTAATGGGTTCCTCTGGGCGGTTTTATTTTGAAAACCGCTGACCGGAACTTGTATTGTCGTGTGTTCTAACTTGACAGGCGTTTCCCGTGCAGGGGCGAGGTAAAAGTGAAAGCAGCGGATCTCCTGTTTGTCCGGAATCACACGGAGAAAAGGAAAAGCGAGATTTCTGCGACGAAGAGGAAAAAGGAGAGAAAAAGTTAAACCGCTCGGCCGGAAGAAGAGTTTCTTCTTCTTCTTCTTCTTCTTCTTCTTCTTTGTTGGTTCGTCAAACTTCCTCGAGGGAAACGTCAAGAAAAACAAGACGGTGAGTTCAGCTCCGTCCAATTATTTCAGTTATTTCTTTGTCTGGATTAATGCAGTGAATTCTGCTGAGAAATATAAACAGAAGCATTGTCGAGAAACTGTAATAATTTTATTTAATTTAAAACATTATTATTTTTTATTTTCGGTTACTTGGTTTTACATTGTAATGATTTATTTCCTTCCGTAATCTGCGTTACTATAATTTCAGGCCTAATTATTCCCTTCAAGCGTATTTTAATTCTCGGTTTCCATGAGAATGTAACGGTGCAGACAGAAATACCACACATACCTGAAGGTGTCATGGAAACAATACGGGCATGTGGCAGCTAAAAATAACGTGAAGCCATTAAACAGACGCACTTATATAAAAGTATTAGAGAGATGATCAGAATCAGAAAGACAATAAACACAGTGGATCAATATGTCGGCAGAAAATAATCAGGAGAATCCTGAAAAATAAACAAACCACGAGGCATCAGAGTGGAACTAAAAAAAAAAAAAAATAAAATAAAATAATAATAATAATTATAAGTTATTAATTATTAAAACAATGTAAATTAAAGTAAATAATAAATATTTAAAAACAGCATCACACGTGAAATGAGAGGCACAATTAGAAAAATACACAATTAGAGTCCAGTCTGTGCTGTGTAAATGTGACACAAACACAACAGTGTGTGTGTGTGTGTGTGTGTGTGTGTGTGTGTGTGTGTGTGTGTGTGTGTGTGTCAGTGATGGAGAAATGGTTCGCTCCATCGTTGCGTTTCCTGTTACGCGTTTTCCTCCAACATCAGCAGCTCCAGCAGATAAGCGGCCGCTGCTGCAAGGCATGCTGGGAGGATGGGAAGAGACCACCATGGCGCACATTTTAGGGGTGTGGGGGGGGGATTAAACCAATAGATAAATAACAGGAAAGCTTTATTATGAATCACTGAAGATGAGAATCTCTAACATTGTTGTGAAAATACAAAAAAATAGACATTTCTGTAAAAGACGGACAGTTTGGAAATATTAAAGGGACAGTCCCACTTAAAATAAATGTGTATATCCCATTATGTTCATCTCAGCAGTGTACAGTAACTTTTGAATCACTTTCCAGCAGCTGACCCAGTTCATCCCACTCTGTTGTTCAGAACCATGGGGGGGCTGCAGTCACATGTACAGGAAGTAAATAACAACAACTGTCTTCCAGCAGCCCATGGGAACGTCTAACTAATGTTAATGCTGCGTTACAACAGTTTGTTTACAGACGGTCAGATTAAGTCAATCAGCAGATTAACCAGAGCACGAGAATCAGTCAGTGTTTTTAATCTGCTCTGCCCGCATGTGTGTTTTATGGCAGTGATTCAGGTGGAAGTGGCAGGACCATCAGCAGACAAAGAGTTAACAGGAAACATGAGCTCAGAGTCACGTCTGTTTTTCTTTTCGTCTCCACAGGATGTGAGATTAACACACGAGAGCCCGACCACATCTGAGCAGAACGTCAGAAGGTAACGCGGGAGCCGCCACTTATTCTGTAGTCTGATCGCTGCGGATTAGATTTATATTGGCTAATTCACTTAATCCCCTCAGACTGGAGAGGATTAACAGAGATTAAATAATAATAATTTGAAAGCGCCCCTCTCTGTTTTTTTTTTTTTCTTCTGAGCGCTTCTTATTGAAAAGTTTCTGTGTCCGAGTCACCTTCATCAACGCCGAAACAAACGGGGATTAATCCGCCTCCCAAAATAGTCCCAGACGAATGCCTCGGAACAGCTGTTTTAGGAAACAGCTGAGCCTTTTCTGGTCCTGAGGGGATTACGATGACCAGATTATGTTCGGTTCCGTCAATGCGGGCGAACGGAAAAGGAACGCGTCAATAAACAGATCGGCCGTAAATAAGTTTATTATTTGTCGCTCTTTAAACTTAAAGTTACTAAACTCACCTCCGGGGAAGCGTTCGGGACGTACAGTAGATTAACTGTCTGATTTAATCTGCTTAAAAACATCGTGATGATGTCACGCTGTTTTATTCCCAGACCCACGGAGGAGACTCGGCTGCGGAGCGACATGGCGCTGTTCTTCTCCGGAGCCGTTACCAGTACGTAACTTTTAGATCGAGGAGACAGTGAGCCCATTGTTCTGAAGGGGCCGTTTACTGGAGGGGTGTGTGTGTGTGTGTGTTTGTGTGTGTGTGTGTGTGTGTGTGTGTGTGTGTGTGTGTGTAAACGTGACTCACACATGTCACATGTGTTTGTTCAGGTTCACCAATCAAACGGAGGCTGCGAGTGAATCACTCCTGTCAGAGGTAAAAAAAAAAAGTTTGAGTTTTTGTTTTTTCCATCCACACACACACACACACACACACACACACACACACACTGACTTACACACACTGCCCCCCCAGCCTCGACCTGTCCCTCCTCTCCCCCGACTCCTCGTACGTGTGCTACACGTCGGAGGGCGGCGGCTCGCCGTGCTGCTGCCGCCGCTCGCCGCGCCTCCTCACCAACGGCTACTACGCCGTCACCGAGGACAGCTTCACCTGGGACGAGGACGGGAACGTGTCGCTGACGCCCTGCAAGACCAACGTGTCCTACAAGGAGAACCTGGTCAGGTGAGGGCGGCGCCTGCTGCGTTCGCTCGCTGCGTTCACAGAGGCCCGGACGTTCCGACTCTTCTCCGTTCTCTCAGGGTTTTCCGGCGCAGGCGGCGGCCCCGCGGCGCTCTCGCTCGCCTCCTGAGCGACGTCACCGAGAGCTGCCAGTCCTGGCTGGACGAGAAGGTCCTGAGAGGCGTGTTCGGGATGGGACAGAACCACAACGCGGACCGGGACCAGGACCAGGACCAGGATCAGGAGCAAGACCCGAGCTGGGACCTGGGCGGAGAACACGCGGGGCACAGGAGGGGTCAGGAGGTCCCGGCCCCGCCGGATCAGTCGTCCTGGTCCGGATTCTGCGGCACGGAGCTGGACGACAGCCGCAGCTTCACGTACGGTGGGTGATCCTGGTTCTGGTTCTGGTTCTGGTTCTGGTTCTAAGACTCCCCTGCTGACCCCGCGTCCACATGTCTAGGTACGAGTCCAAGTTTTTTTCTCCTTCAGATCCGACGGAGATCCCGCCCCCTCCCGACAAAGCGTCTCCGCCCCCGAAGCTGCTGATCCAGGAGGAGATCTGCTCTGAGATCTGTCAATCAAAGGAGCAGTTCACCCAGTCCCTGGGCGGGCTCGCTGAAGTCCCGCCTCCCTCCGCCTTCTACGCCAACACCTGCTGCTGCCCGGTCTCACCTGAGCGCACGGGTCAGCCGCCGCGCTCGCACAACTGCCGCTGCTGCTGTTGTTGTTGTTGTTGTTGTTGTTGTTGTTGTTGCTGACTCGTCTGCGTTTCCTGTTTCAGGGTTGACGATGAAGACCCTCCTCCTCCTCACCTTCACCATCTTCATCCTCACGGCGCTTCACTCGGGGTAAAGCAGCGGCAGCTTCAGAACGCTCCCGCACGTTTTCACGTGGCGACTGAAACGTTTGCTTGTTCTTCGCCTGCAGGTGCGTGTGGTGGAGCTCGGCCGTCGCCTCCGCCGCGTTCGCTGCCGTCGCGACGTTCACGTGTGAGTAACGAGTTTGTGAGTGAGTCAGCGTCGGCCGTCTGAAAGGAAAAGATCTGAGATCTGTTTCGTCTCTCTCAGGCCTGACGAAGTCGGGGCCGATGGGCGAGTGGCGGCGGGCGAAGACGGAGGTGAGTCCAGAACCGGAACGGACGCCGCTCCATTTTTATTATTATTATTTTTTTTTTGTTGGTCGGCGAGAGAAATAACGTTTCCCGACGCTTCTGTCGCTCAGGACATCACGTCGAGAAACGAGTGAGAGGAGAAGAACGAAGGATCCAACACGAGCAAGCTGGACGAGAGGAGGAGGAGGAGGAGGAGGAGGAGGAGGAAGAGGAGGAGAAGAGGTGTGATGGGGACTCGGTAGAAGTAGAAATAATTTTTAGCTTCACTAACTTTGCATGTACGTCGCACTTAAAGGACCGAGTTAAACCGAACAGTTTGAAATCAAACCGACACTTTATTCTGATCAGATCTTTAAAATCTAACGACAAACGCTTTGAACGTTTGGAGCGAGACGATGAGTCAGTTGGTTTCTGATAAAATGCTGAAGGAACTCTTTAACGTCAGATCAAATCCTTTCTCTTTTTTTTTTTTATTGGTCCAAAGCGACCACGGGCGTTCAGTCTGAGAAGATTCAGGTCCAGCAGCAAAAAACAAACAAAAAACAACGAGCGTCGTGTTGAAGCCTGAGTTTGAAATAAGAAAAAACAAAATGCACAAATCACCTGAAGTTGGACTTGATCTACCTGGAATTAACGAGTTAAACAGACAGATTCATAAAAACATCTTTAACACGGTTGGTGCATTTCGCACTAAAACTCTCAAAGTGCCTTAAGAGCCGAAACAGAGAAAAACTTACAGGGACCTAAAATGCTGCCGCAACACGACCCGTTTACAGGAGGCGCTCGATTCGATCCGGGGCGCTGTAGCAGACGGGTGGAGTCGCTGCGGTGCAGTAATGTGTACCCACGTTCACACGAAAAAAAACTGCGAGAAGTGAATCCGTCCATTTTTCGGACCCGGCCCGTTCTCTCATCAAACTTCTCTCAAGGCCCGTCGGGTCCGCGGGGACGTTTGTTTACAGCACCTCACTGCCGCTGCAAGTCCAGCGCGGCTTCGATAAGCTCCGCCCCACCGGCCGTCAGGTCGTCGTCTGCGCGAAGACGCTGAGGCGGGACGACACGATCTGAGATCTGAAAAGATCTGAAGCTGGAACAAAATCAATGATAGTAGATGTTTCAGGTAGAAGATGATACACCAAGACATTTTATTTTGAAAATTGAAAAGATGAGCTGCGATTCTCAAACCGACTGTAGGAAATTTCAATGTTCTCGTGTTTTTGCGTAGAAGAACAAAGTGAGCAGAGGTGCAGAGCGTCCTGTAATCATGATGCGTTCAGGTCGCGTGGGAATTCTCCCTTAATGAAACTGAAACGAGGTCGTTTTACGTTCGCTCAGAAACGCTTGAACGGTCAAGCGAAGCGGATCCTTTCAGGCGATTAATCGGACCGTCTGTCTCATGTGACGCGAGCGCTAACTGCTAACGTGCTCCTGCGCGCTAGCACGTTAGCAGAGCCGAGCTCCTTTTATTTGACCTCGAACGTTTGCGTGGAGTCTGATCACAACGGGTCGGTGCAGTAATTTTAAACTCTCTGAATCGTCTGATGTGGAATCATTCGCTCCAAAGTGCCAAAAATGTTGACGATTCAGGAAACGTTGCATCACCGATACTTCGTCCATGACCAGAAGTCATATATAAATATATTGGTAATATTTTTAATACTGCTCTGCATGACTTTGTATCACTTTGCATTTAAAGCTGCACTTGCAAATATTTTTTATATGAATCCAGTTGTAATGTGAAGAGAGTGTAATCTCAACCCTCTGAATCTGCTCCCAGTTTTTGGTTTTTACGGCTGAAATCAGGAGCCAGGTTATTTTTTTGTCGGGAGTCGGTGGAGACCAAAAACAGAGCAAGAAGAGAGCTAATGAATTGAAGCTCGTTCCGCTGCCCCCTGGTGGTCTGGGAATCAACTAATGCAGCTTTAAATGATCAAAAGTAAAAAGTGACTCATGTTTAAATAATATAATTTAATGAAGACTTTTTTTTTGAGATGTTGTGAAATATAGAATTTATTGTAAAAGGTAAAAAAGTATATTAGCTCGTGTTTGTGTGCGGAGCAGCTACTGTACATGATGTTAATTCTTCTTTTTTTCATCGACTACTCGTTTCTAAAGGAGGAAGTGTGATGCTCTGCTCCTGCCAGCACTTATAACTGTTTATTTGTTTATTTTTAAAATTCCTCTGTACTGTATTTGTGTTGTTAAAGTCTCACGCACGGCTGCTCTGAAAACTGTAAAAATTAAACCTTAAACGAGACGCAAACCAGATTCTGATTAGAAAACGAGACATGGGGAGGAATTAGGGCATAAATTAATCTCACTTTAAAGGATGTGCACTGTTGTTTGCTGCGTTTTAAGATTTGATTTTTTTTTTTTACAGTTTTTTTTTCACATATTGTCAGAGCGGCTGTTTTATCCAAGTTAAAGTCAATGTTTATTATCATTAAAGAAAACCTGTTAAAATCGGCCAACGCTGTTTGTTTGTTTTGCTGCGACGTTTCTCTCCACAACAAATCAACAACAACAACAAAAAAAATCAGTTTTCAGTTGCAGCTGATGATGACGAGGATGAAGAGCGCGGCCGACCAGCGGTTTGGGAGAAACGACAAATTAAAACGAACAAGAACAAGTAAGTTACTTTACATTTGTACCCCACTACTTTTAACTTTAGTTACTTTAACTTTTAGTTACTTTAAGAAAACACACTTAATAATTGATGGTAAGTCAATACTTATAATCCAATAATATATATATATATTCGAACACGGGCCTTTTGCTTTACGTTTTCTTGTGATACTTTTACGCAAGGAAAATTGTGAATGAAGTACTTTTTGCAGTACTTTTTGCATCTTTTAAAAGACGGCAGCTCTTCACGTGAACGACTGTTTTTATTACCAAATAGAAAACATGAATATTGTGCAGACAAAAAACAGCTGAGCCGCGTCGAACGCGACGTTTCACTTCATCAGCAAACGCTAAAAACTTTATTACCAAAAAAAAGACGAGACATAAAACCACCTAACTCCAACGTGGACCTCGGGCCTGCGGAGATCTGACCTCCGACCTTTGCGTCAGGGGACGAACCGCCTGTCCGCCCCGTGCACGGTGACGTGGCGTCTCAGGTGGCCGCCGGATATGAAGATCTTGCCGCAGTACGAGCACCGGAACTGCTTGCGGTCCGTGTGGACGGCCAGGTGGACCTTCAGCGAGCCCGACTGGGCGAAGCGCTTGCCGCAGTGGACGCAGCCGTAGCGCTTCTCTCCGGTGTGGACGTTGTGGTGGCGCTTCAGGTTGCTGGAGTCGGAGAAGCGTTTGCCGCAGAGCGCGCAGGCGTACGGCTTCTCGCCCGTGTGCACCCTCACGTGGGTCTTCAGGTTCTTCAGGCACGCCAGGGTCTTGCCGCAGCGGTTGCAGGCGAACGACTTCCTCCCGCCGTCATCCGGCGGGACGGGGTCCGCCGCGGGCGAGCTCGACGGGAAGCTGCCGCTCCCTGAAGCGGCCGACGTCGGCGAGGAGGAGCGGCCGGGATCCTCGCGCCGAGGATTCTGGGTATTGCGGCAGCTGCGTCGGAGCTGCGGCTCGCACTTCGGGAGTTGGTAGCCGTCGGCGTCTGGCGTCTTCCAAGTGGCGTTCAGGGTCTGGACGGCTACGGAGCTGGTACTGCCGCCGCCGTCTGCCGCTTTCTGTTTGTCCGGCGAGGGCGGAGCTTCTGTCTCTGAAGACGTCTGTCCTCCAACAACGTGAGAGAAACTCTCTGGACAGACAGGGAAGCAGAATTTCATTTCAAAAAGAAAAAAAAAACTGTCAGATTTACCGGTAATCTGGGCTGCAGATTAAATCACAAGTGCATGATTTTGCCACACGTCGTGTATTGATTGAAACTGTACTCACTGTCCCGCTCAGGCCGGGACCAGGACTCGTCCTCGTCGTCCTCGTCGTCCTCGTCCTCCACTTTGATCACCGCGGTCGCCGGGCGGGTCGACTGACCCTGCAGAGAGGGAACGACAAGCTGAAAGACTGAGGGACGACGGGAAGCAACACCACCACCCACCCACTCATCACCTGCACGGCTTCTCGTCCCGGCTCAGGCGGCGGCGGCCGCGGGGCTCCGAGCTGCGGTGGCTCCTGGGGGGCCGCCCCGGACAGCACCACCTGACCTGGAAGACAGCAAGGTAGGTGGTCAGTTCACAAAACAACACAAGATTTGTTGACTTGTCTTGATGGTTATTATTGTCCCACAATGCAATGCACATAGGTATTTGAAAAAATAGATAAAACACAGAGTAAGACCAATGTCAGATGAAATTACTGAGCAAACACCAAAGTTTGACAGCTCATGTGGACCATGTATTTTATCTGTATTGCAGGAACATGCTGTCCCCTTTTAAAATAAAACATTTTATTTTTCTACTTCCGGTCATAATTCTGCGGCCTGACTGATGGAGACGGGCGGACACGCTCCGTCCGCGGCGCTTTTTGGTTTTTTTTTTTTGCGCGACTTCGCTAAAAAACGCAGGGTGCGCAGTTTTCCAGAGGGCAAGTGAACGCAACACGCGTTAACAGCGTGTGGTTACCTCCGGGCGCGCGGCTCCTCCGCTCGGCGCGCGGGTCCAGAGCGGCCGGCTGCGCTCGCGGTGCGGCAGCTGGCGTGCGGCGGGCGCGGCGGAAGCGGTGGATGCCGCGGTGTCGTGTCGCGAGGCGCGCAGCTCGACGAGCCGCAGCTTCCTCCGCGTCGCCGCTGTCCACCAGCGCCTCCGTGATGGAGGCCAGCTGCGCGCGGACATGGCGCGCGGGAAGAATCCGAACCTCCGGCTCGCGCCAGGTACCGAAACACGGAGCCGCACGCGCCCGCTGCTCGAGCGGAGGGACCTGGACCGCACCTGGACGTGGACGGTCCCGACACAAACCAGGAAGTGATGCAAGCGGCGGAAGTGCGCATGTGCGAAGTTCTCAAACGTTATTCCAGGTCTGAAAACCGTCAAATTTGCCCCCCCCAAAAAAAACAACAACAACAAACATAAACAGAGTGACGTCACATACACATTTAATTAGTATTTTGAGTTTCAAAACACAATTTGTCACCGCTGATTAATCATTATTACACTTTTGGGATATTTTTGTTTTTCCTGACGTTATTATTATTATTATTATCATTATTATTGGCTTTCCTGTTGTTGTTTTTCCGTCTCTGAGGTCATTTAGCATCTAGATAAGTATCTGAACATTACCTGTGTAAATAGTGATTTTGAAAACATTGTTTTATCTCATGAAAACCGCAGCGTAGAAAATCAAATTACTGCAGCAGCCACTAATTTCATCAAGCGACAATTTTGGCATTTAAAACGCAAATCTGTACTCACAGAGGCAAAGAGTGATATAAAACATTTTTGGGATGTTTTATTAATAAAATGAACATAAACTGTATTTCATTTATACTGTTTTTTTTTTTTTTTGCTATTTACAAATCCAGCGCTCTTTTTTTTGTGACATGTACATTTGATTTTTAAACATTTAAAAACCCTAAAAGTCTATGAAGCAGAGCACAAACATATCCAGTGTACAGTAATGAGAAGAGATTCGAGGAATTAGAAGCATCAAATGTTTCCTGTAAAGTAACGACGACTTAATTATCCAAATATGAAATTTGATTAAATGGCGAAAAAGTTTAAAAAAAACAAACTTGGTTCGTTTTCTGCAGCGTCTGCAGACGCTACTTGTGGATATTTCCCGACGCGGCGGCTCCGTCAGGCGTCGGGGTGACATTTCTTCATGTGCAGCGTGAGGCTGTACTTGACGATGAAGCTCCTGGAGCAGAAGGCGCAGGCGTACGGCCGCTCGCCCGTGTGCACGCTCAGGTGCGACTTCAGGTGCGCCGACTGCGTGAACTTCTTGCCGCACTGCGAGCAGCTGAACGGCTTCTCGCCCGTGTGGATCCGCATGTGAACGTCCAGGTTCTGAGACGTGGCGTACGTCTTGTTGCACACGGAGCACATCAAGCGCTTCCCCTGGGCGACGGCGCCCGGCGGCCGCTCCCCGTAGAGGGCGAAGTTCGGCGCGGCGTCGGCGTCCTCGTACGGCGAGCCGCTGCTTTCGGAGAGCTGGCAGTCCGAGGGGGCGGAGCCCGAGACGCTGACCAGCTTGAGCCCGAAGGCGTCGGCGTCCACGTTTTCGTTTTGGTGGAACTGAGCAAAGGACGTGTGACTCTTTGGCGGGTTGGTCCACGTGAGGCTGAGGTCCACCTCCGCCCTGTTGGGCTCCATCAGAGTCCCGAAGAAGGCCTGCTGCCGGTTGGAGCTCAGGCAGACCAGCTCCTGGTGGACCAGCTGGACGTCCGGGTCCAGCTGCGAGGAGAAGGAGCAAACCGACCCGTCGGCCTCCGCCTCGTCGCCCCCGAGCTGACCGGAGCAGCCGGGCGAGTCCAGGGCGTAGACGGCCGCGGGCTTCTTCTGCGTCCCCGCCGTCGGCTTGGACGTTTTCTCGGAGGACGTCCTCTTCTCGGCGTCTTCGCCGCCCCGCCGCCGTCTCTTCCTGCCGCGGCCGATCGCAGCCGGCGCGACGGGCTCTCGGGTTTGGGCCGATCCTCCGTCGGCTTCGTCATCTGAAGGAAAAGGACAAACGACGTCCCCCCGCGCTGGCTGAGTTACGAGCCTCCAGTCTGGAAAACATTCACCGTCAACCTGCGACCCCTCCCGGGGGCCGCGAGCCGGAGGTTGAGAAACTCACCTTCCTCGCAGGAGTCGCCGCTGTCCGAGTCTTCGTCTTTGATCAGCACCACCTCCGGAAGCTGCTGGAAGCAGAAGATGAGCGTTTGACTGAGGTGAGGGATGAAGCCTCAGGTTAATCATCACCTGAACGCATCATCGCGAGAACGAGGCGGAAGTAGATGGGATTAAATAAATTAGATTAGAATTAGACGGGATTAGAAATAGGAACGCGACCACGCCTGCTGCAGAAGACGTCTCGTTTCAATCCGATAACGAGACCGCGGTCACCAGATTAATCCATAACGAGGAAATTACAGATTACGTTGGACCTGGACCCGTCCACAGAACCGGAACCAGCACGTGTAGTTTAACGTAAACAGACGTGAGAGGCTTTAGGACCCGCCTCACTCAGACGCTGCTGACGCGTTCACGTCTGAGTAATAACAACACTCGCGTTAATTATCATCCAGGCGCGTTTACGGTCAGCACGGAAATCACAGCTTCCCCGGTCACGTTCTGCAGTTTACGGTTTACCGGAGTGTGTTGTGACGGCGCCGCGCGAGGGGACGACGGGCCTGGCCCGGTTGTTGCGTTTACCTGCACCCGCACCGTCAACGCAGCTCCGCCGCCTTCTCCGTCGCCGTCCCGCGGCTGCTGCGCTTCCGCCCGCCGCGCGACCTCCGGTTCGGCCGCCGTCCCGCCGCCGCCGCCGCCCCGGACCACGATGGACTCGATGAGGTGCAGCTTCTTGCGCAGGTCCTCGTTCTCCTTGCGGCTGCGGGTGATCTCCATCTGCAGCACGGCGTAGCCCTCGTCCACCACCTCGCAGATCTCCGCCACCGCCGCTTTGGTCAGCGCGCCCATGATGACGGACAGCTGCTCGTGGAGCGCCTTGCTCGTCAGCGCGGCCATCGCGCGCGGCTCGATGCGGGACCGGACCGGACCGGACCGGACCGAACCGAACCGAACCGGACCGGGCTCGGACTCCTCCTAACGGACCGCGCGGGGCTCCGGCGGGCTCGGGAACACGCTAAAATCTGTTTGGCCGTTACCGCTGCCCGTCTGCGACTACAAAGAACCAGAGATGGGCGGGTGTTGTTTTTTTTTTTTTAATGTTGTTGCTTCCGGTCGATCCGAACTTCCGGGATGTCACCGCTGGCTTCAAAATAAAAGCCTGTTGCTCCACAGTAATTACATTTTAAAAAACGAAAGTAAATTAAAGCAGAATAAATCGATTAACAAAATAAACAGATTAAAAAATTCCAAAAAAACTAAGATTAAATTAACATAAAATCAAACAGATATAAATGCAATATAGGCACATGAAATATTTATAAACAATGGAAGAAAATGAAAGTTAAATATATAGAGAAGTAGAAGCACGCTGTGTCTTTGTTTCTCAGTTCATTCTGCATATGTTGTGTGTGTGTGTGTGTGTGTGTGTGTGATTGTATTGTGTTCACAGTGAATAGCTGAGTCTGCCCTGTCTGCATGGGGGGCACCGCTCGTGCCTGCTGCCATTGTTCAGGCTGTAAACTGGGAAACAAACAGTGGAGCGATAAATGGGCACCGACCTGAGTTTCTCGCTAGCGACAGAAAACTCTCACATCTGATTGGCTGGCAGGGGTCAGTTAGAAATCTTCCATCGTCTTTGTTGATCCTGACATGAAGACTCTGCTCCAGGAGAAAGAGAGGAAACAAGGTGGAGGTAAAGGAGGTGCAGAGGAGGAGCAGACACCAACAGGAGGAGGTGGAGTCTGGAGACGCCGTCTCTGGAGGAGGAACCTTCCCCACAGGCTGTGGGAGACCTGAAGACCTAAACCTGCTCTTCAACAGGTTTGATCAGACGCCTGATCCAGGTGAGAGATGAGCTCACTCACATTTTTAAACCCATTTATTTATTTATTTATCCAGCTCACATCTGCTCTTTTCCTGCTTTACCTACACATTTTTTAAAATAATTATTAATCTAATAATTTTTATTTCTTCTTTTCTGTATTTTAATATTAATAATTCTAATACATCTATCGGAAAACTAAATGTTATTAATTAATTTTCCTTCCTTCCGTGTAAGATTTTGGGAACAAATTTAAAACCACCAGCCATCAGTCACAGTAATGACCTAAAAGCAGCAGTGATTGTCATTATCAATTAATCTTCTGATTATGAAATCATTTAATCCAAAACTCGTCAGGAAGGAGTGAAGATATGAAGCGAACTGTGTGAGATTGCACACGTTTATTTCCAGATTAACACCAACCAGCGAAAACCCGCAGGATTCTGGTTCCAGCCGGTCGCTCGCGGACTCCAAACGGCCTGCGGCGTTCCCGTTGAGGTAAGAATGGATCTGGATCGAGTTCTACTCCGGTTCTACTGTTGTTCCATGTTCAAAACATAAGTAAGGCCTGAAACTAAATCAGTCAGAGCTACGGAGCAGGTTTATCGCCCCAAAAAGAACCCGCTCTTCTAAAACTTCTTAAAAAGGCCTTCAAGTTCACAGAGTTCTATTTAGGCTACAGTACCAGCAGTGAGGTTCTGTTCTGTCCCAGTTTGGAGCGCGTACGTCAGCGGCCCGCACCAGGCCGTCCGGCGCCCGGCTCGGCCGGGTGGTGTTTCTGCTGGTGGATCCTCAGGTTCTGCTTCCCGGCGAACCTCTTGCCGCAGTGCTCGCAGGCGAACGGCCGCTCCCCGGTGTGGACGCTCTGGTGCGTCTTCAGGTGACCCGACTGCGTGAAGCGCTTCCCGCACTGGGCGCAGCTGTACGGCCGCTCGCCCGTGTGCACGCGCACGTGCGTCTCCAGGCTGCGGGACGACGTGAAGCACTTCCCGCAGTAGCTGCAGACGAAGCGCCTGTCCCTGCAGTACCTGCTCAGCTCCAGAGGGTCCATTCTGGAGCCGCCCAGGCCCAGCGCCAGGGGGAAACCGGGGGCGCTCAGGTCCGACACCTTGTCCAGGAGCGTCGGCCGGCGGTCCGGTTTGAGGTACGGCCGGTGAGGCGCGGGCACCATGCTGGGCAGGCCCTGACCGGTCCACGAGGAGCAGAGGTCCAGCTCCGCGTCGTAGGGCAGGGAGCTGACGAGAGACGCGCCCTGCTTCAGCTCGGCGGCCCGGGGCGGGGAGGCCGGACTCCCCCCGGGCCCCACAAAGAACGGCTTCCCTGCGGACGGTTCTTCGCAGTCCGACTCCGAGGCCGGGTCGAAAGCCACGTCGGAGGAGCTGCTGTCGGCGGGACCCGGAGACCCCGCGGCGCCGCGGGCCCCTCGGCGTTCCGACGACCCGTCGCCGGTCTCGTCCCACGGCCTCGCGCCGGCCCCCGAGGAGCCGAGCATGGAGCCGGAGGGCCCCCCCCGCACCTCCGTCCCTTCACAGAGAGCAGTGAGGTCAGAAACACGAGAACGCGCGGGTCATTCGACAGGTCACGGCGGTTTCCTCTCTTTACCGTCCTCGTTGAGAAGCAGCGGGTCAGCGCCGGCGGTCACCTCGTGTTTCGCCACTTCCTCTTTAATCGCAACTGCTTCCTGAGCGGAGAGGACGACGGTTTAAAATCTGCGCTCGCCAGAGCGGTTTCTGCAGATCCGACTCGGTCGGTCGGTCGCTCACCTCCTCGGTTGCGGGGTTCACGTCCGCCGTCGCCTCTGGCGCGGGAACCCTTCTGCTTCTCTTCAGACTCGAGGCCTTCGGCGGTTTGGAGCCCGACGCGGGTGGTAAGACACGTTCTGGTTGGGGGGGGAAAAAAAAAAACAACAGACACACATGAAGATGGAGGGGAAGCACAGGAACTGGACGGGTTCGAGCTGTTCCATTTCTATCAGCTGATTTTCAGGTAAAACGGTTTAAAAAGTTGC